>JBBJLS010000018.1:17916719-17931064 GCA_037577275.1 Bryconaethiops microstoma
TATAATGTATATATTCAGTATGTGTAAATATGCATTATGTGGAGTCATTTTTACTCCATTTTTCCACTGAGTTTCTTTTTAATCCATTCCTGTTCTGCAACTCATCCATACATTTAGCAGATACACTGTGCTTGTAAAAGAGGATACAGAATAACAGGTCCATGACTGCTTCAAATTAGAGCTCACTCACTGGATCTCTAAGCTATTTTAGGTGTGGGATGAAAATGGTGGGCCCGCTGCTGTTTTAAATTGAAAAATATAGCGGCACAGAAGTTGATTATGCCGTGATCTGGCAGCTTTTCTGCCATACCACACCAAGGCCAATATCATTGTTACTTCTAATATAAATGTTGCAGTAAATAACCTACAGCAGTCCTTGAATGGGAAAATGTGTGTTTGTGTGTGTCTGTGTGTGTGTGTGTGTGTGTGTGTGTGTGTGTGTGTGTGTGTGTGCGCGCGTGTGTGTGTGTTCAGTGAATGTGGCACACACACACATTATGTGCTAAACCTCAGTGAGCTTTTAGAGATGCAGTGGTGTGAAGAGTGGAGTCCAGGAGAGAGGAGTAAAACTGATGAAGTCTGGCTGTGTGAGAAATTTCAGTGCTAATGCTTAACAGTGCTGACAGTGGGGCTGTGGCACCCGGAGAAATGCTGCGAGCATAAACAAAAGTGCCAGGAAATGGGGAAGAAAGGAGCGAGAGAGTGAGAGAAAAGCAGTGCGGATATCTTGTCCTGTATTGGACAAGGAACAGTGGCCTCTAAAATGTCCTCAGCAATCCCCAACATAAGCCTCAATAAACTTGGAGAAAGGATCCACAGTTTCGGACAAATGGCAGCAAAATAGACATTGATTGCCAATAATTGAAGGACGACACGTGCATTGTCCCGGGCCGGGAAGGACAGATGCTATCTAATCTTCTGTCATAGCTTGACACAAACGGCAGTGGTGAAAGCTCATTTCAGAGTGAAAAAGAGAACCCTGTGTGTGTGTGCAAGTGTGTACACGTTTGTTTTTGGGTACTTTCAGGACAAAAAGTGTCCTGACTTTGCAGAAACACAGGACCAACCTGCAGGACCAACAAAATGCTCCAGACTTTGTAAAATGCCTTTTCCTTACAAAAGCTTTGTGCTATTTAAACAAAAAAGTAAAAAAAAGTAGGGGTTAAGCTTGATTAACCCTCCTATTGTGTTCCGGTCAAATCTGATCGATATTTCAAATTTTCTCTCTAGAAAATGCAGTTAATTTCATCGGTTTGTTGTAAGGTTCCATGACTTTGTTTAAACAAGGCACTGAGATGCATAAAAAAATTAGAATTTTTATTATATTTTGTGTGTTTTATTAAACTTATGAACACTCATGGTGTTCCCAGTCAAAAATGACTGGTCATTAGAAATTAAATAAAAAAGACTACGATTAATGTATAAAAGAGTTTAAGAACATTCCCACACCCACCATGCTGGTGCCTTTGAGCGCACACACTTAAACACATACATGCACACACACACACACAAACACACACCTTATGTCCCTTTTTCTCCCACAGGAACCTATGTCCTATTCAGTTTTTACTACATGGGAACCACACCTGTTGACAGTTCATTCAAATCAAATAAAAAATTCCTGAAGAAATTTTGAGATTGGCCTGCTGCCCCAAATCTCCATAGCAACCGCTTCCTTCACCTGAGCAACCATCTTGTATACCTTTGCAATCACATAGAAACTCCCCAGCCAACAAGTCCTACACCATAGCAGCTACCTGGAAACTATATAGCAACAACCTCCAACACTATAGCAACCACTTTATATACCATAGCAAAAATCCAGAAACTCTTTAGCAACCACCTCCTACAATTAGAAGCTGCCTAGAAACTACTTTGTATATCAGAACCAGAAACCTTTATTGATCCCGGAGGAAATTGCTTTGACCCAGATACCACCTAAAAACTCCATAGCAACCACTACATCCACCATAGCAACTGCCTTGAAACTACTTAGCAACCACATTGTATCTGATAGCAACCATCTAGAAACTCCGTTGCCACAACCTCTTACACACAGCAACTCCCTAAAAACTACTTAGCAACCACCTCCTAAACCATAGCAACTGCCTGAAAACTACTTAGCAACCCTCCCTTACACCATAGCAACCACCTTTTATACCTTAGCCACTACAAAAACATTTTTTTTCTTTACTAAATAAATCATAACGGTCACTTTTGACCAGGAACACAACAGATGTTATTTTCTGCCACTCTTTGTCCTTGATAAACATTGAAACTAGGTACTCTGTGATAAACAGTACAAAATGTTTCATCTTAGTATGTGTTACAGTCAAAATAATCTCTATAATTTTTTTTTCTTAAAAAAAATGAGTTGTATGACCTTAGGTGAAAGAGGCCTGCAAGCCATAAATAGGAAATGGAAGTTCAAAACTTGTAATGTTCACGTAAATTTGAGTAAGTAGAAAGTTCCAACACAACATTAGGTAGTAATATTTATATTATCATGGCTTTATCATCAACTAACATGTTCCTGGTCACTTTTGACCGGGAACACAAAGAGTGTTAAGCCTAAATTAACACAATAGGAGGGTTTAAATATGTGTTGCTGAGAGAATTCTTTAAGAATGGCAGCAGCTATTGCAGCTAGAATCATGGAAGATGCTTGGGTGGGAAAGAATTTATCAACACTATCTCTTTATCATTGAACTTTGTCTTGGGCATATTAACAACCTAATTTAACTAGTTTACATTATGAGTTGCAGCATTAGTAAATTAAATGTTAAATTTAGCTGCGTTGTGACCACCTGAATTTTTGACGTAATTGTAGCAACTCTGTTGGACCACCTGAATGTTGTCTCTACAATATTCAAGAATATGTCCCTTGTGAAAAAACTTTATAACATCAATGGTATAATTTAGTGTGCTGTAAGCAAATCCACTTGATGCATTTCATAATATATTAAAGCCAAAGTCTACTTGAGGCACCAAAAGAAGCATATAATTTAAAAAGCATTTGTTTTACTAAATTTTAAGTTTTGAGTGATGCACTTGATTATTTTTACACACTAAAGCATACTGACGCAACAATGTAATTTAGTGTCCAGTGAATTATTTGGTGCAGCACTCAAGTTGAAGCTAAATGTATAAGATTATAAATTAACTGCAGTTTTAAGTTGGTGTAAGTAATTTTACAATAAATTTTAAAAAAATTGTGTGCCTTAAATGTTGTATAGTGAAACTACATGTATAAATATGTTCTTTCAGTGCAGATTTTAAAAAGTTCACTAAAGTAAAAAATTTACATTTTTTTTAACATATGGTTTAAAATCTGAAAGTTCACACAATTAAACATATCAAATAGGTTTAAATATATTGTGGGTTCCTTTCAGGTAACAGAGTACAGGTCTTTGGGTGCCCTTAATGTTGTCGGCCTGATGGGATGCAATTCAGCATTGTCTTTAGAGCACTGCTGCTCCTCAGTTCTCTAAGTGAGTGGCAGTGTAGACCATTTCCTATTCTGACGATTGGAAGAAATCGTCCACCTGCCAAACTGAAGCCGTCTAATTAGCCCATGATTTAAAGGAACAAACAGTGTCTCTCCCATTTAGAAACAGCAATGCAGTGAAGACTGTGTGGAATTTCGTCCTGGTCTAAAAGATAAATTCATTCAACTGGCCTGTTAAGAAAAGAAAATGAATGTAGTTTAAGTACTGCACTGCACTGCTGGCAGAAAGAGACCACCAAAGCAGTTAGAGTGAGTTTGTGCTTTCAGATGGTTTTAAACGATGAATAATCACATTTTAAGCAATGAAAACAAATATGCTCCTTGAACGTCTTTGCCTCTGCCTGGTGAGACTCCCTTTGAATCCAGAGGCTTCATTGTTCTTGCCTCATTTTTGTTTTTCATCACCAGACATCAATGCGCCCGCGATTCTGAGAAAGAAGAAGAAGAAACAGCCGGGTTTTCTGATTAAATCCCCCCGCATTCCATGCTGATGCGCTGCCGCCCATGAGCCGCTCGCACAGCCCCTAGTTCTCTGGCTCCCATCAGTGTCTAATCTGCCTCTGCACAACCGCTCAGACTGCGCCGTAATTAAAGAGACCAGACTGAAGAGGGAAAGAGGATAAAGGCTCCAATGGTGTCGGTGGCTCCTTCTAGCACTGCAGTCCAGCCAAGAGATTGTAATGAAAAGGCGGCATGCTAATGACCGAGGTGCAAAAGCATCCCTGTGCTGAGCGCCCCCCCACCCCCTCCCCGTCAAAGACCAAATACCGGCTGCTCCGGTTCCGTGAAGGGTTATGAATGATCCGGGGAGGGCCCTGTCCCGCAGTGCCGGGCGTCTGCTCTGTCTGCTGGGTGTTGACAAAGCAGACAGGTGCGCTGATGGATTGGCGTCCTTCAGCTGGGTTGGAGCTAGAGACCTTCAGAGATGCTATTTTTACATGGCCTCATCTGCACCCCTCAGGGCATTGCTCGAACCAAGATTTAGAGAAACTTATCTACGCCTTTAACTCCTGCAGAGTTGATCATCCTCACTGGGATTCCAAAAAAGTACATTAGACAGCTCCAGCTCTTTCAAAATGCTGCTGCCACAGTTCTAACAAAAACCAGGAAAAGAGATAACATCACTCAAATTCTCTGGTCCTTGCACTGGCTCCAAGTTTGGTACAGAACTGATTTCAAATCATTACTCATTGTGTACAAGTCACTCAATGGTTTGGGCCCTAAATACATTTCTGATTTGTTTGATGTTTATAATCCTGGTATGTCTCTTAGATCTGCTGTAACTCATCAGCTAGTGGTGAAAAGAGCTGAAACTAAACCTGGCGAAATGGTGTTTATCCACTATGCTGTCCAACCAACTGACCACCAATATCAGATCTGCACCTACCAGAGCTTTAAAGAGCTGCTAAAAACGCACTCTTCTCCTAAGTCTTCTTTATCAGCACTTCCACCGCACTTTCCATCTTCTTTAATATTTTTTTGTATTCTTTTATTTCTTCAACTATTTTATCTTCCTTTTTTCATTTTAGTTTTCATTCTATTCCTGTAAAGCACATTGAATGTCCTTTGTAAGATAAGATAAGATAAACCTTTATTAGTCCCACAAGTGGGAAATTAGCTTTTTCATGGCAGAAAGTGGGCAGTACAAAGGTAAGAGCAGCAAAAAGAAAAAGAAAAAGAATAGAATAAAATACTGTATCAACAGTACAGTATAAAATGTACACTATACAATCTATAAATAGAGAGTGGATACAGTATATAAGTAAGAACACTGTAGATACACATATACATACATACACACACACACACACACACACACACACACACACATGTGTATGTGGTAATGTGCAATAAAAATAAACTTGACCTGACTGTTGATTGAGCCCCACCGCCTTTCAATTCAGAGGTAAATAAGAAGCAATAAGATATTTGTGTTTCTTTCAAGATCTACAAATTGATTTTTCGGTATTGCATCATCAGCATTGGATCCCAGCTGCTAGTCCTGGAAGACTCTTGGCTTGCACTCAATTCAAAAACGGTTTGTTGATCAGGAAAACATTCAAAATACGCAGAGCGGGGATTGGATATACCATAAAAAAAGATTTGCTTGCGTAAGATTACCTTGATGTATTCCGACTCCGATGAAACTGTGGGTTATATCATCGCCCATCTAAATTTAGCTTTTGATTGAGACACATGGGGATTACGTGGTGTGATGTCATCGCTCTGCGGTTGTGTAGTTTGGGTTCACAGAGTCTCATGTCTGATTCAGAATGAGTTCCCCCTAAACTCCTGGCTTACACAAAGGTCTCCGAGGTGTCTCTGAGCCGCCTGCTGTTCTGTGCCATCGCCGACTGGAGCGGTTCCTCTCAATGACTTCTGGAGGCATCAGCATCTCCTCCTGATCCCTGGTTCATTGGGAGCCTGTGGCTTTGTGCTTGGCTGCGTCACATTCCTTTGCCCTACACAGGCTACATCAGTCCTACGTCTGGAACACTGCCCTGGCAAACATGGGTATGAATAACCTTTAGAACGCAAGCACGGATCCATGCTGGAAATGCAACAAATGGTAAATTGTCGTCATACAGCAAAACAAATCCTCGAGTTTGTGCTGATGGTCGAGGTGTCAGACGTCATGCTGAGCTTTGTTTGGTGTTCCTGTGTCACATAGAACAAAAGTTATTGTCATTTAAAAAACATGTAACGATAACAACTGCTGCTTGGTCACATGCAAATGCCCATAAAGAACAGAAGTGGTCACATTTCTTTCATTTTAGGTCTTAGAAACAAACAAAAAACACAAAAAACAAAAGATCTTTTAATCTGGGAGAACTTTCAGAATAGTCTCCACCCACAAGTGGGTGGGGAAAACCTGCATAGGGACGGGCTCCAGAGAGCGGCAGAGCAGCAAACAGCGAGTGTGTAGGAGAACAAACACCGGTTTACACCGTTTTCATTTGTTGAAATCAGATTTGACAAATACACTTCTAAGAGTTAAACATTTGTGAAATCCCTCTTTGACATGATTATGTACCCTTGCAAAGGACAGCAAATCCAGAGCAATACACATGGAGAACTGCCCTCATTAACACAGTACGCACACCAGTTTTGTCAGGTATCCACAAGATTTTAAAGGATGGACACAATTCAACCTGCTGCCACTACATCCCTGCAAACAACTTTACAAGAGGATAGAGTCCACAGTAACACAGATTTCAGGAAAGAGCACTCTGAGGACTTTCCACAGCATCAAAAGCCCAAATCCCGGCAAACGGCTAGCATAGGGCTCTTTATGTTTCAGTGTTCCTCAGTGAGGCCCTGCCACGGGTTTTATTTACAGTGTTTACAGCGATGGGAAGTGAGAGGCTGCAGCTGGAAAATTAGAAAAGGAGGTAGAGCAGAGATGGCAGAGAGATGGCTCTGGGTCTCGGGCCCCCCCCGAGGCTAAAGATCTATTAGCAATGCTAGGCAGTTCAGCAGCAGCGCCAGCTCCTCTGAATAGGTGGATCCTCGCGAGACCCTGCCAGCATTTTTAATGAAAAGTCTGAAATCTTTAGCTAGTTAATTTACACCTTGGTCTCTCTCTCTCTACCTCTTGCCATTAATTATATTGCTCTTGGCAGACAGCCTTTAAAACAGTGTTTAAATGTAAAACCTTGAAGGCCTGACAGAAAATCAGGTTATTTGGAAAAAAAAAGGATTTGAAAAACATTGCCCATCTCTGCTTCGTCATACGGAGGGGCCGATAAATCACTCTTCAGAGTGACCTGACTGACTCGTTATTATTCTCATCCAGAATGCCGGTCATTGATTCTGGCAGTGTGTGAACACCACTTTTTTCAGGTACCTAAAGGATTTCAAAGAACTGGTGGCCCAGGCAGCCCGCACAGGGATAATTACATTTCCACTACAATCAGGCTTTAGAAAGGAACAGATAAAGATCGACATCTACGCTACTGTCATTTTGGACTCTCAATGCAAAAGCAACATCGGTTTCAGTCTTAACATCTTTTTTCATCCATCAATTACTTTTTATTTTCCAGTCCGCTAAGAATCAACAACTTTGATGCCATTGATTTATGATTCCATTTGGCTTTGACATAGAGACACATACAGTCTCTGCTTCTCTTCATTCTTATAAAGGCAATAAGGAACCTGTAGAACCAGAATGAAATGTAATAGGATTTTAGCATTAATAGTGACTTTTCAATTGTTTTTCACAGTCCTGAGCTCAGCCAGCAGAGCAGCAGTTCACAAGAGGGAGCAGTCCAGAGCATCTCGCACAGGTTCAGTTTATTTCCTCAAAACTCATTTCACGTGTGGCTAAAACAGCAAATGGAATTGGTCCACCATATAAAAAGTGCCACCTCATTTAATTCAATGGAGCTATTCAGAAACCTGATGCAATTTTGGCCCCCAGTCAACCCCTGTCACAGCGGCCTAGCTGACCTGTCGATCAACTCGGCCCATTTTAACTTTTCCTAATTTGCTTTAAAAAAAAAAAAAAAGATCTGTGCACCACGGCATAGATTTTCATGTACCAGCCAAAAAGGATTTCAGGGAAAACCTTTGTTTCTAAAGAAAATGATGATGGAGTGTATTCTTGATAGCAAATCCTCATCATTCACAGCAGACAAGTCTCTATCAGTGTGGGAATAGATGGGCTGCATTGTTGGAGTTTCATGACAGCCACTGAGCTGCTTTCCCAAGCCCAGAGGAATCTGACAAGCCCGTTAGGGAGCTGTGGGAATACAGCGAGCTGATGAGAACAGACTCAGCAGACACACTGAGCCTCGCTGTCTTGTGGCAGTGTCAGAAAGGGGCTCTTGAGCCTTTTTCAAGATAGAAATTTTGAAATAAACCAAAATATACCACAAGAACAGTCTCTGTTCAGACTGACCCAACCACAGGGACCAGATTTGGAATTCAGATATGACTCTGTGTGGACAAAATTTTGTCCCAGGACAATTATAGCCCAAAAAGTCTAAAACTAACTGTGGCCTCATAAATGTCTGCCCTACCTTGATTGTAGTTCCACAAAACTGTCTAAAAATTAACTGTAGCCCCACAAATTTGTCCTAGAAACTGATTGCAGCCTAAAAAAACTCTCTAAGCCAGACACAATTCTATCCCAGCCAGACTGCAGACCAACAAAATTGTCTAAACTTCTGTTACAACTAAAATATTACAAAAATCTTTCTGAAACTGAATATAGTCAGACAAAATTTTCTCTGAAATTGAAAACAGCCAGACACAATTCTCTCTGAGTTGGAATATAGCTAAACAAAGTTTTCTCTGAAACATAAAGTAGTCATACAAAATTTTTAAACTGAATGTAGTAAGACAGACTTTTCTCTAAAATTGCATGTAGTCTGGGTGGTAGTGGCCTAGTGGGTAGGATACTTGCCACTGTATCAAGAGGTTGTGGGTTTGAATCCTACTTTCAGCACCACCACTGGGTTCCTGAGCAAGACCCTTAACCACAAGTTGCTCCAGGGAGACTGCCCCCTGTAGTTAGGGAATGGAAGTCGCTTTAGATAAAAGCGTCTGCCAAATGCCATAAATGTAAATACGCATGTATATGATCTCTCTCGATCTCTTTTAATTCAGTTACTTTAAGAATGTCACAAAGTTCCTTCCTCATCTCAGTAAACCTAGTTTTAATGCCTGCTGTAAACTTTGCCTTGTTGTGATGATCATAATCTATGGGTGAAGTAACTGAATTGGCATGTTCCAGGACTGTGAATAAATATTTATTCTTTTTATTCCGTTAACCGTAGTCTGGCAACTGCTGTGTATATTAGAAACATAAAAAAAACCACATTGATTTGTAAAGTATTCCAAGTTTAGATGCCTTAACTCAGATTGGTTTTATATACGAGGATTGGCTGAATGGCAGGATTAAGGCCTAAGGCCAGAATCAACAATAAATAATAGAGCACTCAAAGGGCAATCCTGCTGTGCCCTCCGTCTCAAAGGAAATGGCACAAAGCCACAAGAGCCAGTTTGGACCAACACAGTAAGGCATTATTAGTGGAGATCATTTTTATGAAAGATGGCCAAGGCTGCTGAAAGCCCAGTGGAACACCTTTTTGATCAGCACCTTCTAGCCATAGAGAATACAGAGAGCCCATATCCATCCTAGCAGAGGTATCCATGGCAACGTGTTTACAGAGAATTGGGAATGGGGAAGTCTTGTCATGTCAAGGCTATGGCCTTGTTGCCCCAGCTGACAACAGGATTTTTTTTTATTATTATTATTTTCACCTGCCAGCTCCCACAGAAGAAAGAAGAAGAGGAAGAAGAAGAAGAAGACTCTATTCACAACTCTGCAGATATCTATAATGTCAGTCAGGGTTAAATACATGATGGTACAGTGGTGCTAAAATGTTTGTGAACCCTTTAAAATTTCCATTATATTTTAAAATCCAAAAAGTCCTAACCAAGTCCTAACCAAATGAGACAACACTATTATATTATTACATTTTACATTTTCCGAAAATGATCCAGTTTTATGTATGTCGGTAGCAAAAGTATGTGAATCTTTGCTTCCTGTAACTTATCTGACATCTCTGTGCAACTCTTAACTGCAACTAAACCTTTCTGGTAACTGTTGATCAGTCTTGCACATTGGCTTGAAGGGATTTTAGCCCATTTCTCTGTGCAAAGCAGCTTTGGTTTGGGTCCTTTCACAACATTTGTGCTGGATTAAGAACATTAACTTTATTCTTCTTCAACTTTTGGCAGAATGACTTGTGCTTGTCTTGCTGCATGTTCCATTTTCTTTTGAGATTCAGTTCATGGACAGATGTCCTGACATTTTCAATTAGAATTCACTCATACGATTCATTGTTCCACCACTGATTGCGAGCCTACCTTGCCTAGATGTAACAAAAAGCTTAAAGCATAATTCTACCACCACCATGTTTCACAGATGGGATGAAGTTCTCATTAGAGAAATTTCCTTTCTTCAAAAACAATACTTTTTATTTAAAACAAAAAGTTCTATTTTGATCTCACCCATCTATTGTTCCTGGGAGGATCACGTTGGTCTTCGGTTTCCTCTATTTGTCCACGATGTGTCTGATTTTGCATTGCTGGAGTCGACATTCTTTAGAGATGTTTTTTCCAGCCTAACGAGCATCAGAAACTCTGAGGTCCTCAGAAATCTCCTTTGTATCACACCTAATTGTCATCTGATTAATTGTAAACACCTGATTTTCACATCTCTTAGAGGTTCACACACTCGTAGAGTTATGTTGTATTTATATTAGTAAGTATTAATAAATAAATGACAAAGTGTAATATATTCGTCTCATTTGTTTAACTGAGTTCTTTTTATTTATATTAGGATGTGAAAAATCTGATGATAGTTTAGGTCATTTGTGCCAACGTACCACTACATAGACACTATTCTATAAAAAGGTTGTTGCTCTCTTTTTTCTCTATTATTTGAGAAATTGCATTTTGCATAGTATGCACATGTCATGATCATTTCTTGGAAATAGTCCAGGATAGAATACAATCTTATTACATAAACATACATTAATGGTAAGAATGCCTTTTTTTGTTGTTACGGAATCAATTATATGCTTTTCTTGCAATAAAGGGAAGCTGATGCAATACCAAAGAGTGTAAATACCTCTGTGCGGTCATTCCTGACACAAGTACCCTAGTAGTTTTGTTTTTGCTCAGTTTGTTGCTGTGATTTAGGGTGTTACCTTGATGCACCTTTCCAGGTGCAACCTGATAGCATTTAACCTTGACTAGCAGCTCAGAGTCAGACGGCTCTCTGAGACCATCTGGACAGCTTTGCCCCCACACATTTATCGTATGTCGTGATGTGCTACTGTTGGTTCTCTGGTGTTTTGGTCTTGCAGGACAGTTTTTCTTTCATAAGAGGCACAGAGAGCTGCTGCGACATTCACTGAATGTGTAGCAGGAAGCTGAGATATAAATATGTAATTAGGAGGTAAATCATACACTGGGAGTCTTTTTTTTTTTTTAGCACAGATAAAATTGCTTGGGAATATACAGCAAATAAGACTATAAATGCCCTGCAACTGAAAAAAGGCATCCTACAACTTTTATGATACCACAGCCAAATGCAGCAAAGAGCAGAAATCTTGAATATTCTTATAATATCAATTTTGTTACAGCTTTCCTGATTGGAGTATCATGGGGTTGGGGCTTCCCTGTATTCTGGGAAGTAGGTTAGTTTCCTAGCAGGTTTTTGTTAATCACTTGTCTCATTTCTCATAAGTTCTCAGTAATTTATTTTCAGTATGATGTGTTATTCTCATGTTAAAGGTGATTATATTTTTTTCACTTTGATAGGGTTGTTTTGTAGGTTTGTCTGATAAAGGAATCGCTTGGCGAAATATAAAACGTGCTCAAATTTCCACTCACCCAAGCCAAGACACGTTCAGTGTCCAAATTTTACTTCTTCAGTTTAGCACTGAAATGCTTGAAGGCAATAGTCAGCCAAAAATAGCCCGGACTGTTTCTGTAAAAAAAACTTTACGAAAACGATTCTCAACCCACCCAAACCACACCCAGGACTCTGTGGTTAGTCTTCTGATTTACAGCAGTTTTATGGTGATACTGGAAATGAGTGCAGTTAAGTTTGGTTCACTTTCACAGCTCACAGTTGGTCTTACTGTCTTAAACCACCTTCTTGAAGAGCTGAATGCAGCTGGAGCAGGTTGAAAGAGGTTTTAGTGTTGTATTTGTCATGGAAACAATGTGGGTCATTTGGAGAACTTAGTTCTAGTGCTGTTAGTAATAATAGCCTCACAGCTGCATCAACATTTGGATGCTAAACATGTTTTACCGATTAACTACATCTGGGGTGTGAAGAAAAATGTGTAAATTTTATATAAGCTTGTATTTAAGCACGTCTTAAAACTTATTTTGCTGCCAGCAACTGTTCTCCTCATATTAGAGCTGCTTTTACTGAGTCATTTATAAATATTGATGCGTTATAGGTGCCTTTTTTATTTACACAGAAGGAAGCCGTGATATAAATATGAGTCAAATCTTACACTTCTCAGCATTTTTATCTCATAGTCCTGATAGGATGAGAATATGCTCTAAGCTGTAAACTCTATTGTCTAATGGCTCTCAGCTAGCTTGTATTGGATTGTTTGTTGCTCAATATGCAAAATAGGTTAAGCGTACATGATTTTAATTATTCCAAACCAATCACTGAGTAAATAGACAGAGGTGTATTGAATTAACTCATTGGGAGGAGGTAAATGGTGGTAGTATAATTATTATTTGACAACGAGACACTTTGTGATAAGGCACCAATGTAGAAATGACGTGGAGAAAACATACATGCCTTGTTCTTTCCAAACACTGTATCTATGGAGCAGTATGAGATTTTAATGAGCAAACCCTTCAGTACTTTGATGCTTCACAAGCTCTGGCCGTCTGCTCCTAGAGACCGATGTCTGTTGGAAACGTCTCTGCCTGTCTGTCTGACGTCTTTAAATGAAAAATGCTATTGCAGGAGTTCCATGGATGACGAAAATAATTGACAGGGTTTGTGAGATAAGAGAGGCTTTAATCGGTCTCCGTCTCAGCTATCATAAAGGAAACCCGGGGCGCAAGGGAACAGATAGCCTTGATATTTTCAAATCTTTGCATTCCGAGATATCTTCCCTCATAGCGGCTGAAGGAAGGGTTTATCTCTGCCTGCCCTCTTTGTTTTTGCATCTTGAAGGCAATGATCTACCATGGAAAACGACTTGATGGCACACGGGGAGCAGAGGAGAGAAAGACGACTCAAAAAAAGATCAGCACAGCTTGAAAATGAGAAAAGTGAACCAGGTGAGAAAGTGAAATGAGCTGGATATTATTGGATGGGGGATCAAATTAGGGAAGCAACCGCATCATCAAAGCACTCCTGTAATGTCATTCCCCACTGAAAAGACTGAAATTGAGCTAAGATGCTGGGTAGGTTAAGTAGTAAAGAAGCATGCTCAGTGATGCTCAAAAGTAAAGAGTAGCATCGCCACTGCAGGTCAGTGGGTGGCTTTCAAGAACATTTCGCAGCATCAAAAATGCATCCAGTGCTTTGCTGCTAAATTAATTATGCATACTTGGCTGAAATGTGCTTACCAGTATTAGAGCAGATTTTAGATGTATTTAATTTTAGAAATAAGTAAATATAATCACGTTAGTATTCAGGAATTAATGAGGTAAATTTTGCATTCAAATGTCGATTAGACCTCATGCTTGGCGATGGCACTGTAAGCCTTCTAGGGTGCTGTCACACTTTACCAGTTACAGCAAGACGAGTGTTTTGCAAAATAGCTTTCACTGCATCTTAAAAGCTTCAGAAGAGAAAACCCCTCATAAAATAGCAGTTTACTTAGTCTTTGTCTGACTGTTTGATAATTGTGTACTTGGCTTTTTTTTTTTTTATAACTGAACGAGCAGAGATACATTTTAAAGTTTATTAGAATCAAGAAGTAATAGGGAGGCACTAATGTGGGAATACTGCTGATACACAACCATGGAAAAAAATAAGAGACCACTTTTCCCTTTTTTTCTGTTCGCGGCATTGTGGCATTGTGCATGTGTGTGTGTGTGTGTGTGTGTGTCTCTGTGTGTGTGTCTGTGTGTGTGTGTGTGTGTGTGTCTGTGTGTGTGTGTAGAATGCACAGGTTGCTACTCTTTTCTGAACTATTGCAGTGTGTGTGTGTAAAAAATAAGAAACGCCTCCATAATGTGTTGTGAGTGCAGGAGTGTGTGTGTGTGTGTGTGTGTGTGTGTGTGTGTGTGTGTGAGTGCAACCGTGTGCGTCTGTGTGTGTGTGTGTGTGTGTGTG
>JBBJLS010000018.1:17931164-17946817 GCA_037577275.1 Bryconaethiops microstoma
TGTGTGTGTGTCTCTCTCTCTGTGTGTGTGTCTCTCTCTCTCTCTCTCTGTGTCTCTCTCTCTCCCTCTTTCTCTCTGTCTTTGTTTCTCTCTCTCTGTCTCTCTCTGTCTCTCTCTCTCTCTGTCTCTCTCTCTCTCTTTCTCTCTCTCTCTCTTTCTCTCTCTCTCTCTGTCTGTCTGTCTCTCTCTCTCTCTCTCTCTCTCTCTCTGTCTGTCTCTCTCGCGCTCTCTCTCTTTTTTTTTCCAGCTCATCCCTCAGTTTTTCTTCATATGTTTAGGAATGGGTGGAGCAACACTTTATCTGGTTCGTCTCGCCAGGGGACCCCATGTTACGTAAGAGCCACTCACTGCATTTCATTCTCATCAGATGAATGTGAGGAAATATGATTTCTGAAACAAAATACGCTTATCAGCGCCGCTTTCGTTCCTAGTCTGAAGCCTTCTGCTGTTTTGTTTGTAATTCTGTAATGTTTTCTTTTGTCCTGTGGCTGTGTTCGTGTACCGCGGCCTCTTTCTCCTGCTCCTAAATCGCTAGCTGGAACAAGACCAGCAACCCTGAGCCCTGGAATCAGCTTAGCCCAACCTATCAGTACAAGGTACGCGTGCCAAGTAGGGCCCTCATATTAGCCTAGAAACTGACAATAGCTTTATTCAAAAGAAAAAAAATATCAACAATTAAGAGGCTTCACTAGTTCTGTAGTCCAGGCGCTCCAGTTATTTCATTAATGAACTGTCCAGTTAATGTACAAAAATGTTTCCCATCTTCTACGTCTGTAGCTTGGAATATTACACCATAACATCATCAGGGGATATTTAACTGTAACATATTATTTAGTTTAGGTTAGTTTAAATTTAATGTAAGGACGCATACATGCAGGCATGCAATGTAAAGCCACGACTGAAAGATTGATTTAATCATTCAGTCATGATTGTTCAATCCTGAATCACGTAAACAGTGTAATTTGGGTTTAATATCAACCAATAGGACCAAAGTAGTGACTGAGTTCTTTTTTTATAGAGAGGGTAAAGGTGCTGTTTTTGTTATTTAGGTTTACACACGACATGTCTTTTGTCTTTGTATTATAAATATGAACAGATTAGCATGTAATCATGAGCATAAACAAAGTTCATGATGTTTGAAGAAAAGAGGATTCTGTGTATGATCCCAAGACCACCGTACGCACAGTGAAGTATGGAGGTGGCGTCATGATATGGGGAAGCTGCTCTGAAAACAATTGATGGACCAAAACCTGCCACTGAAGGAAACTTGAATAGAGTGAATGTGGGGAGAAGATTTTCAAACAAGACACTGAACCCAAACCTCCAGCTAAAATACAGCTCCGGAAAAAATGAAAAATTACATTTTGTTTAAGAGAGAACGAGAGATTTGCTTTCTTTGAATTATTCAAGTTCTGTAAACGCTGCATCATTTCTCTTATTTTAATGGTGCTTTAAAGAACAATATTTTTATTTGGAAATGAGGAGAAATATTGCCAGCAGTTCTTAAAAACTAAGGCAAAGCTGTTCAGTTCAATATAAAGTGGCACTGCTGTTTCATCCAGAAATTAAAATTTGTAAAAGATACATGGTTCTGTTTCAACTGTGACGATATATTCATTGTCCGGCTGTAGCCACAATATATCTGCAAAGTTCTCTTTTTTTTTCCTGATCATTTGAACACAGTAGCCGCGTGCAACATTGTCTGCAAACATTCATGATCTATTGACCAGTAGAAATGGTTCAGCATTACTCTGGTAAAAATGCTTTTATTCGATAAACACACCTGAGTAAAACAGAACGCTTTTGTAGCCACACAAAAACAAGAACAGCATACAGGCTTAACTGTGCTTTTCGGATCCAGAAGAAAAAAGAAAAACGTGAAATTGACTGACCTGAAAATCCCCAGTCTTTCAATAAACACCTTTTGTGTTTGGCTTGGTGTTTATTGGATTGCCAGTTCTCTTAAAGAATGTCTCCATAATCTCTTTTCTGACCAAACATGTGTGACACCCCTCACTGCAGGTTGCACTTATCCACCTGTCCCAGAAATGTCAGGCCGTTCTGTATGGTCCCAGCACTCCACTGTGACGGCTGCAAGCTCCGAGGATCGGATGACTGTTGAGCTGTTAGTCATTTTCTTTCTCTTTTTATGTATTTGTTTAACAAGTTACTTGTTTATACGTCTTGAAACTTCCACGTGTTTTCCTTTGAGACTTTCAATGGAAAGCAAAATACGAGGCGAGCGGCGTTTTGTTTTCTCCCTTCTTCTGTCTCCCTGCCTTCCTGTAAAAGTGGGAGTTTGACTTTCTCGTACTGTTTGAAAGCGACACGTAATCTTGTCATTTCTGAAATGAGGAGCGTGTGGAATCTCTCATCATTTTACCCGGTGTCATCCCGAGACAGCTAAAGGCGAAATGATGAAAAACACATTGTGCGATTCTTGTAGATGTTTATCGCAGAATTCTGATCGACTTAATGGTCCTTTTTGCTTTTTGACAAGTGGGTTTTAATGACATTTTAACAGCGAATTTGCTTTTTCAATACCACAAAAGGGATCTGTCCATGTCCTTGTCGTCGGAGGGGCTTGAAAAGCGAATTCTCAGAATGTGCTGTACTTCCATGTTTTTTTTTTTTCTTGCTCCCTACAGAAATCTAATGGATTTTCTTGCCGTATGCATTTGTAATAACTAATAGTCTTTTGGAAAATACAAAAGTGATGAGCATCAGAGCATATAAAATACACATTAGACTTAGAGCTGTCTCGCGTTGACTCACTTAGTACGAGCGAGAAAGAAACAAACAGTTAAATTCCCTTAACGATATGCAGCTCTTTTGCATATGAGCGAGGAGAAGGAACCTAATATTAAATCATGTGCTGTAACTCTCAGAGAGAAAAACGTGATGCTCACGTACTGTGATGCCTCAGTCAGACCCCTGTCAGCTGTATGAAGTACTTGTTGGTTACTGGAGTTCATTTTGTGTTATTTCATGTGTTTTTGCCACTAGTTTGTAACAAAACACTTAATTAAATAAATGTTCTCGCATTAAGCTCACATTGTGTTAATTAGGGTCTGAGTGTCTCTATGTGTCCATCAGGGTGCCTATTTGTCCACACATAGCTTTCGTTATTCTGTTGTTGTTGTTTTTTTAATCTATGCCCTTCAGACTGTTAGAATATGACCTTAAGTCATTTGATTTTACTAACCCACTTTTAGTGGCCCGAAATATTTATTTTCACCTGGACACTTTGTTGAAAAATGTCAGGTCACAGTAATTCCAATTAAATATACAAACAATTGACCATAACCATTACAAATGCAGTCAAAAAGCAAATAGTCTGTCACAGGGGTACCGATGCCCACAATTTAAACCATTATTAAAATAAGATAAAAAAAAACATATGAATATGCTTGATTTTTATATTTCCTGAAGTAAAAATGACAAAACAGGCCTAGAAACTTGCTAGTTGTGTCAATTTTTTTTATTAATTCAAAATTGAAATAAATAATGCATTTACATGAGGTACAGGATTTTATATAATAATAGGACAATTTTACATAGGGAAAGTCTTGCAAGGTTTTAATGTCACAGTTTCTGATCACAATATAATACACATTTAGGGTTGCATAACTGTTCTAAATAAATAATTATTAAAGTATCATTGCTCTTCAGCACTATCTGTCTTCTTTCTGACAAATGATACAATCTCAAGAGCTATTGGTCTGTTTGTCATTTTAACAAAAAAGAAAAACAATTGGGTTGATTTAAGTCGTAGATGTGTTAGAATCTGGAAAGTTATTGCTGGGGCTACTGATGATATCATTAATTCTCTTGTTCTGTTTTTTCTTACTAATAACCTACCAACACTTCAGCAACCACTTAAAACATCATGGCTACCACTGTTTACCATAGCAACCGGCTAGTTGCTCCTTTGCAACCACCTAGAAACAACTAAAGTTAGCATAGCAACCGCACAATCACACCATTTCTTACGGAAGTGCGTTTTAGTTTTGTGGTTACCGTTCGATACCTAGTCTAGCTCAGTGCTTCGTTTAGTTGAATTAGGGGTGGTGGGATGGAATTAAGCGAAATTATAGACTAGTAGTGACGAGAAGAAATCCACTTTTTCTTTTAATTCTTTTTTTTCTTCTTTTTACTTTGGATTTTTTTAATTTGTACTAATGTACCGTGATGTACTATTACTATATACAAAGCTTTAAGTATTTTCTTGCATTTTTTCACAGTACTGTACGCACATTCTAATCACTTTATATAGAAGGACAGTTTTTAATGAATTTTTAAAAAATCAAGTAAGCCAACTAAAGTGAGTAATCGCTGGCAGCCCCAATGCCCGTAGTGTTACACATAAGAACCACATGCTTCCAATAGTGCTTAAGCAAGCATGTTTAATTAAACAACAGCTCATGGCTGCTATGGTCTCATCTCTTCTTAGCTCCTCAGCTGAATCGAGGAAATTCTCCAGGGATAATCTTTGTCAGGATCTGTGAGAGTCTACTCCCTCAAACACAAAACTAAATAGCTAACTGGCTTCAAGTGAAGCAGTGCTTGCCTTAAAATAGCCTCCAGCCTGTCCAATAACAGTGATTGGAAATGATGAATGGCCAAAAAACACACACGACTCAGAGAGGTCACCCTTAAGGTGGACTGAGATGTGTCCCGGCGTGACCCGCATCGCCGCGTGCATAAATGATTGATGCTGAGACCTGTTCTAGGGGCCTGTTTTGATTAGAAGGGACTTGATAGTTTAATTGTAACAAATGTTTGCCCCGACTCGGCCGTGCTTTGCTTGTCAGAAGGTCCAGCGAGAGGCCGAGGGTTTTCCTCCTCCACTATCCTCAGAAGGGTTCTGTAATGAAAGAGTGTTTCATATGAAGCATCCTGAAGGACTCCTGGATGCATCAGAGTGGTTCTCCATGCTCTGCTATTTAATTGCCGTTTCCTCCACTTGTACCCGTAGCAGCGTTTGCATCTGTACCTCAAGCCATGAGCTGTATTTCAGTTCCTTTTTTTTAACAGGGGACGGCCTTTTTGGCAGCACTGAAAGTGATGGCTTCTCGTATTAAAGCAAGTCTAAGAGGCCGTGTTCTCCAGCTCTGGCAGAACGAGGCACATTTTCCATCGCTGAGTCGCTCCAAACACAGCGATCCGAGCTCCAGCGGAAAGTCTCAACACGGGACGTTAACCACGAGTGCCGTCCCTTTTCTCTACCATCTGCTCCTCTCATTATTTCTAGGAGAGCAGGTAAAGAGCTGCAGACATAAATGAAGAAATGGAGACGTGAATAAACAAATACTCAACTGGAGACATAGATTAACCTAACCTGTCTCACTGGAGGAACGTGAACGTGGACAGATTTTCCACTCTTTCTTCTCTGTTCCAACACTAGGAGTGTCATTTTAGCCTATATTTTATTTCATAATGATCCTTTAAATGGCTCACATCACTATTCACCATACTCAGGAAGAATAATGTATATATTAATGGAATATAGACCAAAACAAAATGTACGCAATTTTTAGGGAGATTTTTTACTTTGAGCGCATTCTGAAATCTTAATTTTGACCCAAAAATGATTACATACATGAATGTTGTAATTGATCCTAATTAATTCCAAATTCCAAATTCAGTGCAGTAGTTTTTGCCATCCTTTTCAGATTACTGTCTATACAATATGGATATTTTGTTATTCTTTCTTTAAATTCTTTTAAATAAAATCACATTTAAATATCACTCAAATAAAGCACTACATCTAAGTAAGATGCAACTTAGCACAATGAGTGATGTATTCAAATATAGCAAATATAGTGTTTGTGCTCTTACCTGGTTCGTCATTCACATAAAATCATGAAATATATACAACTTCAATTATGAATCGGTTGATTTCTGAGAGCGCATTGGGAGTAAAAATAAAAGTTGACCTTGTTTCTCTTCCAAACTACAAATCTGTCCTCTAAAAAGCCTGCGTTCATGTTTTATGTATTTATATAAACGCCCTCAGTCCTCCTTTCAACCACCATGTAATAGCAGCAGCTACGTCCTCGAAATCCGCTGCGCCGCTAAATTCGTAATTTTGCCGTTTTTAATCAGAAAGAAACCTGCTGAGACACCATGTTAATTGTAATGTTTGCATGGCAGCCTGTCTCAGTCATACTGGCTTATTCCCCCCCCCCCCGTCTGAGTTTGCAGCACAGTATGATGTCTAATTAACAGCATCCTGCAGCGTGCCGCGCTTTGCACACTGACAGTTATATGTGCTGATTAAGATACCATGAATGGATGTGCTGTCTGGAATGTATGAATCCTATTTGAACTTTCTAGTTCCTTTGTAGGCAGTAGACAAAGTGAGTTTATGTGTGCACTATTTAACATTTTTCTACCAGGGTTGAATGATACTGTGGAAAAGTCACAGTGTGTTATATCATGTTTTGTGATTCTCCTTTGCAGCATTTGAGAAATAGCAAAGGAGACAAACTGTTCTCAAATAGAGCTTTTTGTCACTCTAGCATGTTGTCACTCACTTCATTAAAGGGCCTCTCACTCAATTTTCCTGAAGAAATAAGTCGGATTTGTAAAAAATCTTCTTAAATCGTAATTCAGAGTTTAAAGCTAGTGTTTGAATTGAACTTCCCAATGCGGACTTTTAGGAGACACTATGCAACTCTGGTTTGTGTGGGTGGTGCCGGTGCAAAATCTGCACTAGTTCTAGCTGTTAGGAAATATCAGCATCTTCCATCATAGTCCCACTTAACACGAAGAAACACAAAAATGCCAAAATCTTTTAGTTGAAATGACCAGTGTTGTTATTTTACCTACACCTGTTCAGACGAACACTACCATGTTAGTTTCACTGTAGCCCTGAGAATGATCAGACTCACTAGTGGTCCTGTGGAGGTCCTGGCTATTGATGAATAGGGAAAAGAGGACGAACAAGTGATGCAGGGAAACAGATGGACCACAGTCTGTAACTATAAACTACAAAGTGCACCTGTATGGTAAGTGGAGCTGATTAAAGGTGCAGTGAGTGTAGACACGAGGCAGGTGTACCTAACAGTATACAGCTCTGGAAAGAAATAAGAGCACTGCAAAAATCTTCAGTTTCTCAGGTTTTATCTTTTATAGCTGCAAGTATTGAACTGAACAGCTGTGCCTTAGTTTTTAAGAACTGCTGACAATATTGCTCCTCATTTCCAAATAAAAATATTGTTCTTTAAAGAAGAGGTCCGGTGTCCGTCCGTGTGTCATTTGGTACTGGGCCGCACAGAAAGACAGAATAAAAAATATTTTATTGATTATCAGAGTCTGAAAGGTCTTTAATTAAAAAAAAAACAAAAACAATAAAACTCTCATCTCGGTCTAGTGATATGGTGCATCAAAAAATTAGCAAAAATGAGTAAAAAACAAAAGCACTTTGTTTTTGGTTGTATCTGTACCGGTCCGTGAAAATATTGTTTTACATGAGACTGGTCAGTGGTGCAAAAAAGGTTGGGGACCGCTGCAATAAAGCATCATTTTAAAGGAAATGACAAAATAAGAGAAATGATGCAGCGTTTACAGAACTGGAATAATTCAAAGAAAACCAATCTCTCGTTCTCTCTTAAACAAAATGGCAATAATTACCTATAAGGAACTTCTAGTAATGTTTTAGCATCCAACTGGTCTCATTGCGAGAGGAGAGTGTCGATTACAGCAGTGTTTTTATACTTTTCCTCATTAAATAAGATTTTATAAGGAAAAAACAGACACTAAGGAATTTAACAGACACTGGCATGGAATGGTTTCATACTTACAGAGAAATGCAGATTTAAAAAATAAACTGCAGTGGTCTCTTATTTTTTTTAGAGAGCTGTACCTTCCAATATACTGAAAACACATGACCTTGATGTGATATGATATATTTGCCATCATGTTTTTTGAAAATTACTTGCATCATGAATCCATTCGAGCACTAAAAGAAGATTAAGTATTTCACTGACTGGATAGAGGCTCTTCTGCACTCTTCTGTGATTTCAGTATTGTGCTAACAATTAATGAGCAATCTATTGTGCAGCCCGACTTTGTATGCAGGAGACAAAATAAGAGTTTATGTTTACATCGAGACAAAGAGATGCACTAAACTGGAGAGAGAGACGGAGAGAGAGAGAGAGAGAGAGAGAGAGTTTCCTTTTCACTGTCACAATATCCATGTTCCAATTCAGATGACTGCATTACAATTATTATAGCGTTTAGCGTGCCCGTTCCCAACACGGGCGAAATGAGTTTACGCGCTTTCTTCTCTCCAGATCTATTTTTCAACAAGCAGGTCATCCGAAGTGGCAGAGTAACAGATTCCACACGTCACGAGATTCAGCAGCCATTCGTCTTTATGTCTCTCGGCCGAACAATTGCGTTAAAAGAACGGTGAACGGACGCGGCGCGCTATTTATTTTGTCAGACATAAACAGTTCACCGCTTTTCTGTGGTAAAAACTGTTCTTTCGTTAACTTTTGAATGACGATGGATCATCGTGCGGTCAAAGTCGTCGGTGTAAATGTGATGTGGGGTGGTGAAAACTGGATTACTGGATCTGTGGGTAGCTGCTATTTCAAATTGGTGGCACACACAGACATAAAGAGGGTCTATAGTCCTACTGTTCCTCATCATTTTTTTTTTCTGGCAGCTTGAAGTGAAATCAATAGTCCAGGCTCGTGCCACAGCTGCGCAGTCCAATGCGCCTCTTCTTCATCGGGCCGATCGATAGCGCAGGAGATACGGAGACTCGGCCAAAACTGATCCTTGATTTCTTCAGTGCAGAAGTTCCTGCCAGGGCCTCGGAATCGGAGGCGAGGTGCCAGGGGTGCCAGGGGTGCCAGGGGTTAGGATGTGGAAACAGACCTCGCCCGTGGAGCGGGCAATTAGGGCAGCGCTGCCTGAGCGAGGACGCCAGCGGTGTGCAGGGTCAAAACACAAGTTAAACTTTACAGACTTTACAGACTTTACAGACTTTACAGACTTTACAGAGCGGTCCTGCCTTCACCGTGCCACTCTCTGAAAACACCTGCAGGGTCTTCTCTCCAAAACAGTGGTTACACACACACATGCATGCACACACACATACAAACACACACACACACACACACACACATAGACACACATGCGCGCATACACATGCACACACACACTCACACACACATGCACACACACGCACACACATACACATACACACACACACACATATACATTCACACACACGTGCACAGACATGCGCATGCATACACACACATACGCGCACACACACGCATGCACAAACACACACACACACACACATACATTCACACACACGCATGCACAAACACGTACACGCATACACACACATACGCACACACGCACGCACAAACACACATGCACACACACATATACACACACACACACTTACACACACGCGCGCATGTGCGCACACACACATACACACAAACACACACATGCGCACAAACACACACGTGCACGCACACACACACATAGACACACATACGCACACACACGTGCACATGCACACACACACACACACATACATACACATACACATACATATATATATATATATATATATTTGTATATATATATATTTGTACGCTACACTACCTGTTCTTTTGTCAAGTTTTTCCTTTTTTTTTCACCAACAGATACTAATCAAATATAATCAAACTATTACACCGTTAATTCCATCATTTACATTCAATAAAATTTCAAGTTCAGTTCTGCGCTTCTGACTTGTTTCAGTTTGTATCCATGTCAATTTTTTTTTTCTTTCTGCAAAAACAAGAACTGAACTCAGAAAAACTTTTCAGATTGTAATAAAATAAAAATGTAGAACAGACATTCTCTCCTTGATTCAATCAACTAATGAGACTTAATTAGGATCAAATCAAGAGGTGTTCATTCCACCAGCAGTAACTATGACTGATAAGAATTCAGTGGAGACTGAGTTCTTAGTCTCCACTGACATGGCTGGAGTTAACCGGGAAGGTTAACATGGAAGGTTTGCATAGGAGAATAATAAATACTCTGCGATAAAAGTCCACTGTAAATAATGTTAACGCTTTTATAAATGAAACCATAACAATTTAGACTGAGTTGCTACAAAGCTGTCAGATGTGTAAATGTATTCCTGAATGACTGAAAACTCAAATAAAGCCAAAATAAATAGCTGTTTTGGTCCTGGTCAGTAAAGGCACATTTAATAGAAGGAGTTTATTTTATTTTTTATTTATCCATCTCCGCTACGGGTCACTCTACGACCTTAACAGTTAAGAAATGTATGAAGTAATTGCTGTGGTCCTTCTCCTGTTTGGGTTCCAAGTCTGTTTCTGTTAGATTAGAATAAAATAGAGCTTGAAGCCAGTGCCACAGTCACGGCCATCAGAGTGAAGAGGGCGTGAGGACATTTTTAGTCCTTTCTAAAGGGAGTAGAAGCCTTTTCACTCAAAGACACGCAGAGCCAGGGTTGGGTTACCTCGTGATGGAGAAGTACGATGTGCCCACAAGCGCCGCAATCAGCCTTGTAGTCACTTTATAGATTTTCTTCCACAGGATAAAGTTTATGCTGGAGCCGGGGTACAGTTTCAGGAGCGCCACTTTTTTATTTATTTCCCTGTCGGAACTGCTGAAAGGCGTTCGTTGCTTTAACTGGGCCAGACAAGCCAGGCCACTTAACTCAGGCCTGAACAGAAGTACAGAAATCAATCACCGTGGGCTTAAATAAAGCGCATGAACAGAATAAGCACTCACACATTTGAATTTTGTTGCAAGAAGGGCCAGTTGTTGGACATATTTAAGTGTGGGAAAATCATACAGTCAGTATATGCATATGCTCACTGTGTACATACATACTTGTCTACAATTTACATCTATAAATATACATTTTTACAATACACATACACATATTTTTATTTGATCCTATTTTTATATTCTTAGATTGTATAGTGCACGTTTGTATTTTTATTCTATTCCACTTTCTGCTGTGACAATGCAAATTTCCCACTTGGGACTAACAAAGGTTTATCTTATTTTATCTTATCAAATAAAGTGTTTGTTCTTTTTTGCCTGTTGCTTTTAGTAAAAATGTTGTAATCAGGCCCAGAATGTCAGTATTATGTCAATATTACTTATATACTATGTGCAATAATGTACTCCTATCCACCATTTGTGTTACTTATCTGTAGTATTAACACACCAGTATTTGTGTATATAGCATATTGTGTTTCATATTGAGGTTTTTATTGGATTCATTTAGACTTTATATTTTATATTGTTCTTGTCTTTGTGTGTCTGTGCAGTCGGAACGTAAGCAATTCCCTACAGGATCAGTAAAGTTGTCTGATTTTGATTCTGATTCCGATTCAAAACCGTAATTAGCACGGCCCCTGAAAGAGAGATGGATGGTGCTACAGGCGCTTTGTGGTTTCTGATGTGGATTCTGACTGTAGGAAGTGGGTCAGTGGCTCACGAGGGTTAAAACCAAATGAGTTCCTGGATGGGAGTCAACAGTAATTCTTCGGGGAGGGGTGGGGGGGGTTTATCTTGGGTTTGCTGGTAAATCAGATGCTTTCACTGAAGCTCTTGAGTGCCATCACCCATCCGGCCCACTATTTCAGTGCCCTGAGACACGGGGGGGCCAGATCCGAGGGGCCAGTCGAGGGACTCTGACCAGACGTTCATGTCAGAGATCTCTGATAATACTACCTGCTTGGTGGAGATCATCACTTATTATTTTAAATACAGTGTCACTAGCCTTAAAATGCGACACGTTTTTTGGAACGTTGCTTTGGTTTCATTAATCAAAGCCGAAGCGATTGAGGCGTTATCCTCTTACTGCGGTTTAGTTGAGTTTAAACGTGAAGCAGTCACGTAAAGCTGAGTGTGCTGTTGGCAGAGCGCGCCAACTGTGTACCGTCTGACACCGAGAGCAGATTGCGAGTCGGAAGTGGAGGAAGAGCTCTCTTATTGAATGTACACACTCTGTCTGGTCTATCAGTGCCATGGCAGTGACTGGCTTGTAATCTGTTTGTGCAGAACTGCCTTCGGCATCGCTAATGTGTGCCGCAGCGGTTCGCCTTATCTCCTAATCCATGGAATTCGTGAAAAAAAAAAAAAAATGCCACCGTGTCCCGCAAGAGCCGAACTGTGGATTTAAACTGGACAAATTTGGCGATGTTGACGGAAAGCTTTCACCAATGCATTCTGTGCTGCCACCAGACGACGCGCGATTATTACAAGATTGCATGCGATTTGAACATAATTAATTATGTGTTCGCCACGAGGGGACCCAGTTCATAATTGTCCCTGTATTTTTATAGCCACTGAATGTGAGAGAAATGTGCCGTAGCCTATAGTGTTTGTGTGGAGACTCACTCTGCGCACTAATAGAGACTAATAGGCCATTAAAAAATTCTTCAACGGTTATGTCAGTCCAGAATACTCTTATTATGAAGCCATGTGCCAAATTTGTTCAGCTGAATCTGGTGTCCATGAGATACAATTTCTTCATTATTTTTTAGCAACGGCTGTAAGGTTGCAGTGAACAGTGACAGTACATTAGTTGTTGGTGTCTTGCAGTGCTTGTTAGTCCATCACTGATGTGGAATTCGTGTTTGTTTAAAAAATTACAGTATAAGAGATTTTGTTCCCTCTAAAATTTACTGTATTTACTGTACACAGTGTGTGTCACAGTATTTAGTCTAGATTTGTCTTGCAACATTTAGATAAATTTTCATAGCATTTGATATTGGGACAGACAAATCAGAACTATTAGAACCCTTTAGTACTATCAAATACTGTAATAATACTATAGTACTGTATTGTATTACAGTATTATATCTTGTAGAACAGTATAAGAATTGAATAACTGAATTTTTTCCTCTAAAACCCACTCATCTAGGCGGTTATTAAGGAAAATCCTATTTTACTGTACACAGTCTGTGTCACGGTATCTAGTCCAGATTTGTCTTGGAACATTTAATTTAGTTTTCCTGGCGTTCGATAAGTCAGGACTAAAACTATATTACACAATTATATAATAATATACAATTGTCGTGAATACGGTTGACTGGGTACAGTTGCACATCAAAAAAATAAATACATTGATAGATAGGCAAAAGATTGTATAACAGTTCCAAGGGGCGCAATCCAGAAAACTGGATTGTCAAAACTGCAAAAAACGGCAAAAAGGGTTATCAGAGGTTGAGGCAGGAATCTTAGTCGAGAACAGGGAGTGAAGTCCTAATAAAACAGGATGCAGGAAAAAGTCTCAGGCACTCGGTACACACACGAGAGACCTCGCGACATCCAACAGACTCAGTGCAACTTAAACAGCGAGTCCTATTTAGTTACAGCTGCTTTCTCTGTGACCGCGGAGACGCAGACGCCTTGGGGGCGTGGCAGGGGGTGTGACAGTAATGATTTTTATATTGATAATGTTAAACACACTGTGCGGCACTAAATCCAGCTAAACGAGATAAATGCTCTGTTAATGATGCAGTTGGACTGTGATTTCAGTAATAATATCCACAATATACTTTGAAAAATGTTTATAATAATACAGTACAATTTTGTCATGTTGCCTACCCCTAATTTTCCGATCAAATCAGTGATGGCCTTGTTTACAGAATTGCATTCTGTGTTCATTCTAGCTTTTAGCTTGATTAATAATTTAATTTTTATTGTCATTGGGAACTGTCTCCTCCACTAATACTCACCTCCACTGGGCAGAAATATCAATTCAAGCAGAAAAGGTTTCATATTTGTGTAGTTTATAATCTTACATTTTGAGAATTGTGTAGACGTGTAAGCTTGAGTCAGAATCGTTTAATATTGACTGTTTACTTTGTTCTGTTAACGTTGTATAGTACAAACTGCTGGTAGCTGCTAGTCCTTTATCACTGTGAGGGCAAGGCCTCGCTGAGTCAGCAGAACGATTTTAACACCATCACAGTTGCTTTCATTAAAGCACTCAGTATACTTTGGTTGGCCTGACGTGACATACAACCTGACACTGTTCCCCAAGACTCACTTGTTATGTGGGCAACAGTTTGAACCTACATAAATGTCAATGTTTGGCATTATTATTAATTGTGGGATTAATAAATGTTCATCTTGTCTTATTTGTAAATGAGAATATACTACATTTGTAAACGATAATATAGTATACTATACATGGGTGGGGGGGGGGTTGCCCGGAAGGGGGAAAGTGGGGGGGACGAAACAAATGACTTTCAAAAGTGCTATAATGCAATAACTGCTATTATGGTGCCCCTGATACTATATTTAGTGTTTGGAAGTAGGAAGAATATTACTAGTCTCTGTTTTGTCCATTATAGACTCCAGACTCTTAATTGTATTAACTGAGAAATTGAGAATAATCATGAGGGGTTTACTGTTACTGAGTGTTGTCCGTTTGTGACTTCCTCCATCCCAGCCATCATTGGAAAGGGACAGCCAGAGGCTGACCACCGACCAGACATTATTTAGGGTGTACTAACAGGCTAGCGGACGGCTGATGTGAATGGTTTGGTTAAAACATCAGACAGCAGTGTTGTTGGGCGTTGTAACACTGTGGCCTCAATTTAGTCCAGAGTCCAAGTGTTAGGTAATTTAAAAAAAAAGAATTAAAATCACCTAGTAGTAGGCGTGTCAGACAAAACAGTCAATGAGTGCATATACAAGCTTGGTGTACCTAATAAACTGGCAACTCGGGCCACACACCAGACACTGCTCTGCCTTGATTTGTAAAACTATAATAAAGCAATTTATTTACTGCCCCAATGGACTCTGAATTCAAGTGATAAGATGCACTCTTTTCTTTTGTAAACCATGATTGCCCATTCTTTGTAAACTGCAGGCTTAAAGCCCGGAATATTAAATATTTAGAGTAACACTGTAAGCTTTGTTTGTGCAATTGGATAACTGGTTTTAAAAGCTGGATTTAATAGCTCTGTATGACCTTCTTTGCCATCGTCCTGTATAACAAAGGACTACTTATGTTAATAAAGTAAATAAACATTAGTGTATTTCTCCTTAACTGCAAGCTAGCCATGCGTCTCTTGATGGAAGATTAACACAATGGGTAGTCATACACTACACAGGCACTTCTAGTGGCTCTCGAACAATAAACAATAGGACTGAGAGCAGTGTGCACCCCTGTAATAATGGCCAATTGTTTTGTAGGTGTGTGCACCATTCATCTATTTCCAGAGCATCCAGAGGACGTCTGAATGCCCAGAAATCCCTCAGAGGTCCAGGGTGTATGTCTTCCTTTCTCCTCTCCATTTTTCTGCCAAGTTCTTGCTCAGTCTCTTGGAGGATGAGGAGATCCAGCTTTATCCTTTACCTTCGTCTTCAAACATGTCACGTGTTCCTATTTTCAGATCCCAGTGTTTGGTGCATCTGGATCACTTAGGTATGTTTGCCAGGATATATAGAGGAATAGATAGATGGATGGATGGATGGATGGATGGATAGATGGATGAATGAATGGATAGACAGACAGACCGACAGGTAGATGAATTAAAAAATAGACAGACAGACAGAAAGATAGATAGATAGATAGATAGATAGATAGATAGATAGATAGATAGATAGATAGATAGATAGATAGATAG
>JBBJLS010000018.1:17958992-17970093 GCA_037577275.1 Bryconaethiops microstoma
CACACACACACACACACACACACACACACACACACACACACACACACACACACACACACACACACACACAGTTACTGTTTGAGCTGACAGTTTGGAATACAATAGTTCAGTCTCCTGGAATGTTAGCACGAATGCTAAGCAGGGAAGCTGAACTGCTGAAGCTCTGCCGCAGTCAAACTTCACACAGGTTCAGCCCTTCGATGGAAGTCTTGGATTCCAGAAAAAGATGTTCTTCTGGCCAATGTGTATGAAAAGTTCAATGTTAACTTGAAAGTATGACTTCACATTAGTCATATAAGGGCAGAATAATGGGCTCCACTAGGGTAGCCCGTCTGGAACCTCAGCATTCACTTTGGTCCCACATGGATCCGCCATGCTGAGCTTTAAACAGGAATCATATAGGGACCTTCAGCAAAAAATGTTGCAAGCCCCCCAGTGGTGGAATGAACTCCCTCTTGCAATCAGATCTGTGGAGTCCCTCGCTGTCTTCAAGCGTCGTCTGGAGACCCACCTCTTCAAGGAGCACCTAGGTGACTAACCAGTCCTCTTGTTTATCTCTTATATATCTTTTTTTACATATATTTAAGAAAAACCTCTGACTTGTTTTCTTTTGACAGGGTTTGTTAAGGTGTGTAACTTAGCTGGCAGTAACTTGCTTAAAAGCAGGTGTTGATTTTAGTGTAGCTTTACAGGTATAAAGAACCGACGAAGATGACTTAAGCACTGATGTACGTTGCTCTGGATTAGAGCGTCTGCTAAATGCCATAAATGTAAACGTAAACCCAATCCGGAATGCCCATGTTGGACCATTTTGAACACTGGGGCAATGTACATTTTTACACACACTGCCTGAACTGGCCCAGCAGAATATCTCGCATCACTTTGTGCAATCCAAGGCCTCCATCGAAGTCCTGAACCGGGGCGAAGTTTGGCAGCAGCACAGCTTTAGCAGTTTATATTAAAGTGACCAGTCATAGTCACCCATGAACACACCACAGCACTCAGTACGGACAGTGGGAAATTCTTTCTTGGCATTTAACCCATTTAACTCGTTCACCAAGCAAGGCAGTGGACAGCAAGGAACACGGTGCTCAGGGAGCAGTGTGTGAGGACCGTACCTCAGTGATGCCACTAGCAGTCCTAGGATTCGAACCCACAACCTCCTGCAGTGGGACCATTGTGAATACTGAGGTCCTACAGAGGTTCTGCCCAATTGGGCTTCAAATGGGGACCTACCTGAAACACATTTTGCCTCAAAAGGTCTCCATATGAACCCTCATAAACTCAACAAAGTCCCATATAAGCCTAGGCCAACTGGGTTTTCCCAGGGTTCAAATGAGAACCCTTTTCAGCATTTCAGGTGGGTCCTAATACTGGACAGAATATTTGAGCCCCAGAAAGGTAGCCTGTCTAGAACCCGGATCATTTTGTCTTCAGTATTCATGATGTTCTCGTATGGGCCCGCCCAAGTGGGTTTCATTCAACTGAAATGTTGACGCCCAGGTGGTGCCTAGATGCAACCCATTAATTTGCTGTCCTTGGATCCAGGAAACCCAGGTGAGTCTCATATGGTGGGTTCCTTGGACATGTTGCCTCTGGACATTCATGGTTCACATTACACTCTTTCATTTGGTCCAGAACCAGGATGGTGTGGAGTTCGAGCAGCTCCAGCAATTCAGCTTCAGGGCTGGGACTACAAGGGTAACTAGCATGGTGCACTCTCCTCAAACTCTATGTGGAGGTGTTTGGTGATCTCTAACAGATTTGGTTATGCGGTTTCTGACTATGTGAGACTCACTGTTATCTGTGAACACAGACTAACAAGAAGATTGAATGGCACAGAAGGTCACAGTGTCAGAAACCACAGAGGCGAGTCTATTACCGATTACACAACAGACACACATGAGGCCATGCCGTTAGCACCATGGTTATTTGGTTTCTGATGATGTGAGACTCTTATCTATGGTCTAAAACCAGGGCCTTAATGTCACCACGAGTCACACAGTGTCAGAATCCGCATAAGCGAGTCTATTACAGATTACCGAACAGACACACATGAGGCCACACCTTCAGCACCATGCTTGTGTGTTTTCTGAAGATGTGAGACTCGCTGTTATTCATAAAAACAGACGAAAAATAGGCTTGAATGTCAAAGCAAGTCACACAGTGTCAGAAACTGCGTAAGCGAGTGTATAACGGATGAGGCCTCAGCGTTAGCACCATGCTAATTGTTGTACATATGCTTCTACTGTTTGCGACATCAGCCTCGTAGCTCCAACGCAGCAGTTCACACACAGGACATGATGGACTGATTTTAGGGGTGTACGTTGGAGGGGGCGGGGCGGGGCGGGTTGGGGTGGGGTGGGGGGGGTGATTCCTTGGAGGGGGGGTTGTGCCTCAATTTGTATCACCAAACTGGTGCTTTAAAGCAGCAAAGCTGGCTGACAGCGTAAATTTTCTCGGAAGTTCACCAGTTGACGTGCGTCTGTCAGCAATTTACGAGAGCGAACGAGGAGAAGTGCAGCCTTAGTGTTTCGATGCAAGAAGTAAAAAAAAAGGCCAGACATAGAAAGGGATGTACACACACACACACACACACACACACACACACACACACACACACACTCCGGGTGTAACAGTGCCGAGCCTCATTCGCCTCCTCCCTTTCCCCCCTGCTAGGAGGCGCAAGCCATGTGCGTTCCACCCCAACACACACACACACACACACACACACACACACACACACACACACGCACACACACTCACACACTCATACACACTCACTTCCACCCAGCAACGGCCCCAGCAGGAAATGCCTAATACCCGTTTTAGAATGATGCCACTGTGCCAGCGTGACAGGGAGCCCGTCCCTGTGGGGGCCAGCGCCTGGAGACTGTCGCTACGGAGACCAGCGCCTGGAGACCGTCGCTATGGAGACCACAGGCCAACGCCTGGAGACTGAAACCACAGAAACAGCTCTAAAAGTGCCCTAAACCCACAAACTTCACACTTTTTACAATTAACAATGGGTTCTTCTGTACCGATCATCATCTCGATTATCTCATCCAGCTCCATTCCCATCATATCCACCAGCTCCATCATCTCCACCAGCTACATTCCATCATCTCCACCAGCTCCATTCCCATCATTTCTACCAGCTCCATTCCCATCATTTCTACCATCTCCATCATCTCCACCATCTCCACCAGCTCCATTCCCATCATTTCTACCATCTCCATCATCTTCATCATCTCCACCAGCTCCATTCCCATCATCTTTGTTGGGACTTTTTTGGGCTTTATGAGGGTTCATACCATTTAATCAAAATGTGTTTCAGGTAAGTCCCCGTTTAAAGCCCAATTGGGCAGACCCTCTGTAGGATCTCTACCATCTCCATTTCCATGATCTCCACCATCTTCATCATCTCCATCATCTGCACCAGCTCCAGCTCCATCATCTGCATGATCTCCATCTCCATCATCGCCATCATCTCCATCATCTCCATTTCCACCATTTTCACTATCACCATCATCTCCATCATCTCTACCATCTCCACCATCTCCAGCTCCATCATCTCCACCATCATATCTATAATCTCCATATCCATCATCTCCATATCCTTTGTTTCTACCATCTCCACCATCTCCAGCTCCATCATCTCCACCATCATATCTATAATCTCCATATACATCTTCTCCATATCCTTCATTTCTACCATTTCCATCATCTTCAGCTCCATCATATCCACCATCATCTGCACCATTTCCATCATCCACAGCTCCGTCATCTGCATCATCTCTACCATCTAAAACTGATGAACCCCTGAATTCTCAGCGTGAATTCCATTCTGGATACTGTGTAGTAATAAAGTGTGAAATTTACATTACTATTGTTATATTTTGGAGCGTTTCAACTGTTTATTAAAACTGAGTTGAAGTTCAGGGTGGTCCCACCTCCGGTACAGGGGGCTAATAACTATTACACAATTGTACGAACAAACAAATAAATAAATAAATAGACAAACAACTGAATGGCAATGTGATTATTACTTTATATACAAGAATCACGATAATTAGATAATAGCATTAAATAATTAATGATGATGATGATTACTATTATTAAAGAAACATTAAAATGTTAATTAAATTAAGCATGATTAACAAACTATTATTACTTAAATCAATAAATCATAACACAGTTAATATCTATAATACATTCAGTCATTGTTCTTGCATTCTAAGAAAATAAGAAAAGTTTTTGCCCTTGTAATGGTTATTCACCCGCATGTGTGTGTGTGTGTGTGTGTGTGTGTGTGTGTTTTGTGTATGTATGTGTGTGTGTTTGTGTGTGTTTTGTGTGTGTGTGTGTTTTGTGTATGTATGTGTGTGTGTGTGTTTTGTGTATGTGTGTGTGTGGTGGTGGCCTAGTGGTAGGATACTTGCCTCTGGACCAAGAGGTCGTGGGTTCGAATCCTACCTCCAGCACCACCACTGGGTTCCTGAGCAAGACCCTTAACCTCAAGTTGCTCCAGGGAGACTGCCCCCTGTAGTTAGGAAATGGAAGTCGCTTTGGATAAAATGCTGTAAATGTAAATGCCCTGTTTTTAACCTTATTGTGACTTTTGGATCATATGGGTGCTCCGATATATATTTGAATTATGCCTTGATTTATTGTATCATCTGTGATTGGTCAGGTATTGAAGCACAATAGATATACTGTGGAGTTCCAAATTGCTGTTGTTGAATCTGTACAGTGGAAGTTAAAGTTATGTTTTCTTCTGCTGCGGTTTTTCTTCTGTGTTTGTCTAAAGTTACATATATTATCTCAATTAACCAACCAAAAAACAAAAACAGCCTTTCTGAGGCAGTCTTGGGTGCCGTGTTCAAGGACATGTGAACAATCAGTTGGTACCATTCCCTTGAGTCGTAGCCAGGTTTTCTCCTCCCAGGGCTACTGTGTCTTTTTGTACATGCACGCACGTGGTGTCTGGAGTGTTTGGAGATAACATGAGGCACGTGGTAATTACTGTGATAAGCTGAAAAGTGCTGTATTTGATTTACATGCCTCATTTCTGTAAGTAAGAGAATGCTTTTATAATGCAGCAAACACACAGTCTTACAAAACAACCATCAAAGAACGCTCACATGACAATTCACGTAGGCTGACAGTAATCAGCTTCTCTTCGGGTTGACCTCACCTGCATTTGGCTCCTTCTGCTAGAACAAATGAAATGCACAGATATTTGCCCTGTTTTGCATAATTCCAAGGGAAGTTTGCCTGTTTCAGTTGTCATAAGAAGTGAAGACGCTGCTGTGCCTTTGAGTTGAGGGGGAGGTGTTGGAGGTCCAGGTGAGGTCGTCTGAGATGTTCACTCCAAGAAATCTGGTGTTCTTTACTGTCTCTACCATTGATGCAGAGTGGTGTGTGGTTGGAGTGGGTTTTTCTGAAGTCAGCAATCATTTCTTTATTTCTTTCTTCATGGCATTGAGTGATTTGAGGAAGATGTCCATCCTACTCGGTCAGAGAGAGCGAAGCCAGTTGTGTTCTCTCAGACTCCTGGCTACAGCACCACCAGGGATCAAACTGTTGACGATAGCTCCAACATTGAGACAGTTGTGCCACTTGGGGAGTCTCTATCCTTTACACTGCTGAGTCTCTCTTTGGACTTGATTATAGCCAATTGGGTTGTCACCATTAATCATGAATCTCCTTGGAGTTACAGTGTAATTTATTATAGTAGAGTAAATTTAACCGCTTAGCAAAATATTCATGAGAGAAAAAGTAATTGCTACACACTGTTTAAGCGCAACACAGTTGCACTCTGTCATTTTCGTTCTAAGCACACAGCTGATTCGTTCTAAGCAGTCAGCTTTTTGATCAGTTTTATGACAAATATTGTGAAGAAGCTAAGTTTACTCATACTGAATTTGAGTGTTGCTGCTCACTTATACAAAATCGTTGAAGTATAGTGTTTAACGGTTGCTTGCCTGCTACTCTTTATGTTAAAACTCATTGGATTCACATTCTTTGAAAAGGTAACTGATTTTTCTTTTACAAATTAAAAATTTAAGCTTAAAGATTAAACAGTATTATTTATATTTTGTGACTTTGGATGATGAAGAAGTATTTGAAAGTGAAGTGGGTTTCTTGCAATCATTTATCCCACATAGGGGTTTAAAAAGGTCAAGAAAAAGGACTGTTGTCCAATTTAAAATAAATTAAAAAAATGAATGGATACCTCCTTTGCAGACTGTTTACTTATAAACTCCTCCTCCAGACTAGCTGGGCCACCTGTAAGTCTAAGTTGGAATCAAAGCTGTTTCTGTCACTGTATAAAAGAAGCTCCATGCTACCCTTATTGTTGGATTGGTTGATACCTTAAATGTGCTCACATTTAAGATGCAAATCAGATAACTTGCCTTTTATCAGAGTAAAAGAACAGTGGAATTGACATGTTCATTTGTTTTGTGCTAAAACAGTAGCTGTGACACAAAAAATGGGAGAAAAAAAGGAAAACAAAATAAATGTAAACAAAATAAATGTAATAATAGTACTGAGAAATCACATTACAAACAGATAAGAGCAGTTTGATAGAACAGAAATAACCAATTTTCTTGCATCACCGTTGGAGAGTTAGTGTCTTAGAAGCTATGGTGCCCAAAAAGGCCAAGCAAATATATTATGGACCATAACATAGACTTTAGGACTATGTAAACAGTCTAAAATTACATCTATTTCAAGTAAACATGGAGTTATTTTGTAATACTTGCTGATTAGCTGTGGTTACGGTGAACGATGTAGAAATCTGTTTCAGGTAGAATTCCTTTAAGATCAGACTGTTTCTCAGGGTGCACACAAAGCCATTATCGGTGATCAGTCATCACGAGTGCATTTCCTCCTGAATGGAGACCTATTCGAGGTCTAAGGGTCTCACGGTCAGCGAGTCGCAGTCAGTGGCACCATGATCAGACGCCCGAGCCGCTTTAATCTCTTCTCCTAAGGGAGAGATTATACTTGATCTAACTCTGTTAATTAATGAAGAATTCAAAGAGGCAGGCTGCGTGGGTTCACCCCGCCGCAAATGAACATTGCATCACTTTTTTCCCTCCTTTAAATTCCTTCTCTAATAAAGGCTCTTAAATTAGTTTTGCCTTTAAAACAATTAGCACAAAGGCAGACGTTACCTTTCCACATTGCTATTACAGTGTATGGCGGACTCTCCAAGACATAATGAGTCAGAAGTGGAGCCTTCAATTTAAGTCTGTTATTTACCACTTCAAAGAAAAGGCAACGTCTCCCTCAACTTTCTACCTCTTTCACTCCTCCTCTTTCATCCTTTTCAGAGAATGTGGCGCGGCAGATACATCACATAACGTGTGATGGGAATATTTAGTAACAGTGTAGCCGCAGCGGCTCTCTAAAATAGGCTTATTAAGCTCTCCAAGCAGTCGTGTGTTTTTCATGATTAGGTTTACTGTGTATTTTCTCAGCTAACTCAATTTCTGGTCCTTTTTCACTTTTTCATTTTGGTCCGAACCAAAACAGCAGGACTGACAGGTGTCAGGGACCACTGTCCAGACCAAAGGACCAAACGTGGCAGTCTCAGCTCGGATAAAACCATTAGTTAGTCGGTCTGCAGTGTGAAAACACTTTTTGCATGGTTCAGATTATCTGACCAATTGCTATAAGTTGTCACTCGTTAAAAATACATGAAAAATAAAAAACAAGTATAAATGAGCCATGGTGGCACACAGGGAGAGGAATAGACAAAGTGTTTACTGTAATTTTGTTTAAAAAATCAGTTTGAAAGAAAGGCATAAAAATTCCAAAATGTATAACTTATTTCGCGAGAGAACGAAAGAGAAAAGATGAGGAGTGACACCTGAAGATAATCTTCACTAACTGAAGATGTTTCGGTTAGTGATGGGCCGATCCACGTTTTTCCAGTTCCGATCCGATTCCGATACGCGACTGCCGATATAATACATCTTTTTACTTTAACATTAGCATTATTTTTGTTGAAATTGTGCTGTTTGTTAGTAAGGTTACATCATAGAATAAATAAACTACTAAGCACTTAGTAGAAGAGCAAAAAATATACACAACTACACTGAATTTAAAGGCATTCCAAAGGAATTTATTTATGTCACACTTCAAAAAAAGGGAGCAGCAACAGCTGTAAAATTTTATAAATATCAAAAACACAATCTTGGCTTAATCATCTAAAAAGTATTATGTCCATTTTAGCAGCAACAACTGTGTAAAAAATAAAGTGCAAAACTAATACATCTTAAATAACGTGAATTCTGAGACACGACATGGGCAGAGTGTAATCTAACCACTTCTGTATTTAAGGTGGACCGGCCGAATTATGAGACGCCCAACTTTAGTCTTGTCGTGTTTTGAGAGATAAGGAGAGGGAAAGAGGGCAATAAAACACCATCAAAACACACAAAAGAGCTCTGAAAGAACCCCGAAGAGGTCTTGAATGAGAGCTAAGAGTCTTCTCTGATATTCCTTTCGCTTTTGGGTTGTCTGCTGTAAACTTGTTGCATTTTTGGAAAACGTCACCGAGTGTCTGCTGTAAACTGCTGCCTGGTGTCTTCCTCCCTGTTTGCTAGAATAAACTCCTGGTACTCTTTGTCGTGAAATCTCTGCAGGTGCTTTGATTAAATTTGTTGTATTGTGCGACGCAACCGTACTTCCACCCCTCGGCATGCTGGCTTTACACACATTGCAAGTATCCGTCTTGTTTTTCGGCTTTTCCAAACTAAAGTATCACCAAACGAGCGACATTTTGTTCAGAACAACAGCTAATGTTATTCGCTCGCTCAGGTTGAAGTTGCCGCAGGTTCATGGTCTGGAATAAGGAGCGGCGACGCATCTCGTATTACACAGCATCGAGTTTAAGGTCCAGCGCAAGCGGCGAACTGAAATATATAGATCAGGGCTGTCCGACCGATATCCGATGATGAACTTACGGCCATATCGGACCCGATACCGATATCATATCGGATCGGGCCCATCTCTAGTTTCAGTGGTATATAAAGGTGCACGATGGCATCAGATAAAGGAGTGCATTGACAAATGAGAAGGACAGTCTTTCCCTTTTTTACCCGCCGCCTTGAAAACACGTCAAGCCAACGTGGATCGGGCAGCCCGTATAGGTGGTGATGAGAGGATGTATGTGTAACATTCTTCCTGATTTTTACAACATTTCTTGTCCTCCGTGGTGGTTCAGTGGAGAAGCCAGGTACGGAATCATAGGATCACTGGTTCGAATCCATGGTGCGAGAAGATTTTGGGCTGGCTGGTAGCTTCGTGGTTAGGGAGTTGCCCCCGCAATCAGAAGGTTGTGGGTTTGAATACCAGGACTGCCAGTGGCACCACTGAGGTACCCTTGAGCAAGGTGCTATCCCAACACACTGCTCCCCGGGTGCTGTGTTCCTGGCTGTCCGCAGCTTCACTTGGTGAATGGGTTAAATGGGTTAAATGCAGAGAAAGAATTTCAAGCTGTGTTGTGTTCATTTGTGACTATAAGTGCCCTGTCCTTAGTTTCTCCACCCTAGTCCCGCCTCCTCCTTAATTTCTCCACCCTAGTCCCGCCTCCTCCTTAATTTCTCCACCCTAGTCCCACCTCCTCCTGAATTTCTCCACCCTAGTCCCACCTCCTCCTGAATTTCTCCACCGTAGTCCCGCCTCCTCCTTGGTTTCTCCACCCTAGTCCCGCCTCCTTCAGCAATATTTCCACCTGTTTCACACACCAGTCTCTTTTTTGCTTCGTTTGTTAGTCACTGTGTTAGTTCAGTATTCTCGTTCTTTTGTTAATAAATTTCAGTAGGTGTGTCATGCACAGTTTTTAGTTGCGCTCATGAAAATGCAATGTGAAAGCAAAGCTAACTGGACCACATGTATAAAATCAGACAAAAACACGAACTTTGTTCTGGACGTTCAGGTGTGAAAACAGTCTAAGCCACTTTTTTGTGCCGGGTTTGAAGAGAAGCAGCCATGAACCCACATGAGCAGAGTCTCACGAATGCACATTTTCAGTTGAGGTAAAATAGTTTATTACTCAAAAGAGCTGCTGAGTGTTATTAAATATGTGATTTTCTTTAAAGATTTAATGCTGAGAAAGCATGGCAGCTAAAGATAGCATAGAAAGTAGGTCTGAGCTGCAGCAGAAAGTATCAGCACCCCCCCCCCTCCCAGCCGTCCATATACATGCAGTGGCAGTTTATTGATAATCCACATTTTTACTCTCAAAAAATTTGCAAAGTAATTCAGCTTTTTATTACACAACCTTATCTTCATAGCTGATGGGATATTTTCAAAACATTCTCTAGTAATTAAGATAATCACTCTTAGCTCTAGGATGCAACTAAGCTGCAACAAGTGGAGCAAGCTATTGCAGCACACATTAAAACCCAGGAAGGTGCATGCTTCTTCTCCTCTGAAATAAATAACTAATAAATAGATAAGCAGTGTGTGGTGACGGTATCTTGCTCAAGGGTACCTCAGTGGTGCCACATGCAGTCCTGGGATTCAAACCCACAACCTTCTGATCATAGGGGCAACTCCCAAACCACCAGGCCTCCAATATTGTAAATATAAGGAAGATGAAGGTTGAGGAAGCATATAGCAATGAAGATGATAATGATTAGAGTGGTATCTTCATTTATAAGGTAGTTAGAACATTATATATGAGCACTTAAGAGACAGTATTCACTCACATGTACTTTTTTTAATTGATATGCCAGTTAATTCAGTTATAGAAGTTCAATTTTGGCTGTATTATTGAATTAAATTCAATTTTATTTATGTAGCGCTCATTGCAAGCAAAGCAGCTATTACAGCACTATAATGGTCTATATATGTAAAATAATATTTAAATATTTAAATCTGTATTCGTTTTTAATGTATATTATTGTGAAAGTATTTTATTCTTAGACATTTGGACCATTTCTGTTCGGTTTTACATTGTGAACCCTTAACACGGGGGAAACAGCAGCTTTTGGTGTTTTGTTCTGAAAATGGCTGTGTTTCTTTGTAAGTAAGTACTGTATATATAAATATATAATATATATAATATACAGTATATATA
>JBBJLS010000018.1:18005530-18022995 GCA_037577275.1 Bryconaethiops microstoma
AGGGATGGATCTCGAGAACTGATACTGAACTGGTAGCAGTCCCTGGCTGGTCAGTACCAAAATATTGGTAAGCTCCAGGACAAACTGTGCTGCTGTCAGTATTTATGCAGCGTTAATGCTGGCATTTTCAAATGGTTGAAGCTAGATTGGATCGATGCTCTGCACATAAACAACAGGCATTTGTTGAACAGACAGTGACAACTGCTACTCCCTCATTTTAAACCAGAAACTCAGTAAACAGGGATTGTTAGAATTTCTATTTACTGAAACAATGTCTGCTGTGATGTGCTGTTTATTTACAGCACTTATATTTTACTCTAAAATTGTAATACTGTTTTGTATTTTTAAATGCAGTTGATTTACTGTCTTTGTACAGATTTTTTCTTTTGTTGGAGTCTTTGTATTCCTCATGCACAGTTCGTATGAGCTCTAATATGCATCCACAGCTCTGTGAGACCCTTCAGTTTTACTACATTACACAGTACGGGGATGACCAATCTTTTCTGTGACTAGAGATTTTCTCTTAAAGCAACTGAGAGCTCACCAGATTCTACATGTTTAATCATTTGGTCTCAGTCTTATTCATGTGTGTTCCTACTTTGTTGAAATGAAAAACTGCAGCTGCATCGTCTCATTGCAGATAAGACTGAACCCCCCAGGAATACAAAATCTAAATACAGAGGCAGACAGGCTTGAATGATAAATCTATCTAGCTAGCCTCTAGTAGGTAATGCTTGAATATTTGTGTTTGGTGTTAAATTGTTCAGAAAACAAGTACACTTTTTTTCAAAACACCATAGTTTATTAATCACATGACAAACTGAACTTCACACAACAGTTACATTCACTTACCCCAGTTATAAAGACTACAAAGAGTGACCAAATATCAGTTAATTACAAGATGAACTACTTAACTCAAACATCATCACGGTGGGAATACCAAAGCATGTAAAATGACAACATAACATGTTTAAACATCCTGTGAAAATATCTGTAGATATAAGAAATGTTAAAATAGAAAAATTAACCTGCCATCTAGGGTATTTCATGTAAAATGGAGTGGAGATATTACTATTGAAGCTCAGGCACGTGTCAAGGCGGTGGGTCACTTTGACCACCCTCCAAAAAAAAAAAGTTTTTGTTAACATTCCCAAGCTCCCCTGGAGGACCTGCCACTTTAAAAACCTTCACCACCTTGATGCAGCTGATTACACGTTCTGCTATATTTACTAAAGTTTCAGAAGCTTACGTCAGCATGTTAGTGGTGAATTTGCTCCACAATCAGAAACAGATTTACGTTGAAACTGAAACTGAAAATAGCGTTTAGCATCAGAATAATACTATTTAAACTCTCAGGGTCAGATATTCATGAGTGAGAAGACCAACACCATTCTCTCTTCATCATTGAACATTTGTGTTCTCTTTTATCGTGAGCTTGATGATGCCCATCTCACCGATGAGCAGTTAGTAGGCGGGGCTACATATATTTTGCATGATAAGCTGCAGTTAAATGCAGACGCATTGTGAACACATATTTCGGTCGTGTCAATGACATTATTCACTGCATCTGCACTCATATGTACATCTGGCCTTCAGTGTTAAAGCAGTATATTTACATCAGTTCATTATAGCTGTGTATAAAGAAGTCATTTGTGGGCAGAGCGCGGATCAGTTAGTTGCAGGGATAAGATAAGATAAGATAAGCCTTTATTAGTCCCACAAGTGGGGAAATGTGCATTGTCACTGCAGAAAGTGGACAGTACAAAGGTAAGAGCAGAAAAAAAGGAAAAACAACAGAATAAAAACTATACCAACAGCACAATTTAAAAAGTACACTATACAAACAAGCACTGACTGCATTAAGAAGCATGAAGATACTAAAACAATAACTAAAGAATAAAGTGCATCATGAGGATGGCACATATTGAAATAGCTAATTGGTTAGGAGGGTAAACAGCAGTACCACAGAGAGCAGGAGAGATAGATAGAGCTTATTATCAGTAATGACTGCATGTCGTGTATGGATGGCTGCAGTCTAATAGAGATGGATGGATAGGTCTGCAGATTGCTACACCTTATGGCCAGGAGAAATAGGCTGCTATGGAAGGATGGGAGGATGGGAGTTAATTAAGTTGTTGGTTTGAAAGTAAGCCTTTGCAAAACATTAGAAAATTGCTTTGTGCAATGGGTTGCTCCATACTCCATTGCAGTTATATTATTTAAGTTGCACGGACTCCATACACCCTGTTCTGACTCCAGGCATTCTATTTTACTCTGTTGGTTTAAAACAATAGGTTATGAAAAGAAACAAATATGCTCCTCTCCATTGGGAAAACACATTTAAGGTACAAAACTGGACCAATAGGACCTTTGACGGTACATTGACATTGATGAACAAAAAATTTAGCTGCACAGTACCTTTTTCATGAGAGTGCACTTACATTTAACACTGCATTCCAACTCACCCCTGAACTTCAGCTAGGTCTCACTGTAAGTTTTGTACTATAAAATGCTATATAGTAGTCACACAAGGTGTTTATTAAATAGAATATGTAAATTTTGTAATTTACACACACAGCTCAGCTGTCAAAAATGCTGAGAAAATACATTTTGTTCTTGTATAAATGACATTTAAATGCATCCTGTTTTGTTTTGTTGTCAATTTACCAGACTATGCAAGTGTAAGTGAATACTGGACACTGAAAAAAAGGATACTTTGAATTTACATAATTCGAATGTTTCAGCCGGTTGCACATAAATGAATAGTGTTTCATCATTTCTTGACAAAAAAGTGTGAATTGCCACACTGAAAAACTAGCAGATGCATTGATGTGTAATTAATTTATGTGTAAATAGTCAAGACATTTGAGTATGAGTTAATGTTATGCAAATCTGTTACTTTGTTAAGCATATCTGACAGGTTTGACACTCTGTCCCTCTGCATTTTAGCTTTCCATCACTGGAAGCATTTTCATCAGTAATCTACTTATGCAGGCAGGATCTGGCAACACCATTGGCCAGACAGACGTAGCTCCTATCGACACAATAAATGTGTCATACCAGAGAGGCTAATGAGATTTTGGATGTCGTACAATACAAAACTGACTGAAGCTGGACATTTGGAGAGTGAAGCCATTTCGGGGGTCTGTTTGTGAATGACTTCATACATTAGTTTTGTGTGAATGAGTGTATATTATATTGCATTTTTTATGTGTAATGAGTTTATAATAAACCCTTTACAGTTTAAAACTTTTTACATACACTTTCTCACTTTCTCTCCATTCATGTTTTTTGTTTATATATATGTATATATATACAGCTCCAAAAAAATAAGAAATCACTGCAAAAATGTTCAGTTTCTTAGTATTGACTGAATAACTGTACAGCTTTGCCTTCGTTTTTTTAAGAACTGCTGACAATATTTCTCCTAATTTCCAAATATAAATATTGTTCTTTAAAGCATAATTTTAAAGAAAAAGACAACACATCAGAATAAGAGAAATGATGCCGTGTTTACAGAAGCTGAATAATTCAAAGAAAACAAATCGCTTGTTCACTCAAACAAAATTACAATAATTACCTTCGACAAATTTCTAGTAGTGTTTTGCCATCCAACTGGTCACATTGCAAGAGGAGAGTGTTGATTACAGCAGTGTTTTTATACTTTTCCTCATTAAATAAGGTTTGATTCAGGTGATCACTAATCAGTACCTCATAAAGCAGAATGAGGTGCTTGTGTTGGAATTTAACGAACACTGGCATGGAATGGTTGTCAAACTCATAGAGATGCTGATTTAAAAATAAAATGCTGTGGTCTCTTATTTAGATAGATATAGCACCATACAACTAAGGACACTCCAGTTTGTACCTGCATATTTATATAGCCACAGTGTTCATACTTATATATCCACTATGTACAGATATACATACATATATCCAATGTGTACATACACACATATACTATGTAGCCTTGTATATACATATTTATATATTTGCACACAAATAAATGTCTATATTTATATTTTTATAGTATTTGTACATTTTTATACTATACTGTGGTGTTGGATAGCTTTTATTCCATTGTTTTTGCTGCTCTTAACTTTGTACTGTCTACTGCCTGCCATATCAATGCAAATTTCCCACTTGTGGGACTAATAAAGGTTTATCTTATCTTAATGTGGACAACTGAACGTCACAATCTCACATCTCACTCTATAACCAAGATTATACAGATTTTGTCCTCTTTGCTGCAATAGCTCCTCCTCAGGGAAGGATTTCCACCACTTTTGGAACATGTGTGAGTCAGGTTCTGGCACAGATTTTAGTTGATAATGACTGGGTTGCAGTTGAAGTTCCACTTTAATTCAAAGGTGCTGAATGCGGTGGCTCTGTGCAAGTTTTTCCACATCAAGCTCATCAAACCATTACTTACTTTGGACACAGTCCAACTAAAACAACATAGGCCCCTTCTAAAACAAAATTAGAAATATACACTTCTCTAGAATGCAAATTTAAAAGCTACGTACCACAGTGACACAACATCTGACTACAGCCCATTGCTGACAGCAGAGGAGTCATCACTGTACCTGTTCAAATACAGTGATACAAACTACAGCAAGACAATAGGCCACACATCAACGAGAAAGCTGTATTCACACAAAGTCTACTACCACTGCAACATCCTTCACTGGTATTAGGCATGCAACTTTTGCAAAGTGATCACATAACTGAAGTCAAATTAGACAGCAGGGACTAGGAAAAACAGCACAGCTAACAAAACCTAAATCTAGCCAAAGCCTACCGTCCAGCAAACACTTATGGGCCATTTATCTTTGATGGTGTCACGAGAGAAGCTGTAGTAGACTGTAGACGCCCAAATGTACCGTAGGGGAAGGACCCAATCGCGGATACAGACGACTGAGCTGGTAACCCACGCAATTGCTATCAGAACGCTCTCACACAGAGTAAGGTTTCCCACCAAAGGAAACCGCGTTCTGAACACGTACACAGAGACAGGTAATAAGAGAAGGAGGAGAACTCAGAGTACTCACGTAACCGGAGAAACCGAGGGCGACACGTATTGAGTAGAACTCAGTGTCTGTGTACGGAGGTACCTTTACTTCCGGCTTAAATACCCATCGCGTGACGTCACTTCCGGTCCCGATTGACGTCACGTGGTCTGGTGCGTGTGACAGCCACGAAATACACCCCAGGAAAATTACTATTACTTTGGTTTTGCTATTCGTTATATGTTTACATATTTTTAAAAAATGTGTTTACATATTTCATTCACTTTACAATGTATGTCGACGAGAGAGTCTGCGATGTCACAGATTTGGAGGCTGCAAAGGGACAAAATACGAAGTAACTCAAACGCAGAGAAACAAATGTGGAGCAAAAAACACACCGCAGACTCTTAAACAGACACTAAAGCTCAGGTCAGTTGTAAAAAGAAATGTTTCTCACTGTTTGTTGTGGTTTAATTAAAAATAATCAACCCGTGAATGAGACCACTCATTCAGCAGTCCTTACCCATAAATGGCTTGGTAAGAGCCAATGAGTCTGAATGGTTTTTTTTGTTGTTGTTGTTTCCTTTTCCAAAACAAATCGCATGTCTAGTTACATAATGAATTATTTCCAGTTTCCCATCTGCATTAGGCCTGTCACAACTATTACACAATTAACCATTCTGGAAATATTTTAACATAGCATCTCTCTTTCTGTCCTGATCATCTGGAGATGTTTTTCTTCCATAGCTAGAGCTGAAATTGTTTGGAATTTGATTATGTGGAAGACCCCATAATCAGCATGATATCAAAACTATTCACAGTCTCTAAGTTAAGCTACTTTATTCAGGTTACTGTATATGCTACCACTCATTTTAAAGTTATGTCAAAGAATAAATAACATTACAGATAGATTAACCAAAGTTAAGTGACATAGCTTTATTTGACTTGGTGATGTCTGGATAAATTGGATTAAGCGGGACTGTACAGCGCCCGCAGTTGTTCAGGATAATTATTAAATCACTCGTACATATGTCATCAATTGCATTTTGATGACATATGTACTAGCTAAACGACATCATGTACAAGACAAAGATTCCCCTCAGAATGTTATGCTACTCCAGCTGCCTTGTTAGATTTACCGTTAGCTCATCCAGAGGGTTGACGTTGCCACCAAAGTGACAGCATATGAGTCCCAAAAGCTGCAGGTGTTTTCTGAAGGTGAATGCGAAAAGGAAGTACAGCATTTTGAAAATGCCTCATGAATATTTAATCAGACATGCAAATCTCCTGCATGTATTTTTAAATCAGTGACTAAACGGCTGGGGTCTCCACGCTGCTGAGTATAACCCTGTAAAGTGTTTGTCTGCGTTTGTCTGTCTGCGTGTCTGCCCATTTGCGTTCTTGTCATCTTTTCACTCGCCCTCTCCTCCCTGCCTTCCCGCGTGTCTGTCTATCAGCCATTAACCCAAGCATCTATTCATTCATCTTTCTACCCATCTTGCTGGGTCGCTGCCTATATTTCTCTCTATAGGTTTTTTTTTTTTTTGCTATTGTTGTTGTCAGACGAGGCAGCTGTCTAGACACCTGTCTGGCGTTTTTGGTATGGCTTCGTCTCTCGTCCCTCTTTGGGAAAAAAAATCTGAGAATTTTATTTTCCTCTGAGCTCTCCACCTGAACGAGGACAGAACACCCACATAAAAAAGCCAGAACTCGATAGTGAGGGAAAGTGCATCTCCACTTCCATTTTCACATTTTCACTCCCTCCTCAAGAAATGGTTTCCAGTAATCACTCTTCGCATTTTGGTGGGTTTGGACTGAAAATGCAGAATAGCAAAAAGGTCATATTTTGCAAGTGTTATGCGACTGTCTTCAATTAAGAGCTTATAAATGTCAGCTCGCTCCCCAATACCCCGCCACCACCACCCCTTTTGAGCCCTACTGTGAATCCAGATCCATGAGTTCAGTTTCTAGAGGTTACACCTTTTCCATGTTGTGCATGGAATGAAACGTTCCAAAGCACATTGTCAGTTCGCCGGTTTTTCCTCATTATAATGTGCCGCATCTGGGGTATTATTTTGGCAGCTTGATGTACTGGAGCTTAGTCAGTACTTGTTAAAGGTATAATTGGATGACAGAGCAAATGGGGATTTTTAACAGGTGATAATGGAGTTTCTAATTAAGACATCCGATGCTGTGGGACACTCCTTTTTTTGGCAGGAGTTTTCAAACACAAACAGAACATTTACAGCAATGATTTATAGCAATTACACAGTCAGGGCTCTGATTGACACAACACGATCGGAATATAATTAGGAATGTACTTTCTGAGTGAAAAATGAGAGGCTGAGGCAGAGTGAAAAAATCAGACTTTTTATTCTCTGCATGTGGCTTCAGAATTACCAATTCGACATGTCACTTGCAGCTTTTTTTCTTTTTGGACCTGCATATGATTAGCAGAATTAGTTTATTGTTGTTGTTGTGTCAAAATAGGCTTAAAAAGAAAACTGCTGCCGTTTCGAAAGAATGACTCAGGTTTAGCATTTGAAATGTGTTTGAAAGGATCTATCTATTTACTAAATGAAGGAAACCAAAGCATTTTTGTTCTACAAGACAATGCAGAACTACAAGTGGAGGAGTGTTGTGAGGAGGTGGAAATTTGAGAAATGTGGTATTATCACCCACATTTCTTCAGATTGCTTGTCTTTCTGTCTTTTTGATCGCCAGTATATAAAAAAAATCAAAGGCTCTCTCTCTCTCTCTCTCTCTCTCTCTCTCTCTTTTCTTTCAGACCTTGCCAGATCAGTTGCCGGCAGGCCTGTGTCCTATGCGGCCGTATTGCGGATGAAGCCAGACAGTTCCTCCTCCTCGCTGCTGAGCCCACGCATCAGGCCCCGGCAGGACCACGGCTCCTTCGGCCAGGACTGGCCTGCGTTCTCCAGGCAGAGGTTTTCCGCTCTGAGCTCTCAGGAGGACTACCGCAGCGAAGGTGAGAATCTCACCAGGCTTCCCATCCTCACTGTGTCTTTCACTCTACTGCTAGAGTGAGTCAGTGGTGAAGCTCCACTTTCACGTATCGCTGCTTTTTGCTGGTTTTGACAGTGTCATGTGGTTCTAGTACCCTGGACAGCGCCCGGTGCTGAAATTACTGGTGTCTGTTAGAGTTAGGCCTTCAGTCTGGCCTTCACTTCTGACAGTTCTGATAGTATATTATAACTAACAATGGTGGAGTTTTGGCCGTTTTTTGTAGAATAAATGGGGACAGCCGAACCTTTAAGAGGCGTCCGAATCTATGTTTTTAATTTGAAGTTTGGAACATCCACCCCCTCAGTCCTGACAAAGAGTCACCACTGAGTAAACTCTAGTCATATTTCAGTCAGAGGCATATTTAGGACCCCCACAAAGACCTAGTCTGACATATTTTCATCACTAAATTGGCCCTCTCGCTGTAAATCATAATTTGGCTGTCGCTTCCTAATTACGTTTGTTCGTTAATCTGAGGCCTGGGGTCTTCAACAATGAAATAAAAGTTGAACTGTAGTATTTGCAGTGATTGAACACAGCAAGCTTGATGATTCTGTTAAAAAAAAAAAAATACAAATTTGATATTTTTTAGCTCCCCACTGGCTGAAATACATACTTCTTAAAATAAATTGAATTTATTAGATTCAAATGTGACCTGTCCAGGATGTTTTGTCCTATGAGTGCTGCGATAGGCTCCCGCACGTCCCCCGACCCTGTTTTGGATAAGCGTGTTGAATAATGAATTAATTATTTAAATCTGTACATATACATATATTCATGAAATATATTCTTGCTGAAAGAAAGCAAAACTGAAAATTGTGTGAAAATAATGAACATTTTTACCTCATATAATTTTCATCCTCACTTTTGCACGTTTAACCCTCAAACTCAGTAAACTCTGATTTCAGTAAATATAACTGGTTATCACGCTGCGGGATCAGCTTCTCCTCGCAAGCCGGGCACGAACACATGCACCACGGGTAGTCGAAGTGCATATTTGATAATACTTTATTTTAAACTGAACAGAATAAGAAGCAAAACCAAAAACAGGTAAACTCTATAACTGTAGATACAAAAAAACAAAAGGAGACACAAGCCAAAGGACTAGGAACACAAGAACATAAACTTAGAGACCGGGAAAACACGAATAATGACCGGGTAACCAATGACATAAGCATAGCGACCGGGTTGACCGACACTAGAAACTAAAACACAAAACCCTTAAATATACAGACCCAACAAAAAAGAACCAATGACAAAACCCATGTACTCAAACAAAACAACACTCAGGTGGAACTAATAATCAACACTCAAGGAAACACCCTAGTGGCCACCCACTGTCATAAGCCCCCAGCCCTGACAGTACCCTCCCTCCAAAGGCGCACCTCCGGGGCGCCCACAAAACACCAACGGAGGAGGGGGGAGGCAAAGGGAAGCGTCCTGTGAGCACCACCCAGCCGTGTTCACCTGGATGGGATGCTCCCCTTTGAGTGTCCCAATACTAACTTGGGAGCTCCCTGCCAGGAGCCCCTCGCAGTCCTCAGGGGCGGAGCCCCCTACCAGGAGCCCCTCACTGTCCTCGGGGGCGGAACCCCCTACCGGGAGCCCCTTACTGTCCTCGGGGGCGGAGCCCCCTACCAGGAGCCCCTCACTGTCCTCGGGGGCGGAGCCCCCTCCTGGGAGACCTTCCGCAGGGAATCTCCCTCTGTCCCTGTGGGTGGTGCTCCCTGCCGGGAGTCCCTCCCTGACCTCCTGCACAGAGCCCCTTCCCGGAGCCCTTCCTCCATTCTGGGATCTATTTTTCTACTAAGAGCTCTTCCAGAGCTCGCGGAGACCACAGTGCCCCCCCCAAAAAAATTCATGGTAAGGCACCCAACTCCTGTGGCTGAAGCGGGCCCCTGTGTGGCTAAAGCGGGCCCCTGTGTGGCTGAAGCGCGCCCCTCTGTGGCTGAAGCAGGCCCCTGTGTGGCTATAATGGGCTGTTCTATGACTCTAAAAGCCTCTGACAACCCTTCTGCAGCTAACAAACCCTCTGAAAGCCCTTCTGCAGCTACTAAACCCTCTGACAGCCCTTCTGCAGCTAACTAGCCCTCTGAAAGCCCTTCTGCGGCTGACAAACCCTCTGAAAGCCCTTCTGCGGCTAACAACCCTTCTGGGCTAAGTTGCTGGGCGAACGGGCTAAGCTGCTGGGCGAAAATGGGCGTCAAGGGCTCTACTAAGAGGCCTATAGGCTCCATGAAAGGACCCAAAAGGTCCACAGGTTGTGGGCTCTGTACTGCCCCTGGAGCTGGTACCCGACGCCGGGGAGCAGGCGTGGGCGGCTGCTGCCATCTCTGGGGTGCCAGAACGGGTCTCCGGAGCGCAGCTTCAGCGCTCGTGAGCATGGTCTGGGCGCTTGAGAGCATGGTCTGGGCGTGGGCACTTGAGAACGTGGTCTGTTTGCTCGTGAGCGTGGTGATTTCGGTCCTCGCAAGCGTGCTCTTGTGGGGTGGAGAGCCGGGCTGCTGGACCTCGAGGAAGAGAGAGACAGACTGCGTGGCCTTGTGGAGCGGAGAAGGACTCAAAAGAGCCCCCGTCTTCGGCGCCTTGGCTCAGGGACTCAGGGTGGGCCTCCTTGCCCACTTCCTCCTCGCTGGTGAAGGGGCTCGCCAGTTGACGAAGACATATGTCTCGAGCGATGAGCTCCTGAGAGAGTGTGGAAAGGTCCCCCATGAGCCACTCCTCTTCTTCGGGCGTTCACGCCCGGACTCCAGCGCCAATCTATCACGCTGTGGGATCCCCTTCTCCTCGCAAGCCGGGCACGAACACACACACCATGGGTAGTCAAAGTGCATATTTGATAATACTTTATTTTAAACTGAACTAAACAAGAAACAAAACCAAAAACAGGCATGAGAGCCCAACTCTATAACTGTAGATACAAAAAACCAAAAGGAGACATGAGCCAAAGGACTAGGAACACAAGAACATAAACTTAGAGACTGGGAAAACACGAATAATGACCGGGTAACCAATAACATAAGTGTAGCGACAGGGTTGACCGACACTAGAAACTAAAACACAAAACCCTTAAATACACAGACCCAACGAAAATGAACCAATGACAAAACCCATGTACTCAAACAAAACGACACTTAGGTGGAACTAATAATCAACACTCAAGGAAACAAAAAACTTTCACAAGTCATAAGCCCCCAGCCCTGACACTGGTGTAAAACAGTCTAGAACCGGCGTTTACCCTCAGAACTCAGAGTGTATCAGTAAACTCTGATTTCTGTAAATATAACCGGTGTAAAACAGTCTAGAACCGGTGTTTACCCTCAGAACTCAGAGTGTATCAGTAAACTCTGATTTCAGTAAATATAACCTGTGTAAAACAGTCTAGAACCGGCGTTTGTTCTCCTACACGCTTGTCATTTGCTGCTCTTTCTCTCGGCTTCTAAAACCTAAAATAAAAGGGTTTTTTTTCATTTTTGTTCTTTATGTTCATTTGCGTGTGACTCCCAGTAGTGTTTTTTATTATTACATATTTTTTTAAAGTACAATAGCCTTGGTTCTGACACAGGAACATCAAACAAAGGTCAGCATGACGTCTGACACTTCGAGCACCAACACAAACCGGGGGAACTTCCATAGAAGGAGCTGTTTTGCCGTATGACAGCAGTTTGCCAATTGTTGCGCTTTTGGCAGGGAACTGTACCGCTCGCGTTCTGAGGGTTAAATAGCAGCTCTCCCCACGCGCTGCTTTCCTTGTGCGGCTGCAGTAACTAAGTCATCACAGTAGACGCATGTCAGTCTGGCTTCTCGTGTAATGGCATGAGTGACCTAGAGCAGAGGCCCGGCCTATTCATCACGTCCCTGTGAGGGGGGAGTCGGCTGAGGTCGTGGCCTGCAGGAAATTGAAGAGGGATCGTCAGAATGTTGCAGCATTCCCCGGGCCCCTGTCTACTGTACAGTCTCCCTGGCTGATGGATGCATTTGTCAGAAAAAACGAGAAAAAAGGAAATATTCATTTTCTCAGGAGCAAGAGGGAGCCAAAATGTGACAGCTATCATCACAAATAAATAATTTCTTTGGCGGTCAATCCGTGCCGAGTCTCCAGCAGGGTTGTGGCCTGTGGAACGTTCAGCGTTAGCTTTGGAGACAAATCGCTCTCCTCCTGTACGGACGAGAAGATTATTTGACAGAAGATTTTGCTGTTGCTCTGGGTCAGATGTTTCTGACAGTGTTATGTTTGGCACACCATGTTGCTTACATCGCTTTGAAATTTCAGGAAACGGTTGAAAAATGTTTTTTTTTTTTTTTAAGGTTTAAATCTCCTTTATATTTCTAAATCTCCTTTGGGGTAACATTCATGCAATAACTTGCATTATAATTGTTTCCCTAACAGTTATGACAGAGTTCGTTGTTGAGAAAGCTGTCAATAAAGTCTTCTTCTCTGTTTCTATTATATTGTAGGCAAGAAAAGAAAAAAAAAAAAAAACCTCCCAGGGCAGAACGAAGAGTAATAGAAAATGATTTGTATTCAGTTAACGGTGCACCAGATTCAGGCAGTTTAAGTGAATCCCAGGTCTCTGCGGTGGCGTTTTGGTCGTGTTAAAGCAGGTGTTCGTGGTTCAGTAGGAACAGATGAGCAGGGCTGATCGGTTCTGACGGAGGTCAGGGGAGCCTCACGCGAATCATCCTCACGTCCCTGCTCCGCTCTGACTTCGGGGCTGACGCTCGAGACTGCGGCCCAGCCAGGCCTGAGCTGCAACACAAATTAGGCACCTGGGAGCAAGTGCTGCACAATAAATGATTTGTTAATTGTTATCGCAGCTTTGCCCTTTGCAGTTCTGAAAGTTCAGAATGCTTCAACGGTGGCAAAAAAACCCACTGAAAGGAATCACGACTACTGTCACTATACTGGAACTTCCAACTTTGATAGATATACAATTATATATATATATTTATTCAATATTCGATTACAAGTACCTTTTTCCATAATGGTGGTGCGCCGGGGGTCTTTGCTAATAAGTTTTACACGCACACAAAAACAATGTAACTATGACTGCTTGCACCAGATATGATTATTTGAAACATTAGCCAGTAACGGTGAACAAAAATGAAAGCTTTAGCTCAGTCTTCAGTCTACATCAAAAACAGCGGGAGGCCCAAACGCCAGGACCATTTGGTGAGGTAAAATCCCTGCAACCAAACTTGTACTACTTTAATTGTTTTTTTAAATATGCTTTAACTGTGATTGAATAAAAAGCTTTTTGTGTAAACTCATGTGCAACAAGAACTGTCATGACATGGTACAAAATTACTTGTAAAATTATTCCGGTCTGTTAATTTACATAATCTGTCATGACAACTTCACATGCGTGCCGTGGTGTGGAACTGACCTGGTTAAGCCAAGGTTATTTGAAATATTTAATGTTTGATTCTGATTTTGATTTTAGATATATGAGCTTACATTTCAGAATACATATTTGCTTTTTGTACACTTCACAAGACTGTAATTGGATATTTGTATTCTGTCTGTATGGTGGAGCCACCCCTCTGCACGGAGAGGACAAAGGTGCTGCCGGAAGACGCTTCCTCTCAGAGTTCCTACCTGTCTTCAGGTTGTCACTGAGATGTAATGCACCGAGCTGGGAAGAGCCGCGGTGCTTACCGTGCGAGTGACGGCTCGCGGCGCGTCTCTCAGATGACTGATTCCTCTGACATTATCAAGCTGCTAAATCATAAACCACTCACCGCTGGCTCATGCTGCGCCTACAAGTAGCTTCTGACAAGCGAGCACCGCTCTGCAGCCGAGCGACTCCTCGCGCAACTCCACAGCCCTCGTCTTAACTCTCGCGCTCAGTCAGGGGGGTTTCAGCCTCAGCGCTTCTGTCCTCAGTCAGTGGACAAGTTTCGCGATTGCTAACAAACAACAGTGGCTCCTCTTGTAAGAGAATAAAAAACAACCTTCATGAAAAATAATCTTTTTTTTTTTTTTTTTTTTGAAATATATGTGTGTGGGCAAGTGTGTAATTATTTGCTCTGCACTACACTTTTACCTTCCGTTCCCTTCCCTTCCCGCCTACCATAAGCAGCATAAAAGAATGTATCTTTTATTTCACCCCCTTTTACACTATGGGCTGTAATTATCTGCCTGACTTCAAGGTGCTCTTCTGCTCGGCATGGATTCGATGTGTCATGTCGACGTGGTTGACTCTTCGGCGTGGGCATAAAGGCTTTCACCTCAGTTTCACCTCGGTGTCTAGTCGCGCGAGCTCCAGTCCGCAGACCAGATGTTCTCAGCCTTTTGAGGTGGCAGAATAAGACTTTTTTAGAATTTCTTTGGAGACTTGTCTCACCTAGCTAACGTTTAGCCTTGCAGGGGAGAGCTTGACAGGCTCTCGATGCTGGAAATCCGTCAATAACAAGGAAACACTCCTCTAAATCCCAACCTTAATGAATAAAGAGAATCAGATGATGCTGGCTGGACTGCTGTTGGACCAGTCAGGGTCTGGTGGAGGTGCACCTTTGGAGATGGAGGACATGTCCAGTCGTCTCCCGCTCGTTTTCTTATTCTTTGTGATGTTTATTTTGTTAATAATTTGAAAGGCATTGCTTCGAATTGGAGGAAACGAAATGTACTACATAGAAATCAAGATTATGAAGCAATAATCACTGCAGTAAGCAATAGTACTGTATCAGTGACAAAAATGTTACAGTGGTGCTCGTTGTTAATGTCACACTGTCGTAAACATGCAAGTGCAGTAGTTAGACGCAATTCAAATGCATCGAAACACATTTTGCACTGCAGGGTCTCACCTGAGTCCCTAAATCTTGCTGTCTGCTCTCAGTCGCCAGATTTCAGAACAGAAAACACCCTGCATATGTGATCCGTCAGCAGGGCTTAAAAGCCCAGTCGCCCTGTAGTAATAGAAGGGAATGAGTAATAGCATAATGGAGCCTCTGATTCCAGGTGTCAGTGCACCTGCACTTGCAAATTTTTAAGTGTAGTCATAAATCTACCCATATATATACAGAATATACAGTCATATGCAAAAGTTTGGGCACACCAGTCAAATAACATGTTTTGCTGATTTTGCACATCCTTTAAAGGTAACACACCTCTGCACATTTTAATGCACAATTACTGTTTTTCTGTACACAGCTGCATGACACAGATGGTGGCTTTCGAGTATTTTGCAGTTGCTCAGTCACTCTGCCCCAAAATGCCTTCGACTGGTTCGGCAGCTCCTCCCCCAGCCAAGAGCGACTCCTGTTTAAAGCTCAGTGGAGATGATTGTTCCTGTTGTTTTATGGACTACAGATTCTCAGTTACTCTTTCAACAAAATTTACCTCTATGGACACATATTGGTACAAGCTCTGTTAGCAGTAGATGGCCTATCTGTCAATAAGCTTGTTCATGAAGGCCTTCTCTTGTTATTTATCCCTTTTTATCCCTGCAGCTACTGGGTTTATATTACTAACACACACTAGAACTCAGTAGTCACCCAAAAAGCCCAAACCATGTCTGTAAAAATAAATCACCAGAGCTTCTCCTAACTCACTCAAACTATCTCCAGACCTTCATTAAGGTAGAGCAGACCAAAACATATCCATGATTCTGTGGGGCTTCATCGAATAGTTTTTTAGAAACAATGTAGCTATTTTGGTGACTGCTGGCTTCCAGTGTTTGCTGGCAACATTAGTTCCAGCACAAAATTAGAAATAAACAAAATTTGGACATCAAGCATTTCACGCTGGATTGATATGTTGGATCTGGGAAACATGCAGATTTGTGTAAATTAGATTTTTCACTGAACTATTCCTTTAATGCACATGTTTATGGTTTGTTTACCTACTGAGTGGTGTAAGTTGATTGCATTTATGTTTATTCATTATGGCAACCTTTCAGAGGCAACATGCATGCTGGGCGTAGTTCAAGCGGATACACAGTTGTGTCCATTCATGCTTGATCTTTCTGTGGTTTTGTGCAGATTTTCTCCCGGGTTCAAAGATCTTGTGTTTTGTTTGACCTAAAATAAAAGAAATATTTGATCAATTTTGTTCTTTATGTTCATTTGTGTATGACGCCGTTTTTAAAACCCCAGTAGAGGTTTTTATTATTACATGTTTTTAAATTACAGAAACTTCGGTTCTACGCGACACAGGAACATCTAACAAAGTTCAACATGACTTCGGACACCTCGAGCCAAGACACCAAGAGCTCCTTATATGGAAACTTCCATATAAGGAGCTTGTTTGCCATATATTGACATTTACCATTTGTTGTGCTTCAGACATGAATAAGTACCGCTTGCGTTCTAAGGGTTAACCTAGTCATCTTGAAATCATTTGAAACAAATATCCTACCCCCCTAAATACATGGCACACCACATGACTTGGACATGCTCTACTGCTGCTTTATGTAAACACTGGCTCATCTTTTTTACAGTCCGTATGTGACTGTAAGGTATGTTTACTTTAACATCAGGGACAAATTCTTCTTAAGCTTCGTCAGAAAGATTAGTGTTTCAGCCTCCTCAGATGTCAGGCTGCTCCTCCTTTCATTAATAATAATGGAGGCTGTGCTGAAGAGCCTCTTGCTCTGCACACTTGTTGAAAGAGCTTAAATTTCCAGGCATTCTGAAATGAAATGAAATCACACATTTACTTGTATGTATCCAGGGCAGCCGTTTCAGAGATGACATGCCAGTTTGATGAGGCTCCAGATGTTTCAATCCACATTTTCAACACCGGAAAGAGGCTGAACATCCAGCACAATAAATTCATCGACTTTCTCTATAAATCATCTTTTCTTTATTTCTATCTTGAGGAACTTTTCCACACTGAACTGTTTATAGCACTGTTTTTTTCTTGGCACTCGTCACCTGTATAAATTCGGCACACTCCTTTCCATGATGCTCCTGCAAGTGTTTAGTCGAGTTCGAGGTGAAGTTTCCAACACTGCTGTCACTCCTTGAAACATGCGCATTGCATAAATTGCACTTGACTGTTTTGCTTTTTTCTTCCTTGAGCTTAAAATAAATCCACACAGCTGACACGATGACAAGTCTCACTCAAATTCTAGCTACTGGTCATGTGATACATAGATTGAATCTCAAATCACTGCCATCGATAGTGCGCCAAGCAAGTTTTACAGTTTGAGTTTCTACCCCAATATAGTTCACAATTTATCCGTTATGGAATTGTGCACACATGGCTGAAGCAGCAGTGGCTCTTTGTTAGATATACACTATATGGAGTGTATTGGGACAATCCTGTTTTCCAGGGTTTGGGCCCCTTACTTCCAGTGAAGGACAATCTTAATGCTTCAGTTGACCAAGACATTTTGGACAACGCCAAGCTTCCACTTTGTGGACCCAGTTTGTGGAAGAACCTTTTCTATTCCAGCATGACTCTGTCTCAGTGCACAAAGCAGCTCCATA
>JBBJLS010000018.1:18083504-18103697 GCA_037577275.1 Bryconaethiops microstoma
ACACACACACACACACACACACACACACACACACACACACACACACACACACACACACACACACACACACACTATACCTGCTCTGCTCCAGCAAAAGCATGGTAAAAGCAGGACACATAGGTCATTATGGCTCTTTCGTCTGGTTTGGGGGTGTTTATGATGTCTAAAGAAGAGAGAAGACAGGAGTTGAGTGTTGAGCTGCTGTTTGACAGTCCCTGATAACACATTTAACAAAGGAAAAAAAACATATTTGTATGGTCATAGGCAAAAGTCTATACACTCCTGGTCCAATTCCATGTTTTATTATTTTTTTAAGAGTACATCCATAGGTTTCTGTACATTTTAAACACACATTTACAGTTGACTTGCTGCATTTTACATGCTCATATAAAGGGGAAAGTGATACTTATTAAAATTAACATTTATTCATGCAGCATATTAAATAGCAGCTAATCGCAAACTGATCAAGTCTTGAAATAAAATGATATATTATTTAATTTTATTGTAATATTTGAATATGGTAAAACTTTGCACAGGCCAATAGTAAAAAAGAAATTTGCCAAAGAGGCGGTGAAGTCCCACCTTCAGCGTCCAGCATTTTAGGGATGTCCAGATGCTTCTCAGCAATGTCGAACGCCAGATTCAAGTTACCAAGAACATCCTCCTGCATATACAAATACAGTAGAATCAGTGTATCAGTGTATCAATTGAAAAAATTGGAAATTTCCCAGCCACACAAATTCCCATGGAATTAGTCTTCAGTGTAAACATCCAATCCATAAACCAAGTCAATCCAAGTGCCTCTATAAGTCAAATTGTACATGCATTTCTAAATTGAGCATCCACACCTGTGTGTGTGTGTGTGTGTGTGTGTGTGTGTGTGTGTGTGTGTGTGTGTGGGTGTGATGTGAGTGAGTAAGAGGGCACAGGGGTCAGTACACATTGTTCTCTGTGTGACAGTAAAAATCTACAGAGCGGGAAGTGGTCAGCTGCAGTAGATCCAGAGAGCCCAGGGGGCGTCCTGGTGGCCCATGCCTGACCTGAGAGCACCAAGCCTGAGCTAAAAACCTCAGGATTACCCCTTACTGGCTTACCTGGAGCCAACTGCAACAGCTGAGAGGGATGAGAGATATGTGTGTGTGTGTGTGTGTGTGTGTGTGTGTGTGTGTGTGTGTGTGTGTTTATGGCACACCATTCTTTTCACTCTGCTAAACCGACTGACCCTGGATATTCTAAATAAATCCTTAAACTTCAGGGTCTAATTAAATCCCTGTAAAGGTCCAACTGCCCCAACCATTCACTAAGTCTCTGGTCTCTAAACAAAAGAGCCCATGCTATAGAAAACCAATTATTCTAATGTTTTTGAAACAAAAATGTTTAGTGACAAAGCATTAAACTGTACCGTTCACTCTTATAAGGTCCATATATGAAAAGTCATTTTGAATCTACTGTTTACCTATATGTAGTCCTGTCCTTTCACATTGTTAGAGTGTTTTTGTCAATTTGATCAAAAATATCCCAGAGATACAGTCAACAATATCATGTTCAGGAGCCAATGAAGGCAGCCAATACATGGCAGCTAATCAGAATCCATTATATATAACACTTTTAAATGTACAGGAACAAAACAGCCTGTTACACACAAGCAACTACACACATACAACTCAGCTGCCTCACACATTTTCCCCATGTTCGTTTAAAATGGCTAAAGGAGAGATTTCTCAGTAGACCAGACAGAAGGTCATGCAAATGTATAAGGAAGATGGAAATAGGAAAAAACAATTAGGAAAAAAGTGAAAAAACAAGAGTTTCCAGAATTAGAATTCAAAAACTGATTAAAAGATAAATCCGAGAAAGTGGGAACAGCTGCAAGACCTAGTAGACCGCCAAAACTGCCCCTATCAGATATCTGGATGCATTCCTGGGTTCTATTCAGGGATCCACATCACTGATCAGTGATGGCCTCACTTTCACTAATACATAAATAATAATGAAATTACATTACTGATCAGAAACGAGTTACCACTCAACACATACACCACAGTCTAATACATTAATAGCATTTCTCACAGCACTTTTCATAAAATCAGTATTTTTGATATTCTACTCAAGCATTTTGGCAAGTTAATAATATAATAAAATGATGTATCAAACATACATTAAAAAATGTATAATGTATTAATAAGATGGCATAAGACTAAATCGATATTATTTAACTGTGCTAAGTATACTATGCTAAAATGCCAGTGTTTTTGTTGACATAAGGTCATGTCAACATATTTGACAGTTTTAAAGGTAAAGGAACAAAAACAGCCTTTTAAATACAGTTACAGCTGTGTCCTCCTGGCTCCTGAAGCTCTACACTGATATTATACTCTAACCTCACACATACTCACACAAGCAGCTACCCACACACACCTCAGCCGCCTTTTTTTCTCATGTTCTTATGATATGGCCAAAGAGCGATTTCTGAGCACACCAGACAGAAGATCATGCACGTACACAGGGAAGATGGAGCCACCTTTCATAGCTTTACACAGGTTTGTGTTAGGAAAGTGCAACCAGGTCAGCCATCCCTCCAACTGTCCACCCACAAATAGCTGACCCTGACATATGCATGCAGGAAAATGAGGCCAAACAGAAAGGTTTTAGTTAAGTGCAGAACATCAAACTGTTTAATCTCTCCACAAATATAACAAAGAAGAGATAAGGAATAAAAGATGTGTGGAAATTTTAGTCAGCATGAATGGTCAGTGTATGTGAACCATTAGCATACACCTCATACCACATATACTGCTGATGCAACATTACAGATTGAGCTTGTGCAGTGATGTTAATGGCATCACACGCAAGACCTTGTTGAGCTTGGCGTAGTCGATGAGATCAGGCCTGTGCCTGTGTATGAGGGCGCAGAATGCTAGGCCATCCTTCCAGCTTCAGAGAACATTAGGGTCATATTGAGGATCAAAGATCAGATAAAGTACATATTAATCATGTTGTCCAACATAAAGTTGTCAGGTATGTGTTTGAGTAATAGCATGATAAACTTGCAGTCCTACTGTACTACAGAAAGACAATGTCAGCGACTGCATTTCCAAAATGACCAAGCTCAGCAGACTTTTGAAGAGTTAGCCTCACCTGACATGGAAGTTCTGTACATTGACATTCCTGTAGGGGGCGGTCTTTCTCTGGCACCACAGCAGCAGGCCTTCTTTAGCCGAGGTTTCTAGAATCACAAATTGATCGGACAATGTCCATCCAAAGAAGTGTAACCATCCACTGGCCAGTTTTTACTCTATTATCTACAGCAAACAGCTCTAAACACTAAGCCAAAATTCCCAAGTCATTTGCAAAGGCAAACACACTGGAATTTGTTCTACTACTGCCTGGATTGCGTGTGTAACCAAACTTTTGAACAAAGATTTTGGCCATTGGTGGGATTTGAATCTGCAGTTCTGACTGAGAGCCACCGTTCCCCCTGCATTCCCTGCTTTGACTGGCTCCTGCTTAGACGACATTCATCCAATCACTTATGCGTATACAAGTGCATTACATGTCATGACGCACACATTAGAATTGGAACTGTGACAAATTTCAAACAGATTCAGAGGAACAGCAACACAAAAAATAGGTGGAGTAAAAAAATTTAAATACATGAAAACAATAATGAATACATAAGAGCAAGATTGCTGCTGCAGTCACACTTCTTACAGGATCAGCCTGACCTACAGTAAGATAAAGAAACATTGTATCAGTGTGTCAGAGTTCAATCCCAGCTGAAACAACCATTACACTACATAACTGTTACACTGTTGTATATTCTATTTAATGTACCTTGTTGTCTATGTAAACTACTGTCTGTTGCATGTTGTTATATAAGTTATCGTGACCCATGGAGAAACGTCTCATCACACTATGTATGTGTACCCAGCTGCTGACCTTTAACCTTGAACACTGATCTGTGCTGTTATTAGTGTTTAATGGGACACCGGAGCTAATCTTCTAACAATCCTCACAAAGCTCACAAAGATCATTTCCATCAGTGGGTTCCTTCAAAACCTAATGAAAACCCTGATGCTCGTCTACGTAGCAAAAAAATGGACCAACCTCTCCCTACCTGAAGCCTTTGAAGCCTCCTAAAAAGCTCCAACTTCCTAAGCTGTGTCACTAATGGTGAACAAATGTTTTTCCCTTACAAACAGTGACCCGAACCCGAACACGAAAGTGGGCCACAGCCGAGCTGACTGCATCACTGCTTTCTGATTGGTCATCACAGCATGGAACTGAGATAAACGAAGAACTGGAAAGTCGACAAAGTACAAGCTCTACTGTCTGTTTGGGGTGAAGATAAATTTCAGTGGGAGTTTTCTATCACACTAATAAATTTATCTTTAACTCTGTGAGAAACATGAAGGTGATCCAGGACGTCACTAACAAGTTCTCTGGGTTCGGTTTTCATCACTCTTCAGTACCACTGCAGTTCAGTTTAGGTACAATACGGTTCCTGTAGACCTGTGGAAAAGGGCCTCTAGAGAAGAGGAAGGAGGACGTCCTCCAGCAGGACCAATCCTTTGTTACCAGATCACAGAAGGTACCCAATGTGCTTTGTACCACCACTGTCCGTCAGTACAAACAGTAATAAATAGAACTTATCAGTCCACAAACACTTCCATACCTTCAATGGAGATGTCTTGGATTGCAAATCGGAGGATGATGGTCCAGATCATTCCGAGAGTCATCTTAACGTTTCCATCCACAATTTCTACACAAATGGGCATAAAAACATAGGCAATGACCAGATAAGACCCACGCCTGAACAACTACTACAAGATTGGACTTCTTTTAATAAGAGTAGCAATTGTGTGTGAAATCGCAAAATAATACAGGGGTCCTCAAGTTACGACACAGATCCGTTTCTTCGACAGTGGTGTAACCCGAATTTTGGTGTAAGTCGAAACACATCCAAGTCTAAGACATTACCGATCTTAACACAGCTGTAAAATCATAAAAACACAACTAAGCCACGGAAAAAGGAAAAGGAAAACTGCCTCATTCACACGCCGCGTTACTGCGAATTCTTCCACCAAGCGCAACCAAACTAGTTCACCCACGTAGACCGTAAGTACGAGGCCAACGGTGTAAGCAGAGTGGGAGTGAGCGTCGTGAACTCAAAACGCCATATGTTGAGACTGTTGTAACTCGAGAACACCCTGTGTTTAATGATGTCTGAAAGAATTTAATCTGAAAGAATTAAAATGCTTATTTCACTGGGATTACTCAATCCACAGAAAGGACGTTACAGAACAGATTACTGCAATCTGACTGTTTTATTGTCTGATAAAATGAGTGTAAAAATAAAACACTTTTCAAGTCATTGTCATTTTTTGTATAAAATCCAACATAAATTCAGCTGTGAACAATGTGGAAGTCCTCCTGTAAAATCATTTTGTTTAGAAGTAAACATGTAAAATGTCAGTGCTGTTGATCCTGAAGTTGAGATTTTCACCTCTGAACACAGAAAAAACTGATTGTGAGGAAAAGGCTACTTTAAGAATGGCCCTGATTTTAAAGAAAAATGCAAAATTGTCCTTGTAGAGTTTTTTTCCTGCTGTCAGAGCGGCCTGGTCTCAGCAAAAGCACGTCAGTTCTGATTACAACCTCAACTAGAGAGAACTGCCTTGACCGAACAGAAACTTCGGACACAAACTTTGTTGTGTGACAATCAAATGACTTTGGCCAGCACCTCCTTCTCATCAGATTTTTCCTCCGTTTCCTTCCGCTGCAATTTCACCGCTTTCTCAAACCCTGATTAGGTATCTAGGGGGTCACGGCATCGTTCTGATGTCAAAAAATGGACAAAAAAAACATGGTAATTCAGTTTTTTTTTTTATTCAGCAGCTCGCTTGTGGCCAGCACGGAACCCCATTAACATCCAGGCCCCAAGCATGGTGGGGAAGACCACCACTGCCAGTAGAGAAAGGTGGTCACACATGCTTTGTCAGCAAATTACATTCTGTTAGAAGGTGAAAAGTCTTTGGGTCCAGACGTCAAAGCAAAACTCAAGAAACACTAAAGGATGATTCAAACAGCCCTTTCCTTCCAGCTGACAGACCCTCATACACACACACACACACACACACACACACACACACACACACACCTAAAGAGCACTAAGAGCACTTTATCATAACAAATAAAATGCCCCGTACCCGAGCCGAACCCGAGCTATTTGATGGCAAAGCCAAAAGTGAGCTGCAGCCGAACTGACTGTATCTCTGCTTTCTGATTGTTTAAAATGTTGTCATGACAACAGACGGACTTGAAAGGAGGCCAATGATTTTTTTTTACTGTCTGTGTAAAAAAATCACAACAATGAAGATACAAACTAACAACTGGGAAGTTGAGAAAGTAGAAGCTCTACTGTCCATTTGGGCTGAAGATAAATTTCAGTGGGAGTTTTCTATGACACCACTGTTTTTTTCTGATTGCTTAAACACTAAAAGAAAAAGTTTCCCACATTTGGCACAACTTTACACTCAGCAAAACATCGACCCATGTTTGAACAACACTGTGCACACTGGCAGCTTCACACTTCTTGCAAAACTCAACACACAGTGATTCGCAAATCCCTGAACACACTCGTCCATTTCAAAGCACTGGCTTTCAAATCACCACACCCACGAATCTACTGGTTAAACACAAGCACCAGGTGCAAACACTGAGGTGCTGTATCACAGACACACCAATCAGGTTTAGGCACTATCAGAGGGAGCAGGCGAGTTATGAACAAACACAGAGGACATTAGAAGAAGGAGAAGAGTGAGACTGAGAGGAGGCGTCCATGGTGGAGAAGCAGGTGGAGGTCGTGGTAGAGGCCGAGGCAGAGGTCGTGGCAGAGGCGGAGGCCGAGGTCGTGTTAGAGGCCGTGGTAGAGGCCGAGGCCGAGGTCGTGGTAGAGGCCGAGGTCGTGGTAGAGGTCGAGGTCATGGTAGAGGTCGTGGTAGAGGTCGAGGTAGAGGTAAAGGTAGACCTGCTGGAGGAAGAGGACAAAGAAGACGACCAGATTTTTCCAACGAAATTCGTGCAATCCTCGTCGACCCCGTAGTAAATCATGGCTTGACATTGAGAAAGTCCAGCTGAATGTATCATTCCACCGATCTCCTCCCGTCCAAAAGTGGTTTCATGAACATCCACAATTTACACGTCTTTATCTTCCACCATCCTCACCCTTCCTGAACCCAGGAGAAGAGTTTTTCTCGACCTGGCGGTGGAAGGTTTATGATCTACAGCCATATGTTCATGCACCTCTCATTCAAGCAATGGAGGATTCAACGCGTGTAATTCAACGCATGTAATCAGACCGATATTGTATCTTTTCAAGGAAGGATCCGACATTCTTGAAGATTTTTCCCACAGTGTCTTTCCTATGAAAACAAAGTCTGTGGTGTCGATGAAGCTCTATGGTCAGATGTAGCTGAGCGGAGAGATGTTTAGTTTGTGGTGGTGGCAGTCAATGAAGATGTACAGATTTGAACTAATGTGTTGTTTGATGAACATATTTTGTGAACTTTTTTAGGAAACTAGAAACGCTAAAGGTGTTTTAGGATTAATGCAGTAGTGTCTATCTCATTCAAAATGAGTTACTAATATGCATGTGTGTACAATATGACAACAAAACAGTGGTTTTTTTTGTTTTTTTTTAAATGTAGAGTTTTTACAATAGCGTTACATTTTGCAAAAGATCTGAGATGTTCTGCTGCTTGGGTGTATCGTTGTTGTAATTCTGTGAAGTGTTTTAAAAATATGAGCCCAATTTTCAAAATTGTACTTAAGCAATTGAGAAAAAAAAAAAAATGTAACAAGAAATAAAGAATGCACTCGTTTTTTGTGGAATTAAATGATCAAGCTTTTTTCAAATGTAAACCTAGTATTCCAGCATCACCTGCTATGTCAACAAACACTGGTCTGAAATATCAGATCTGTCGTTTTAAAAAATAATTATCAGCAGGTATTGAAACAATATCGATATCAATACACAACACTAATACTGAATCAGTCAAACTGTACTGTGGTGCAAACTGAGATTTTATTATGAACTGAATCTTAACTGATCTAATCTAAAGAATCTTAACTGAATAAAACTCCTGTGAGAGCAGATATTGAGCCCCCTGGGCAAAATCTTACAGTGAACACATCTGATACTGTATTTTCTCTTCTATTTTTAAACTTTTAACAGGAAACCAGAACTTAAACGCATCAGAAAACTCTTCAAGTCCATTCTGCCCAGTCAGGTAAAGCAGATCTTCTCCAGAGCAGATCTGACCTTCACCACATGGTCACAAGTTCTGGTCCCATTCGTCATTTGTATCCAGTAGAAGGACTGATACAATAGGACCATTTGTCAAGAAAGCCACGCGGCGCTCACATTAAAAGTCTACAGACTGTGTCTGTCTGTCTTTAGAGACGTCCTCACCTGTCGGCTTGCATTTACTCACACTCTTCTCTCGACACGCCGCGTTCCTGAGAACACTCATCCCCAGGGACGTTCTCCTCCAAGATAAAACATGAGCTCCAGCCATTCATAACCAGAGCTCTGTAAGAGACTCTGGGGGAGACGAGTGAACTGTGAAATATCAAAGACAACCAAACTCTTTTTCTGATTTTCACTCTACTCTCCGCCTTCTAGTAACACATTCCCTCACTCACGTCAGTATTAAACCTGAGGAGCTGAAAATTCATACCTTTTTCATTTCGTTTCGCACAAATGACCTTTATAAACAGGCAAATGCATGAATGAATCACTTCATACACCAGGAGCCTTTTACCGTTATTCCAAGAACAAATCAATAATAGACAACTGTCTGCAAAAGAGGTTCAGTGTAAAAGTTTCGAAAGACCCAAGACTTTGAAAATATGGGATAACGTCAAATTATCCGAAAACACAAAGGTGGTTTGTTCACTGTGCGTAAACCACAGCAGCACCTGAAGAGAAAACACAGGCACTGTTCTGGATGACGGACCCCCCCGGACCACCAGAAAATACACTGTAAGTGTTCTCTATTCGTGTTCATTAAATCGCTGTTAGCACGGAGAGATTTTAAAACCACATTTTTTCCTCACTGCTGCCAAATACAGGCACATATAAACCGGATACAGCGATAGTTTAAGGTCAAAATAAAAGGACAAATGAAAGTTAATTTTATATTTTGGAGGAAAATGAATCGTTTAGATGAATTAATTGGTAGAACAATCGATAGATTATTTGACAGAAAAACAGTGAGGCTGGAAACACCAGTGATATGCTGAGACTAATTTTGAAGCAGGATGGGTTGCAATAGCAGAAATGCCGTGTATTTAACACCCAACACACGAGAAACAACAGGTTTCTTACGGAGGGGAAACGTTCTGCACTGTAAAAACATCGGTGCCATGCAGGCAGACTTAGCAGATATTTGCTTTGACTGAGAAAACATAAATGAAAATGAATGCTGTACAAATATTTTCCCCATTCTAGACGACGGCGGACAGACTGTTGCTACAGATGCAGCTTTGAGGCCACAGCCACCTGCTCGACTGGCACTCAGCTCAGAACTACTGATCGGTCCATTGCCACGAAACCAAACACCTTAATTTTACTCCTTAAAATGACTTTAATTTTGATCTTAAATTCCTGTACAGATAATGAAGGAAAATGAAGGGAAAAAGTGCACAGATTAGGGCTGATTAAGATGTAAAACTACTGAATTTTCCCCTTAAATAATAGAACCTCCTGAATTAATGCCTTAAAGATTAAGGGGTTTCACACTCATGCCTTAAATCTAATTTTAAGGTAAAATTAAGGGGTCGGGTTCACAAATTAACGACGGTTTTATTCAAATGAAGGGGTTTGGTGTATTTTCAGGGGCAAATTAAGGCAGCGTTCAGCACATTTTAAGTACATTGTGTTTCGTAGTGCATGTTACAGTTAATTTGCAAAAAATGACAAAAGCCATCTTTTAATAAAAAAAACGGACTCCTGTGAGGTTCTCTTTACACGTGAGGACTCCTGTGAGGTTCTCTTTACACGTGAGGACTCCTGTGAAGGTTCTCTTTACACGTGAGGACTCCTGTGAAGGTTCTCTTTACACGTGAGGACTCCTGTGAGGTTCTCTTACATTCTGAACCCTAAGGCACTGCACGTTCTGCAAGTTACACAACTCGATAATTTCATTCAGTGATCTAATAGAGGATCAGTCTACTGTGATCCAACTATCAAAACAAGCTCAGGTTCTGAGTTCCCTCTCCAGGCTCTTCTTGGTGACCGTGCGAGACCTTGTTCTTGGAGAGAGCTCTGGTCACACACTGATGAGGGGAGGGTGAGATAGCCGGTGGTCAGAAATAGAGACGGGGGGTCTGTTCAGTCTTCATGTCACATCAGTAGAAGGTACAAAGACAACAACTGATTAGGACACTTCAGAAAGACGGAGAGATGATACATGTAGTGAAGATAAAATACAGCACTGGAACTGAATCAGAATCATGATGAATGGGAATGTACTAGAGTCACTGGTGTCTTTTTAAAACGAGGCTGAATAGCACAGAGCTTGTTCTAAAATGTGAGGAATGCCTGTGAGCAGATATGGCGAATTTAGAGTATTTAGGGAGGGAAGCCTCAAGCTTCAACTAGGGCTGTTGATTAGTGATTAAAATGTACCTTTACAATAAATTCGCTCTGTTTACATTGCAGCTTGGGTGCTGATGAGGCATATTTTCGAGCCTGATGGGACATTCCCAATTGTATGCAATATTTGCTCTGTGTTGTTTTACATTGTATCTTTTTTCCTTATTTATCATTATTTTCCATATTTTTGCAATATTTTTTGTGCAACATGTTTATCACTCAAGGTCTGTTTATATATATATATATACAGTAAACCACCACTTTAACGTGAATCAGCAGTCATGGTTTCAGTCCATTGCGGATTTTTTCTGAGAACCGAACTAATAATTTATTTCTCCTTGCGTCTGATTGGCTGCTGCCCTTTGACGCAGCTTCAGTCCAGAATTTCCCCCGTGGAGCGTCTCGAGTGTTCTCATGTTTTTCATTTTGTATTTCTGTATTTTTATTACTGTAAATTAAATGAATTTATTACTGTATTTACCTGCTTATACAAAAGAAAACGCGCTGCGTGAATTCCAGTCCAGTCTATACAGGCATAACATCAGTATTTACATTCTAGCACTGCGGGAGACAGCAGTTCAGTGTAAACTGTACAGTACAGATACGGGTTTTTCTTTACATTTTCTTTAAGGGTAATGAATTTAAAATGAAATTAAAGTGTTTTGGCAGCATATTTGGGGGCATATTTAGGGTTTACATTATAAAAATGGGCATTTTTAGGCGTTTTTTTTAATTGTTTTACCACATCACAATAACGTAGTTTTTCACTATACGCGGGTGCTCTTGTAACGTAAACCCTGCGAAACGTAGGGGGTTACTGTACATATAAAATGCGTGTTTATTTTTACAAAGTCACCATGCAACTTTTGCAGAATTTGGCCTGTAGTGTCAAGTCAAGTAGAGCTTTATTGTCTTCCCAGCCATATACATCAAATACACATTGAGATGGTTATTTTTAGGGTTTACACTATAAAAATAGGCATTTTTACGCATTTTTTTTTAACCACGTTACAAAAGGTGCTCTTGGAATGTAACCTCCCGTGAATGTCGGGGGTTTACTGTACGATCGTTTTAAGATCCCATTCATGCACAGAAATGTCTGATTAATGAGCCCTTGGCTTTTGAAATGTCTAGAGTTTATTCATTGCTTTTGAATGGGAGATATTTTATCACAGCGCTGCTCTCCATTCTTCTCTTTCAGTCCTGTCCCTACGATCACCTGGAGGAAGATCAATGGAAACATTCCCAAAAAGGCCCGTCTGCGAAAGTCTCAGGCCGTGCTGGAGATACCCAACATTCAGCTGGAGGATTCGGGGAGCTACGAGTGCAAGGCAGAGAACTCACGAGGAGGCACTGCCTTCCGGGGTCACCTCCAGGTGTACAGTAAGAGAGAGAGAGAGAGAGAGAGAGAGAGAGAGAGATTATTTGTGACTTGTTTAGAATTATCACCCTAAACTCTATTGACATTTCTCTTATTAGGACTCTTTTTCTCCTCAACATTTGAAACATGTGAATAAATAGGCTAAGCTTAATAGAATAAATTACAAATCAAGACAATACCTTCATCTGTAATGAAAAACTACCAGACAATAAACAACACATGGACATGTGAAAATCTTCACACATATCTGTGACACTTTACTTTAATTGTGAAAAAACTGTTAAAATGTCCCTTTAAAACTGAAGCGTTGAATGAATGAGAGAGAGAGAAAGATAGAGAGAGAGAGAGAGAGAGAGAGAGAGAGAGAGAGAGAGAGAGAGAGACTGAATGAGAACGATAGAGAGATTTTAACAACTGGCTATTTACTTAGAGGCGGTTAGAGCAGCCTATTTAAACTCCTGTCGTACTACAATAATGACTAAAGTATACATAGTCTAGCAAGAACAACTTTATAGACCATGAAAGCAACAAAAAATCTGACCAAAAAGCTTCAGTTCTGGGGGGTTCAAAAAGCAGTCCAACAGAACAAAATGAAATCAAAACTATTGAGAATTAGTAAAAAATTCTGAATTTCCAAAGGAGAAAAGATCCCTTGAGTCTAGGGAAATCGGTAAGTCATCCGGAAAAACTACGAATCTACGAAAGTACGAATCCATCTAAATTTTCTTTGAGCACATTTATGTCAGTGTAAAAAGTCACAGTACAGTTCAAGACAGTAACGTTTTTTAACTGAAGTGTAAACCAAAGTTACATCCTATAGGTCTTCACTGCCTGAAAGTAGAACATGTCAGTTTGCACTCAGTAGAGCAAGCATTCAGCACCAAGAGAGCCAGCTTTAAGTAGCCTAAGAAGTCAAGAATTTATTGGTTCTTTGGTCCATTTTTTTTTGGCTGTGTTTTTTGCTTCAACTTCCAACCTCACTGTCTTGGCATAAATCTGACTGTCCTCCTCCTCATAGGAATAAATTAAAGCCTAGTTGGCTTGCCTTATGATCTCTGTGATAAGTTTTCACATGAAAAATAGCTTTGTTCAGGAATGACTTTTACCCAATTAATGTCAAGGGTTTTACTTTATTAGTTTTACTTTGCAACCTAAAAAAAAAAAACCCTTTCTTCTTTGGCCTAGATTTTCCCTCCAACACTATGGTGACACTGACAGTGATCTAATTCTCGTGTCAGGGAACCCCATTCGTCACCCAGCATTGTCTTCCGTAATCCGCCAGAAACCGGCTGGAATGTAGATTAAGTGTAAGACATGTCATAACAGCGGCATCTTTGCATTTATAGATGATTGTAGTCTCGCGGAGATTTTACAAAAAGCTTATTCAAATAAAATAATATTTTTTACAGATACATTGCCTGATATCTAAGAATTTTTCAATTTAGACATCCAATTTAGACTCCTCCTTTCATGCAATTTCACCAATTTTGGGAGGCTGAAGGAAAGCACAAGCTTCCTCAAAGCCTTGTGAACTTGATCGGACAGTGTAACACAAGTAGAGAACACTAACTGCCCATTCTGTTACAAATGGCTGCAGCACCACCAGAGAATGAACTTGCAATCTATCAGTGATGGGTCCACCACAGCGGTGCCACTCAGTATCCCCAGGACGTTGTTGTGCAGTAGTTTTTGGACTGAAATAAATTGTTTTAGTCCATTCTTGGTGAAGAACTACAAAGAAAACATTCAGATTTGCTACGACTTTACCATTATCGATATTAAATACAAAAACTCAAGGCACATACTAGATAGTACATAACATGGCTGTTCTGTTGTGGACATTAGGACATTTTATTATCCCCACCCTGACAAAGAAAATTCACTAAGTTTCTCTACAGTGAACCTTTTCAGTACATAACCATGTTTCTTAGTGTTGGAATTATCCAGAAATGGTAGTACTGTTAGAAAGATGAATACCAGTGGTGAGACAAATCTTCACTGTCATTTCAAAATTGTTTTTACACCATCCATGAATATTTCACGGCAAATGGACCAATAAAAGTGGTCTAAAATGACATGGAATGAAATCTCATCACGTTAAAAAGCGTTTTAGTTGAGAACATTTTTCTTTATTCTATAACGAAGGTTTATAAGATCATGAGAAGGGATGAGATAGAAAATGCTAGATAAAACAAGATAAGTAAGAGATACAATTTCAAGTAACAGGTTAGCAGTTCATGTAGGGATTGGCAGTCTTTTACTGATCACGATAGACATTTGATGGTAAACTCAATTGTTTTGGACTCCAGAGAAAAACACACAAGGAATCCTATTGTTTGCCGAAGATAAACTAAACCTTTGCAGTTGTTAACTTTATCACAACTTGGGGTCGTGCTATATTGAAGGGTTCACTAACAGAATACATTAGCAGTGGAGTGCACATCTGAAATCTAATCTTATTTCTTCAGTGTCCCATGAAGAGGTCTGAAGCGGTGCCGCTCGCAGTCACGTCCTAGTGGAGAGAGCAGCACCTCTGAAAAAGTCATGTGCCAAAGGAGATATTTCCCACTGTTAATCTGAGAGATTACTCGTTTGTTTCAGAAGTCCGGTTATCTTCACCGAGATGTGCAGAAAGCTCTCTTTATTACGTGGCCCAGAAGTTGCTCCCGTTTCAGCCCGACTGAAGAAATGAAGAAGATTTCTTTATTTATCACGTGCATAGTCATACAAGTACAACACACAGTGAAATGATTTCTCTGCATGTAACCCATTCACCAAGTGAAGCAGTGGGCTGCCGCCAATGACGGTGCCTTGCTCAAGGGGACCTTGAACCAACGCCCTGACCACTAGGTCGTCCAGCTGCCGTTTAATGGAGAAATGTTCTCCATTAAAGATTGTTTTTTGTTTCAGTGTCACACCGTTACAGAAGTGTCCCAGTGTACCATGGAGCACAGCAGTATCTTGATAAATTTCTTTCTTTTTTCTTTTCTTTTCGCCGCTTATATTTTATCCGCATATTCGTTATTACTAAGGCTGGCCCGAATCATTTGACTACTTGAGTTTTCACTCATCGGTATTTGATTCTATTTTTATTATTCTAAAGCTTGGTCTTGTTCGTGCCACAAAATGGAAAGCCCAAAGTGCAGCACATTTAAAAAATGAATGTGCTTTAGCTGATTTAGTTTAGGCATCCAGAAAAACATCCATCTTTCACGCAGACGCCGAAGCTAAAAGATCTGCTAGAGCGCTTTGAAGTATCGGCTGTCAAGAAAATTGTTCAGTGCACTACGTTTACAAGTTTGTATGAAAGCACACCAAGTTTTATTAGTCGTCTTACATAAGTACAGTAATACTAGCCACTGTTGGGGTGATGCAAAAAATGGCCTCAGATGTGTTTATTGTGGTGAAATCTGGAAGTGGAGAAGGCTTCTGCTGCTACTTCCAGTTGTAATCCTCATGTTGAAATGGGCTTGTAGCTTCAAAAAATCCTCATATCTCCACTCAACTCTCTGTAGATACGACTGAGCTCAGCTTGGCAAGAACGATTCCTTCACTGCTGTTTTTTTTTTTAAAAAAGAAACCGCAAACTATCCCGATGAAGTAGCACAATGAAATAAACAATAATTAAAATGATGATGTTAGTTAAATTTTACACCCTTGATATTTGCATGGCACACAAAAGCTGTATTTGAATGAGCGGCTACAATCGTAGCTTCTATGGCAACATACGGCATGCGTACAACGAGACTTCAGCTGGCTGTTAGCTCACTGATGCTGCATAAACTAGATATATTAATAATAATATTAATAATAGCTGTACACATCAACAGGTCAAAGGGCAGCACACCTCATCACCAAACACAGTAGTTTGGTCCCCACTTACTGCTGCAAGTCCCCTTGTCCCTTGCTTTATCTCTTGGATGTCAGCTTTATAGTTCGTGAGTGCCGCTTTCAGTATGCAGCCTTGTTTTTTCTCTGCATGGATGATTGAACAACCAAGGCCTCCCTATTTCCGAGTGTAGGATTAACTCTACAGGCCGCCGTGTGTAAATTACAACCCGCGCCAGGCAGCTGCAGGTCAGCTTGCTTTGTGCGCCAAAGCTCAGAGACCCGCCAAGGGCATCAGAGCGCGTCTTCCCCAAGACCACGGACCGGCTTCATTATCTTGGCTGCTGGGTTGTAGTGAGAAAGTGGTCATCGCAAGCGGTCAGGGTTCATAGCTCAAGGATCCTGGATCCTGGACCTTATTTTAAGGTCATTCCTGCAGTCCGCTGCACCTCCTCTGAACAGAAACAACACTCAGCTCAGTGAATAATGCAGAAGAGTCTGAAACAGTGCCAGCGGCCGTATTGAACCAGAGGGGTGTCAGAGTGGTGGGTTAACTTCAGAGATTTGTGCTACAAAGAATTATATAATTCTTGGTCCCTTTTTTTTCCCCGTTTCTGCATGTTACTGCTTGTGTTTTTAGCACTATGCCGAGCACATTTCCACGAGCACTAATCTGCCGCTAATATACAACCATATTGATATTTTCTCAAGCTGTTTCGCTCAAGGTAACACGCCGGATGGTGCCACTGTAGTCCCACTGCTGCGCTGCCAACTTCTTTCCATGAAAACTCGCGTCCATATTCATCCGCCTAAGGACAAGGCTGCATAAGCAAGCTGTGTCTGCTGTGCTTTGTGATTTCATTATGATTTTACAATGGCAAACCAGCTAATTATGATGAGGAAGCATTTGCTAATTTAAGTTACTGAAGTGATGGATGGAATTTCAGCTGCATGAGCTCAGCAGCCGTTATCATTCAGTAAACATCTATTTTTTTTTTTTTCCTGCAATACAGCAATTACTGAAGACTGCATTGTGTGCGTGACTGCTTTATTTAAAGACAAGAAAAAACATAAGATTTGCGTTTGAGAGTGTAGGTGTGTGAGTGGATGTGGGCGAGTGTTTGTTTTTTTTTGTGCAGATATTGCTGGATGTGTTGAATTTGCGAATATTCAGTGTGTCCCACATGTCTCCCTGTTTCCCTGGCAGCCATGCCCCAGTGGATCACTATGATAAATGACTCTCAGTTGGACAGTGGTGAGCAGTTACAGTGGGACTGCAGAGCCACAGGGAAACCCAGGCCCACCTACCGCTGGCTCCGCAACGGAGAACCACTGACCCCACAGGTACACACACATGTACACCTGATTGAAAGTATTTATGCATTTTGATCTAAAATACTAAAGTATTAAACTTGATAACTTGTTTTCCCAAAAAATTATGAACCAGTTTCCATGATGTTAAGTTGACCTCCTTGTCTCTTATACAGTAATAAAGAGCCTTTTAAATGCACAGTTCAGCCAAATCAGCTGCAGCTGGGAGGCTAACCTGGCTAACAAACACTCGAACTAAACAGACACTCAAGTAGCTCGAATCTTTCCCATGGAAATACATCACCAAAACTTCTCTCATCCCTCTCAAACTGCATCTAGACCTTCATTTAGGTCATACAAACTAGTCATTGTGTTTTATGACGCTATATGAGTTAATGTGAGCTATAAAAATGAATAGAACTTTGCCGCTACAGGCAGCCATCTGAGACAGCACCAGGGCTGCCGTTCACAAAGCAGTCGTAAATTAGATGATGGAAGCACATCCACAGGTCTGCGTAGCCTTATTGAAAATCTGGATGCAGTTTGATCCTGTTAGGACAAGTTTTGGTGATGTATCGTGATGACTAATGTTTGTTAGCAATGTTAGCTTCGTAGTTCCAGCACTAAATAAAAGAAGTAAACATGTGACTAACTGACTTCATCTGCAGCAAGTGGAGAATTGTCTAAATTTGACCTAGTTTATCCTTTTAGACCTGATGGACCTGGTATTTAACTCACACACTCGCTCTCTTGCTTATGTTTAGCAGGCTGAAAATTCTCACAAGACGCGTCAAATTACATCCAGAACAACTTCCAGGATCCAACAAAAACAAATAGAGCTTAAATTACCGCTGAACTGCACTGGTTGCTTGTACTTTCCAGGATTGATTTGAGTTATTTTACTTGTTTTGAGGCTCTAAATGGCTGAGTATCTGCATGCCTCACTGAATGTCTACTCTGTTTTAAGTTCTAATATGTAACCTTACCTCTGTAGATAATGGCCTCCAGTGAATAACCTCCATGAATCACAGAAAAAGTGGGGAGGCATTTTTCTGTTATCATGCCTCTAAAATGTGGAGCTCAGTTCCACCTTTCATGAGACTGTGAAGCTCAGTACATAATTCTGAGCAAAGAACAGAAAACACATCTTTTTTTTTGCTTTTAATTCAAATTCTACCTTTTTTTATTACATGAAGTGCTCTCATAATTAAGCTTTTTCTACAACAGTAATTAAAGAAAGAAAATCACTAAACTCAACAGCTGTTCAAGATTATCATTTGCCTGTAAAGTTCTTTAAGCTGCTACCTGTTTGAAATGTGCTCTATAAATATCTATCCATTATCTGAGCTGCTTATCCTAACCGGGGTCTCGGGGGGATGAGGATTGCTGGAGTCGATCCCAGCACTCACAGGGTGAAAGGCAGAGAAACACCATCATAGGACAGATACACAGACAAACACACTCACACAGTCACTGCTAGGGGCAGTTTAGCATCTCCAGTTCACCTGACGTGCATGTCTTTGGACTGTGGGAGGAATCCGGAGCCCCGGGCAGAAACCCACACAGACATGAGAAGAACATGCAAACTCCACACAGAAAGGTCCCTGACTAACATGGCTGAGAATCAAGGGTCATTCTGTATAAATCGTTTTATTTTTAACAACTTTTGATGCTTCAGAAGTGCCTCACATCAGTGGAACTGTGAGTCCTTGTTCCTTTAAAATATTGTGGAAACTTTGAGTTCTTCATTTTTTTACCCCTTGAAATGACCTTAATCTTGACCATAATTTCCCATACAGGAAATGAAGGAAAATTAATCCACAGATTAAGGCTGATAAAGGGATAAATCTACTGAATTTCTCCCTTACTTTTTAAAATTTGCCCCTTAAATAATAGAACCCTTGAATTAACGCCTTAAATTTAAGATTATGGCGTTTCACAAATCTAATTTTAAGGTAAAATTAAGGGGTCGGTTTCACAAATTAACGGCAGCTTAATTCAAATGAAGGGGTTTAGTGTATTTTCAGGGGTAAATTATGGTAGGATTAAGCACATTTTGAGTACACTGTGTTCCGTAAGGAATAAAGACTTACATTCAAATCCTTGAAAGTTGATTCCAGGGGAGAATAAGTTTGATACACAGTATAATTCATTTACAAAACATTTTAGACGAAAAAGCAGGCTTTATGTTTTTCAGTCATGTTCTCTGCATATGTGGAGTTTCTTCAAGCCAAATGGAAAAACACCCTAGGTGGCTTCTCTACAAACTGTAGAGAAAATGTTTAGATGCAAAAGGAGAAAAACCTGTATGAGAGGGTCTGTCCAAGGTTTTGTACATGCACACACACAGAGGTGCACACTTGAACTTGTGTGTGCTTGGACACATGTTGGCCATGGTTATGCATGTACATGCACCCATAAGACCAGAAGCACTCAGAGGACTTGGAGTAGTCACACATACAAACTAATTATGCTGTCACACACACACGCTGAGATGTACTCCATGTAGCTGAGTACATTATCACAGTATTTTAGAGGGCACGTTTTGAAGGAGCTGAACTGTCTAGTGGAGTTCCATATTTATAGAATATTTTTGTCAAAAAAAAAAAAAAAATTACAAACATATAAATCTAAAAAAAATTATAATAATAATATTCGCCACCAGGGACAGTGCTAAAGTCAGTAGACATCCATTGTTTAGATAATATTAATTATGTTAAAGTTGCAGCATACCAAATGTCCAGTGTAATCATGCATAAGTGATCTAGGTTTGCATGTAGACTGAAGTCATCTTTCCTATTGGCTCCTTAATGTGCTTTAACATGTAACATGTCTAGCACAGGTCTATAATATGTAACATGTCTAGGCACTAGACATTTCGATTTCACTTATATCTTTGTAATTCATTCATTTTTATAGTCATGCTTCCAACTCTTTGGACCCAGTTTGTGGAAGAACCTTTTCTATTCCAGCATGACTGTGTCTCAGTGCACAAAGCAGCTCCATAAAGACG
>JBBJLS010000018.1:18107757-18118315 GCA_037577275.1 Bryconaethiops microstoma
TTAAAAAACAATATTTTTATTTGGAAATGAGGAGAAATATTGTCAGCAGTTCTTAAAAACTAAGGCAAAGCTGTTCATTTCAATACTTGCAGTTATAAAAGATAAAACCTGAGAAACTGAACATTTTTGCAGTTTCTTATTTTTTTTCCAGAGCTGTATATTCTTCAGTTCCTCAGTTCACTCTAACAGGTCTGCTTCTTAGTAAGGGTGTGCTGATCCGATATTCAGTATCGATATCGGTCTGATACCGGCCAAAATTACTGGATGGGATTTCAGAAAATATCTGAAGAAAATACCTGAAGTTTCACCTGATCCTTAACTAAACTTTGAGCACCATGCTCTAAAGAAAGATGTGTTAGGCTGTGAGTCAAACGGTTCAACACCATTTATGTAAATAGAAACTAAAATACAGGCTCCTGCACCAAAACAGTGTGAAATATGTCTAATGAAGAGCCATTGGAGATAAATACAGAATTCCGTATTATGGACAAATTGTGCACTATAAAGGTGTAGAAACTGAAGTTTTAAAACATAAAAATAGAGCAAGTAGGAATTTTGGATTCAGACTACCTCCAGACAAATGTACTATTGACAGATTAGTCAGTAAAGAGGGAAAAATGGTATAAAATTGGTATCGCTATCAGATACACAGGTTTCGCTATCAGGATCAGACATGAAAAAGTGGCATCATGCCCTCCCTACTGAACCCTTCAGTTTGCTGCTGGTGGGCCTGCATGTTTATGGTGGTCTGCACTAAAATGCAATTCAGCATTAAATCTTATTTCAGCTGTATTACCTGTATAATCAGCCTGTTTTAGTATTTCACTCTTCACAGAGTACTTATACCTATTAACTGGGAAAAAACATGAAAGTAGCAATGTTTGAATCCCTGCCAAATTTCTGACCAATCACTGAACACCCCTGTGTATAATTTAGTTCACTCGCTGTTGCACTGTGAAAGAAATGGAACTAATTTGGAAAGTGTCAGAAACTTGAATGCAGTTTGGGTCTTCTGAAGTCTTTTTGAATCTAAAGACTAAATGCCACAGGATGTAAGACGCACCATAAAAACGCTGTTTTACCATCCTCATAAAGCCCATCATGTCTGAAATGAAGTTGCAGTTTTGTTTTTGTTATTACGTTCTGTCATGTGGAAATTTCCCCAGGCAATCTTCTGCTACCCATCATATAAGGAGCAGGTGTCATTACTTTTTTTTATCTAATATAGCTGTATTTGCAGCAAATCAGTGATGATCTCTTGTTATCAAAATAAGAAAATGACTACCAGTCTACATGCTCTCAGGGAACCCAATCTATCATTTTATATCCATATATTCTTAGCAAAAAGCAGTACTTTTTATTGTTGTTTTATTCAGTGGTAGCACAGTGTAGATTGCAATATCTACTAGACAGTAGAATGTTTTTTTGCAAACAGTAAGGAAAAGATAAATAATATACCTCAATTATCTACAGTAACTTTTCGTCAAGTTTTCATCCTCAAGATGACCATTTTTCTTTATGCACATTGTTTATAATGTTACAATTTGCTGGAAATTAATTAGCATCATAGTCAAATCACTGTACAGATGCACATATTCACAAAAAATGGCTTTCAATGAGGGGGACTTTTTTTTCCTTTTAAACATAAAATGAATATATTTTCTGTACTTTTATCCTTTTTAAATTTTCACGCATACTATCTTTAATGAAACAGACATCATAAATCAATAACAGCAGTTACAGCCGAAGGAATATTTTGGTTTTTTGGTGTCTTATTCCTCTTGGCAAAGTAACTTCAGTTGTTCAAGGTTACGAGGGTCCCTTTGTTGGACTTGCTATTTCAAAATGCTCCATACATTTTCAATGGCATTCAAGTCTGGGGATTGTCTAGTCCATCCAAGAATTTTCACTTTGAGTTTTGAGTTATTCTGGCTGTAGTTTTGGGTTCTTCCATCATCTCTCTTTTCTCTGCCAAAAAAATTATTATTTTTTTAAAATATCTCCCGTCACATTTCTTTATGTATGTTTCTTTTGATTTTGTCTAATATCCATGCAACATTTGCAGCCCCCATGCTCCCACCTCCATACTTCACGATGAATATGGTGTTTCTTGGGATTATATGTTCATCCCATGTACATAATTAGGCTGGTAGAGTAAATGGGGAAGAAATTAACCATATAAAACTGATATTTTCAGTACTTAAAACATAATTTTTACATTTGATACTGAAACTATCAATTATTTTACAGTAGCATTCAGTGAGACAGCTTTTGTTTGCACCAGTGGCAATAAAGCCCTAAGAACAAAACATATATACACATAGATAGGGATGTGATAGGAATCGATAAGAAATTATTGATGTCAATGCCAGTATCGGTTCTTCTTATCGATCCGATTCCTTATCGATTCCATTATCGATTCCTAAACAGTGTTACAGGATGAGCCTGTTGCCTTAAGAAACTTTGTATTCTGGGTAATTGAGCCTCAAGGGAGGCTGGGAGATGTAGTCTTTCAGGGAGTGTTTGGCGTTTTACATTGCCACTCTAATGTTCTTTTTGGATAAAGTAAATAAATGCTCCGGTTCTGAGGGAGGAAAGAACAGACCTGCTCCCCATAATTGTCTCATTTCTGGACCCGCTCTGTGGCCGAGAGCAACGAGCCAAAGACGCCAGGCTAGCAGCCACTGAAGCCGAGGCTGAGAAGGCAACAGTATAAAATAAATATTTTTTTAACTGATCATAATTTTGTGGACAGTTAATAAGACCTGGTTAGCTACATATTTACATTAAAAAAGGTAGTAATAGGCCATTTTTTTTTAGCTTCGAAAGCAGCTGTTTTATTAGATGTCAGAACTCAGAAATCTTGTCCTTTACATGGTAAACGCTTGATCAATAAATTATGAACTTATCTTCCTTTAAACGATAAATAATATGGTCCAAATATGAAAATATAATTAGAAAAATAAATTAGTATTGATAATAAGTGCCGAGATAACGCCGGAGGTAAACGATCCCGGTGCTTCGCAAAATTAGAACCGGTTCTACATCGGAACCGGGTTTCGATTCCCACCCCTACACATAGATATATGTACTGCATGGCCACTATATTGGAATGGTCAGAACCTGCAATACACTTAAAAAACGCAGCCTTACTCTCCTTCTCTTAACTGTGAAAATTGTTCCACTTCTCCCTTTTGGTAAAGATCAGTTTGCAATCCAAACTGCACACTTTTTTTTTTTTTTGGACTCAAATAAGGGCACTTTGTTCAGCTGTTCAGTCTTAAAACTTCAACTTCATGCACGGATCTATAACATTCAAAACATTTTTAGAAATAATGTCCACAGTAAAGCTGCCTTTTCTTTCGTATCAGAGCTCATGACTGCTTATCCTTGTCAACTTCTTGACTCTTACTTTATTTTACTGAATAATCATTAAATGATCTCCGCCCTAATTTTTAATAGTTTTAAATGTTTTTAAATGTTTTCAGGGACTCTGTAGCCTTTTCCATTACTTTTTCCATTGTTCAGTAATGCTGTCTCTGAACTTTAGGAAGCTCCTTCATCTTCACCATCATTGCTTGCTGCATAAAATGTACCTAGAGATAATGCTTTTCATAATTAGAACAGAAACATTTAGGTTTGAATTTTTAATCCTAATTTACACTGATATTTTAATATACTTAAGTTTATAATTAAGTTTGGATACTTGCTTAAATCTCTGCAAATACATACTTTTTTGTTCACGTGTATAAGTAAAAACAAATGATGAATTGTGTAAATTATATTAAATACAAAATCATAAGTGTCAGAATACTTTGTTTCCACTCACTGTATGTAGCAATCAAATGCTGTATTCCTGTGTGAGAATGAGCTTGAACAGTTTGTAACAGTACATTTGTTTATTTGCTAGCATCAGCACCCATGTTCAACACAAACACAGTGACCATCATCGCCACCATGGGCAAAGACGTGTCTCTGGAATGTCGGCCGCGAGCTTCACCCAAGCCGAGAATAACGTGGAAGAAAGGAGACAAGAGAGTCCAGGCCAACAGGAGGTAAGATCGTTCTCAAATCTAAGAGTGCACCCTCAGAAACAGCCAAGATTCGGGTTCTTGATTGGTCATTTTTGTCAAAAAATCAGTGAATCCCTCCTTAAGTCCTCGGCCGTTCCTCTGGAGTTTATTGTTCCTTGCCTCTGAGGCCTTATTGATTTTTCATGGAAGTTTGGTCGTTATTAGTTTCATTCAGTGCACCCACGCTCCTCAGGGTCCGGCTCTTTAATTGATTCCAACTCGTCGTGCCATTAAAATGTGCTCATCAGCGTGCATAAATTTACATTAATGTGCGCCGAACATGTTTTTAATCAGTGTTTGCTGGTTGCACGTCTCATGCTGTGGCGGCATCATGTTTGTGTGCACTGTGAAAGGTATTAGAGAAAAGCCCCAGTGAAACTGTTTTACATCTAAATTGATTGGTGTCAGCCTCCTCCGTCTATACATCAGGAAACCAGGCCTGCTGTGAAAGAAATGAAGGATCAAAAGCAACTCAAACAGTGACCATCCTGGAACGTATACGAAACTAAATTAATGATGTGGTCAATTCTGCTACCAAACCGGTGCGTGAAACGTGAAAAACGTGAGCCTCAGAAGCCCCAGAAAGGATCGATAGTCCAGTCGAAAATGAGCTGTCCGCATGCCGTCGTATTTCTCAGGCCTTTGTTGTTAGACGGTAAAACAAAGATTGGCCAGCCCTCCGATTCTTTTCCTGGCGAGGCTAAAATGAGTTTTTCCTGCTCTAACACACCAACTTTTTACCCTTATACGTGATAAAAAAGGCATGAATTATTTTAATGGAAATTATTTCAGAGAAATTGTACAGAATAGTTTATTGGTATTAAATTGATATGATTTGAATTTGATGAAAAATTGAAAATGAAAAACATGCTTTACATTAAAGTCATTTCTCGGTGATGGAGAGAGTCTTGAAACTAGGGCTACACCCCATATTTCAGCAAAATGATGGTCAACAATGACAATAGTCCATTGTTTTTATGGTCAAAAGAGAAATATGGCCAATAGTTTTTACAGTAAAACATTCATTACCTGCATTTAAATGATAATGAAAATAACACATAGTGAAAAACTTTTCTTTAATGCTACAATAAACAAGTGCAATAAACAGTGAAATTATTGGCCACATGGAACTTTTACATGATTTTTTAAAAAAAATTTTGGAGGGACTTTAGATACATGGTTTGTAACTACTGTTGAAAGGATAAACGTTTTATCTGGTTTGTTATAGAAAAACAAGTTCCCCTCAGAGTCCAGAGCCCCGATCAGAACATTATAAGAGGCTCCTTCAGAACATTTATAAATCTGTTTTCTTTTTTTTTTGTCTGAACAGGTTCGAGCAGAAACATTTTTCTTTTATCAGGGAGAAGCAGAAACAGTCTGTGTTCAGTAGAGTGTCCCTGTTAGAGTGAGGTGAAGTGGTTGAGCACATAAAAAGTAACAAACTTTCAAAATAAATGCAATATTAAAACTTCCTTAACATTATTTAGTAAATAATGCGTTAACATGATAATAACTCGTTAACTTGCCCAGCCCTTTTTTAAATTATTTTACTTTGTTTTCAGTTCAGTGTGTCTTCAGTTCCTATTTGGATTTTGATTCCAGTCTAAGATTTGCTTTTGGGTGCATCACTGGGACAAAGTAATGCCTTTGCTTCATATTACACCATGTTTAGCACTGGTTTTGCAGCCCGTGCTGTGATACGACCATCACAGTCATAGTAACCGGCGCAGCCTTATTTACCTCCGCTGAGCGTGTGGAGCCATAATATTCCGGATTCACTGATAGCTGTGAGTCTCTCTATCTACCCGTGTATCATGTGTAATGAGGGGGGAGGTTGGGCTGGAGGGGGTGCAGATAAAAGCCAGCCAGCGTGGAGGCTGCAGATGGAGAGCCCTTGTCAATCAGCATGAGTGACGTAGCTGAAATTATCCAGCCTCGTCGAGTGCGTTTCGCTGAGGCTTGGCGAGAGAGCCCCATATTTATTAACGCAGACCTTCCAGCGGATTCATCTCAGGTGCTACAAGCCGAGCAGCCGCCCAATCGAAGCTGTTAGATTTTATTGTTTCTCTCTCAGCTCTCGGAAAAATCCTTAAAGAGCATGATATCTGAGATTTGATCCCAGTCTATTTTGCATTTAACAAGATCCAAAGATGTAATAGGGAGATAGGAAGTTGTGTGAGAGAACAAGTATTGGACCTGTCGCGGCAAAACGCTGACTTTGGTGAGAGAAGCACACAAAAAGTACAAACAACTGTATTTTGCTCGAATAACCAGAAGTCAGTTTAATACATCTGCAGATGGAGCCAACAGATCCGGGCAGTCCGGACCTATCGTCTGATCATACAAGTTGAACAGAAACAATTTATAGTAAAACAGACATTATGCAAACCTTGGACTTGAGACCCTCCTTCTGGAACAAACATGCACTTCTCAGCAAGATGGAAAATTGCTCTCTCTAGGGGCTCCAGTCGTTATCTATAAGGTAACCTTCGTGAAGACTCTATTCACGTCAACAATTCGTTATATAGAGGCTATCTCTGCCCCTGAAGGAATGTTTAACCTCCTCCTAGCTATAAACCAAACCCCCTGGAGATGGCACCTGCAGGTACGAGGGGACAAACAACCCTCAGTTCCCCGAAACCATAAAATATATGTAACCAACGCCCCAACCTGTGCATCTTGACCCTCCACATAAGCATATACCTTGCCCTCAGTGGGTTACACAAGCCTTTATGTTACACAAGCATGTCATTAGGATTAATATCAGAAGGATCAATCAACTCTAAGAAAGAATATATGATTACCCTAAAACTATATCGATTACAGTGTTACAGAAATGGAAATCATACATGGATTTACCAAAATAAGAGTACATTGATTACTTAAAAGAAAGTATAAATGAAAGAAAATAATGAACATGTGAATTTTCTCTGACAGACCATTAGTCAGACCCAGTTTTTTTTTGTTTTTTTTTTCCAGTAACTGCAGACATTGCATAGCAACTAGAACCTGACACTGTGTCCATTTTCCTGTCTGCTCAGAAAAAATACACCCATAAATTGACATCCTTTCCTGGAATTGTGAGATTTGGATGCTGTATCAGAACAAAACGGGTGTTTTCTTTTTCAACACAGCAGGCAGTCAGAAAAGAGACCTTATGCAATGGCAGCCAAAGAGCTTGTAAGAACAGTTCATGCCTCAGAAGAGATGGAGCAAAAACTAAACGATTGGGTTCTGCTGCACCCTTATCAAACAGAACACAAGTGAGTGGTCAGTGGAGAATATTGGCTTGGTGTTGTTTGTCATTCAGATGTTTTTGTCATTTATCGGAAAGTCTTGTTCATAAGTAAGATTTTTTTTAAATAATGCAAATGTATGAATATTTATTTGCTTCTCCACATGTAATCACGTCTGTTAGAATATCAATAAAAATCAAATTATCAATATTGTTTTAAACAGTTCGCTTGCAGTGTCCGGCCTCTGATCAACCAATTAAAAATCTGAATACGTGCACAATACACAAAGAAAAATAGTTGAGATAGGAGCACGCAGAAGATTGGAGGTTTCTTTTTTCGAGCTGTGAGTCCTCAGAGATTGTATTTGTAAGTCTGTGACTCCACATAACAGCTCCTGGTGTTTCCCTGCATGGGAGATGCTGACTTTAGCTCTGGAAGAACTGCTGCTGTTGTAAACACTGGCTATGTTGCAGGCGTCGTTTCAGCTTGTGGTGTGTTTAAAACGAAGACTTTATCACACAACACAGGTAGCAGATGCTCAGAAAAAAGCGAGAGAAAGGTATTTCTGAAGAACAGAACAACGATCCGCTCTGGTTTTAACGAGAGTTTTAAAATTTAACAGACACTGGCATGGAATGGTTGTCACACTCATAGAGATGCTGATTAAAAAATTAATTGCAGAGGTCTTTTTTTTTTTACGGAGGAGTGTATCGGCCACCCTTAAGCTACAGTAGTAATAAAGACACCTGGATAGACGTACAGGTGTGTGTGAGAGAGAGGGAGGGAGCGAGGGAGCTTTCGCTGTACTCCGTTATGTTGCACAGTGATTTCACACCTTGCTTGCTTCTGAACATGAAGTCTCCCGACTGCGCTCTTGTATAAATTTACCTGTGACAAGATGGTAATGAAGGTGCAAATTATTTTCTGATGCACATACTTCTGAAAAGATTCTCATTTGGTTCATCTCGTCCTTTTTTTTGCCTCTATGATAGATGTTTAACCACCTGACATTAGGCCTGAGTGCATAATGTTACACTAATGGACAGTCCTAGCTGCATGCATGATTACTTTGATCTTTGTAATTATATGCTAATTCCTAAAGAAATTTTTACCCCGAGCTGGTGGTAGATTCAGGGCTGAAGATGAAAGCATAGCTTTTCCAGTCCTTATTTCTTCTGGTTACCTTTGGAAGTTACAGCTAGCACTGAGGATAACAGTAATAATCTGAATCAGAAACAGAACCAGAACAAAATATTGATCCTCAAGGAAATTGCTTCTGACTGCACCGAGACAAGAACAATATAAAATATAAAGTCTAAATGAGTCTAAATAAAAAGCTGTAGAGAAAAACTCAATATGTCAATACACAATGCTATATACACAAATGCTTATAAATAATAATAATAATAATAATAATAATAATTCTTTATGAATAATTTCTCACTCATAACTCAGTGTCACAAGTAGAGAGATTTCGCTTGAAGTACAAATTCTAAATTTTCCATCTGTGCCACTTTCTGTGTTTGTAAGAGATGTTTTATTAGGATTTTAGCACTGTCAGGACAAAAGCTCTCAATTTGGATGGGATAAATTGGAAGTGCAGAATTGAGTTCATCAGTACAGTAAATAAATCAAATGTAATTTATTGCTCATTGTGTTATGATAAAAACACCTAATTGCATAGAACAGAAAAATTGTGGAAAACTGAAATGCAACACAAACACCATTTTTAATTTATGGTCTTCATTCCATTTGCATAGATCTTGGAGTCTCCTGGTCGAAGATGATGAAACAAATCTAATCTTTTTTCAGCATTCTTCATGCTGATATACTGCAGTTTATTATCTGTATACTGTTTATGGGAACTGGTAACGGACAACAACATTGATTTTTAGTTTAAGAGGTTTAGGTTTGGCGGAAATATTTTCTACTACACCTTCAAAAACAAGAATTGATCCAAATGGGGAAATAACGTATAAATATTTAGTTCTTTTTCTGGTCATTTTATTTCTTTTAAAACCTCAACATTTACGAATAAGCTCTCTTTTTTGCTAGTTATTTGAACTTACTTTAAATTATATTCAGCACTGCAGACACACACAAAGCATAACTAACAGGTGCTACACACTCTTAGACCCTGACCCTCCATATATTTATCATGGGTCCTGCTTGCCTGCAAGTGGACATAGTGAAATTATTTACAAGCCTTTTCTGCTGACAGAGGAGGTGTTGCAAAGCAGGCAATTTATTCTGAGAAATAGCCACTGGGACTTGCGTGCTCTTTTAAAATGGTCCTGCAAAATGGGCTTTGCTAGCCAACAAGTCCAGTACAACACACACACACACACACACACACACACACACACACACACACACACGTACACACACATGCCTCGGCTCCAGCCTCAAAGGTGTGCTAAAAATGTTCACACGCAGCACAAAGCGAGTTCTCACCTTGACACCTTCTCCACTTACTAGTGCTTATCAAGCCGTAGTTTCATTCCCTGGAATCAATAATTTAGGCGTAATGCCGCGGCCGCGGCCGCATTCAGACGCTATTCGCCCTTCCAGAGACTCCGCAGGCCGCTGAAAGAGATACGCTGATGTATTGTTGAGGTCAGCGCTGTGGTTTGTCAGCCACAAGCATGCACAGAATCCCTCATAAAGCCATTCACATCATATTCGGAACGGTGTTGTCTGCCTGGTGATAGATGTTTGTTTATAGATAGTGACTTGAGGTCCTCTGATGGATGGCTGGGAATGGGTCCCCAGAATGCCGTGCTCTGTAGGTAACAAGGTGATGAATGAACTCGGAGTCTGTGTGATCTGATAAATTGAGCGGCAGATTCGTCAGGGCTTTGCAATTTATTGTGTTCTTCTCTATCATAACATGGCAAGGGCAGCCTTACCTTTTGTTTGTCTTCTGCTCTTCATGCTGTCTGTCGTTTGTCTATAGAAGTTGTGAGCTAGAAGACAGTTGCTATGGACCACGGCCTGACCGATATACAGCGTCGTGAAAAAGTGTTTGCCCCCTTCCTGATTCCTCTTCTTTTATTTTTCGTGTTTGTCACACTTAAATGTGTCAGATCATCAAACAAATTTAAATATTAGTCAAAGGCAACACAAGTAAACACAAAATGTGTTTAAGTGAAGATTTTTATTATTAAGGGAGAAAAAATCCAAACCTACATGGCCCTGTGTGACAAAGTGATTGCGCCCCCTGTTAAAACATGACATAACAGTGGTTCA
>JBBJLS010000018.1:18160461-18177961 GCA_037577275.1 Bryconaethiops microstoma
CTCTCTCTCTCTATCTCTGTCTCTCTCTGTCTCTCCCTTTCTTTCTCTCTGTCTCTCTCTTTCTTTCTCTCTCTCTCTCTCTTTCTCTGTCTCTCTCTCTCTGTCTATCTGTGTGTGTGTGTCTCTCTTTCTCTCTGTCTATCTCTGTCTCTCTTTCTTTATCTCTTTCTCTGTCTCTCTCTCTCTGTCTTTCTCTCTCTCTCTGTCTGACTGTCTCTCTTTTCTCTCCTCTCTCTCTCTTTCTCGTCTCTCTCTGTCTATTTCTTTCATCTGTCTCTCTCTCTCCCTCTCTCCCTATCTACCTCTCTCTCTTTCTCTCTAATAATGTTGCCGCTGGAATAGATAGTGGTATATATGCAGCTCAAGACTCTACACCCAAATGTACATATTTTTATACCTACTGTATTATCCAAAAAAGATATATATAAACACTGTGAACCCAGATTGGCCGCAACATTAACATCTCTGACAAGTGAGAGATGTTAATGTGAATAACACTGATTATCTCCTTACAGTGGCACCTGTCAAAGGGAGGATGAATTAGTCGGTAAGTGAACAGTCAGTCCTTGAAGTTGTTGTGTTGGAAACAGGAAAGTTGGGCAAGCGTGAAGATCTGACTGACTTTGACAAGGACCAAACTGTGATGGCTAGACTCCAAAACAGTAGGTGTTGTGGTTTGTACCTAACAAAATTGTCCAAGGATGGACAACTGGTGAACTGGTGACAGGGTGGCCAAGGTTCACTCATGCATGTGGGAAGCGAAGTCTAACCCGTCTGGTCTGATCTTACAGAGGAGCTACTGTAGCACAAATGGCTGAAAAAGATAAGATAGAAAGGAATCAGAACACACTGCTGCTTGCTGAGTATGGAGCTGAGAAGTCGCAGACCTGTCAGAGTGCCCATGTAGACCACTGTCTACTGATGAAAGAACCTACAATGGGCTCATACACATCAGAACTGGACCATGAAGCACTAGAAGAAGTGTAAAGTGACCATTCATCATACGTGAACACACCACTTCCTTTGTATTTAACCCATTGAACCCATTCACCAAGTGAAGCAGCAGGCAGCCAGGAACACAGCACCCGGGGAGCAGGTCTGACGGAGGTGGCCTGCTTTGACAATTCACATTTTCTTTTATATCATGTGGCAGGCTGGTTGTTTGTGTCGCTTACCTGAGGAAGAGATGTCGCCGGGACGCACTATATGAAGACGGCAAGTGTGATGCTCTTGGGAATGTTCTGCTGAGAAAACCTGGCATTCATTTGAATGTCCCTTCATAACAACAGTATTCCCTAATGACATTGGCCTCTTTCAGTAGGATGATGAGCCCTTGCCACACTGCAAAAATCATTCAGGAATGGTTTGAGGAAGTTCTTGACTTGGCCTCCAAACATTCCAGATCTCAATCCGATTGAGCATCTTTGGGATGTTTATATCTATGGGATGTGCAAGTGTATAGTAAATATTTATTAATTTTATCCTTGCTCATTGTAATAAAAAGATGTCTTAGTTCGGCTACGATCGAGTTTAGTTAAGTTACTTACCTTGCTCTAAAACCTCTAGATGTCTGTCCTGACTTCACGTTAGCAGTCTGAGTTTGTGTCTTTTTAAAACTCGCGCATCCCCACCCTTCCTACAGCAAGTGAGCTTGCGTAAGTACTATGACGCAGATACAAAGTTCTGGAGGGTGGACTTCTCGTTTGAAGTCAACAGGAAAAGAAATAGAAATGGGATGACTGGTCATAGGCATTGCCCTGCCTTGATATGGCTTCATTGCTCTTTCTGTAAGGCAAAGCAGAGCATGACCAAGCGTGGCTGAACCTTTACCACTCCGACGCATCGACTGATTCGAGCCGTCCTCTCAAGGGGTCAGGGATACAGTGAAACCCTGGGATCAGACGGGGCAATTTGAGTAGTCTTGCCATGCGAAAGCAAGCAATAAAGCAGCAGGAGCTTTCCTGTGGCTCCTTCCCTCTCCCCTCCATACTTACAGTCCACAGCAAATTGGATGGATTACAGGCCAGTCATGGCAGCCGTATTTGACTTGACTCTGACCATAGATCCTCATCCTCCGGCAGCCTGCTCTTAATGACGATGGAGAGCCGGAGACGATGGCAAAGTTGAAACCTTTACCGGCTATACTGAGATTACTGGGCCATATCGATTGGATTAGAAGAGGGTTCTATTCAGGATTTCTCGCCAGGTTGTACTGGATTTCCCCGGAGGGCCATATAGATTGCTGCCCGTCTCACAGACAATCAATGTCACCCCAAAAAGAGTGAGAGGCCATTGGATTATTCATTCATTTGCATTTTGCCTACTCATTAGATTGAGCGGTGACGGGTTGTCTATCTGACTGCAATGGAAATTAATACAATTAACTCATTTCTTGGTCAAACAATCCTAATGCAGTAATATAAATATAGAAGACTTTATTTCCCAAACCCAAACTGTCTTGTGAACTTAAATTGCATCGGACGTTAAGGACATTTTCTCCTTCTTCTGTAAAGTTACTTTTCTGGAGATATGAGGTTTGGTTTCAACAGTGACAGATGAGTGGAAAACCCTAACATGTTGAATGGTTCCAGTTACTCGTGATTTAATTAAGCAATTAAAATTATTGTACACTCATGCATTAAAATGATGAACAGTTCCATCTAAGCATAATTTTGGATCAGAAGATATGTGATTTTGAAAGAGGGTTCATTATTAGGGTGTGCATGCAAGAGATGAGCTGTGTTTCAATGGAAACAGTGACTAAAATGACATCTATGAGAAAGACATCAGTAAACAGCGTTTACTGAGGAAAAGACCTTCACTAGTATGGGTCTACAGAGGGGTGGGAAAGTAACAAAGGTCAGAGTACTCCTCCTTCACCTCATTCTAAACAAAAGTACTTGCACTGAAGGAACAGTACAGGCCAGAGCAACACATACAGCTTAACCCACTGTTGCTCTGTGATGTTGTTTGTTGGCTTTGCCTTGGTTCACCTGTCCTCTTGGAAAGAAGGGTCATTGCATATAAGTAAAAATCAATATAAGTCAGTTATTCTGACTGGTTAACTTTTTGTTATGATTATTCTTCTCTTCCAGGATCAATATGCCCCCAGGAAAGCCTACAGGGCACAGTGGGGTCACTGAATGGTTTGATGGGTATAAAAATGATGTCATCTTATGCTGTGGCCTTTGAGGTCTCCAGCCCAGTTGAACTCCTACAGAACATTTTGGACTGATGTGTTAGACAGCACTCTCCAGCACCATCATCAAAGCACCAATTGAAGGGATATCTTTTGGAAGAATTTTCCATCCCTCCAGCACAGTTCCAGAGACTTGTAGAATCTATGCCAAGACGCACTGAAGCTGTTCGGTGGACCCGAAAGTGCAAATTCAAATCAATAGACCCTCTAGAACTGAAGTATGCACCTCATATCCATTAAACCAGACTGAATCTGTGAGACTGTGAGTCAGGAAACTGTGCGTCCGAATAGTGTGCTGCACACCCAGCAGGAATCTGAGCTCGGGGTCAGAAACAGAAATGACTCTTTGGAGGACATAAAAATGCGGTGTTTGCGTCCAGATGCCCCCATTTTCATGACTTTTGGTGCACTACATTGGAAGCAGAGCCATTAGAGATTCAACTAAATTAGCAGCAAAAGCCATTGCAAAGATAATTTGTTCTAAAAAAGCTCTCAGCTGTTCATTATCAGAGCAACAGTGGTGAAAAAAGTCAATTTCGGACTGAGCTTTCTCGTTAAGGACACGTGGCCAGATTTGATTTCAAAAGACAGGCCTGCAGATGACTATGTAGGCACAGGCGCTTCGGATGAACATGTAGGTTTATGTTACCAGCCAGTATGTCACAGCCCTAGTGCCACATCTGTAACATGATTTCCAAGGAACCTTCACTGGCTCCCTGTGGCCGCCCGCATTGGGTTCAAACCCTTAACACTCGCTTTCAAGGCCAAGAATGGACTTGCACCCCCTTACATATCAGCACTGATCAAGCAGCGTCACTCCTCGTCCTCTCAGGGCTTCAAGCACCTCTCGTCTTGAACCTCCGCTGCTCAAAAGGAAGACATGCATCAAGACTCTTCTCGGTCTCGGCCCCCCAGTGGTGGAACGAACTCCCTCTTCCAATCAGATCTGCAGAGTCTCACTGTCTACAAGACCCACTTCTTCAAGGAGCAGCTTGGTGACTAACTATGCCTCTCGTTTCTGCGCATTTATTTCGTCTTCCCATTTTCAAAAAACTCCTATCTCCATGCCTTCCTTACTTTTTCCTTCACCTCTGTCTCTTCTTTGACAGGAGTCGTTTAGGTGTACTTAGCCTGCAGTAACCTGGTTGAATAGCGGACGTTGATTTAAGTTTAGCTTTACAGGTTTGAGGAACAGACGTGGGCTGCTTGAGCACTGATGTACATCGTCCTGGATAAGAGCGTCCGCTGAATGCCGTAAATGTAAATGATTATGTTCACGGATAGAAGCATCTGCCAAATGCATGAATGTAAGTTCCAAATGTCGTATGCTTTTATCTTCACTATTATTGCACAATGTGGAAGAGAGTAATACGAATAAGAAGTGCAAATTGTGAACAGAGTGCAGCCTCCGTCAAAAGCCAGTCAGGCAGTGTGGGCATTAATTTAACAAACGCAGTTTGGCTGTGGAGCTGGTCCAAGCCACGGCCAGGTCACAGGGTTCAGCATTGGTTTCATGCTAGAGTAAGCCTGCAAAAGAGGCTGGAAATGACTTTGCGCTGTCAATCCGATTGCTGCTTATCTTCGCCAGGCCTTCAAGGTGAGGCATGTCAGCATCAGCAGATGAAGAAAGGCTTTATCTGCTCAACCAGTCATTTAAGAAACCTATTAAGAGGCCTAACCCTCGGCTTTTTGTGTTTGTAGAGTGGGCACCTGTGCGCCATCTTTTCAGAGTATTCAGTAACCGAATAACGGACTGTTCTGTTATTTAGAAATGGTAATCATAAAAAAAAAGGGCAAAAAGCTATTTCTTTTCTTTTTCTATGAAACTGCAGTTCCATTAGGATCCAAATCTTTGCAAAACAGATTAAGGCTTTCAATTTTCGGCTCCGGTAATTCGCCTGCAAACTATCAAACGCGGCCTTTCGTTCTTCATGCTAGTGGATTTGCTGATCACTGTTTCAAAATGTTTAGATAAGAACAGGCAATTACTAACACTAAATATAACATTGGTTATTTGAAATTTTTCCCTATAAGAGTTTTCAGCGCGCCGCGGAAATGCTTAACTTTGACGCTTCATGAATGAAGAAATGGAGCGAAGTTTTATTGTCAGTACGGCAGTGCAGGGAGAATGGATTAGCCAGCTGAGCTCTTGTTAAAAGCTCAGCTTCACAATGCCTCAGAGACAAGCAACAAAGGCCTAGTACAATTAGATACGACTATGATACCCACCGAATCTATACGGGGTGTCAATGAGGGGGTGTTGAGGTCTTAGTGTAGGGTAAATGAGCTTGGCTTAGGGCAATGGCCATTACCAGCCTCCTTTAGTCACACGCTGAGCTCAATGAAAGATAATAATCTCTTTCTCTCCCCTTCTCTCTCTCTCTGTACCACTCAAAAGACTGAGGAAATAATGGGCATATATTTCATCAGACCAAATGAGCATGTCGGAGGACGGCCCTTTGAGTAAAAGGCTTGTGGTGCCTAAGTGAATGGATGGTCTACAGAAGCCAGAGTGTGAAAGTCACTAAAAACTGAACTTGCACGCATACAGTTCATCATTTCTCCTGGGAAACAGTGGGGCTGGGCGATTTGACGCTTTGTATTGAGTATTATGATCTTGACCTTAACGATACAGGCTGCAATATGCAAATGAGCATATTACAGAGTTTCTCTGGTGAACCTCTGATGACATGAATAAATTAGTGACTAGATTGTTAGATCATGTGACAACTTACTCACATGTGACACCCACTTGCTGGGGACCTGAACACAATGCCATGGCACACTATAAGAGAAACCCTGTAATATGCTCATTTGCATACTGCAGCCTGTATCACTAAAATCTGAACTTGTACACTAAAAACTGAACTTCAAATCACCATTTATCAGCTCGTGTGATCTTGACCTTACTGATACAGGCTGCACTTTCAACTCATTTGTTTGAAGTAATGTTATCAGAGGTTCACCAAAGACATCAGAAGTGAACTCTTGGACATCCATAAAGCAGAATTTTTTTTTTTTTTGGAAGATGCAAATATCCTGAACAATATCTGAACTTTTCAATGCATTTTTAAAAGTGTTCTATCTGCAGTGCAAAATGCCTAAATGTCGTTGTAAATTCACTGACGTTTTACAAAAATATACACGTGCTGTCGTTGACACGTTTGTAGAAACCCCCCCACCCCCCTCGCTCTCTCTAGAAGTGGCAGTGAATAGGCGTGTAGGACAGTAACTAGTTAATGAGAGACGCCCATGAGGTGACGAATGTTTAGGCAGCTCAAAATCCCGGACAACTCTAAAAGCCCCGCTAGACGCAATTTCCAGGTCTCAAAAAGTGGACATGTCCGGGGAAAAGAGGACGTGCTCAGGCTCAAATCTGGTCACCCTAGCTTCTTGTCTTTGTGAACTATACCACTTATTACTGGTATAGTTGTAGCTGGTGGTCCAGTGGTTAGGGTGTTTGCCCTGCGATCAGGAAGTCATGGGTTCAATTCCCAAGACTGCTAAGCTCCTCTGAGGTTCCCTTGAGTAAGGTACCGTCTCCACACGCTGCTCCCCGGGCGCCGTGTTCCCGTGTTCCTGGCTGCCCACTGCCTCACTTGGTGAATGGGTTGAATACAGAGAAAGAATTTCACACCGTGTGCTGTGGTGTGTTCACGTATCCCAGACTGGTCACTTTAACTTCACTTATTAAACCTCCACTCTTTTTATTCTGCAGTTGGGTCCAGATCTGTGAACGTTACAGTAATACTTGTTTCTCAAATATCGTATTTATCACAATGGGACTTCCACCTAATATCTTACAGCTATAGTACAGAGTGAAGTATGTCATGTACCGCACCCGTATGACCGGCATCTTCCATTTATTAAGGTGGGTTTTTATGGTGTCACCTTGGTAATAGGTGGGTAAACGAATGGATGATCATACCGAGTGTGTCCTGAAAGGAGCCGTAGACAAACTGTACACAAGCCGAGAACAAATGTGCACGGGGTGCAAATGCAGTTTCTTAATTGTCGGAGAGTGGAGGTTCATCACCCGGGGTGAATACAGATCTGCTCCACTGGCAAACTGAGGAAAAACCAATTCCAATTTAATAAGGCACGGGCCGGGAAGCTGCCTGGATGGCTCTTACAGGCTGATTAGTGAGAACGTCTCACTGCCACTTCTCAAAAGCATTTAATGCCTTTATGACTTCTAAGTGTTTGTTCTATGTACCCCAAGCAACTGCTCAGAAGTGCCTGTCCGGTAATTTGGGATGAATAAATCAGACGGTTAAACTGGATGGTGGTCGCGGTGCGTCCTGTTGAACTGAGCTGGCCTTCACCGAAGGTGCTTTATTACCTCTGTGCAATTTTAAACAGTTAAGATGTGCAGCTTTTCCATTACTTTCTCCTGTTTCTGTTTTTTTATGATTACAATGCATGGCACTTTTCAAATGCCACCGTTTAAGATTGCAACAAATTCGCTCCAATTACAGCTTGTGATTTTACATGCAAAAAGCTGTGTTGATTGAAATGTGGAAGGCACATGGGTGCTGTAATTATAATGGCTGCTAATGATGTTTGACAATTTTGATGACATCTTAAAAACCTTTCTGCTGTGTCTCTGTTAAACGCACCTTTTAGGTTTCCTTTTTGAAACCTGCCTTACTTTGTAGAGCCTTTTAATGTTCAGGAAATGCCATTAAGGTGAGAGTGCTATTCTGATCAGCCTGTTCAGCTTCCCCAATGCTTGCCTTTTAGTGTCTGTTTAACATTCTTTATTTGTCACATGCATAGTTATACGAGTACAACAAGCAGTGAAATGTATCCTGAACGGCTCCTTTTATGCCTGTGCAAACATAAGTACAATTTTAAATGAAACACAAATTTGGAAATTTTTAAAACAAATAAAAAGGAAATAAGTACAAGTAGAAATAAGTATAAAAAAAAGTGAAACATCTTACACATGGATGAACAAGTTTGAGGTAAAATATTTGAGGGTTTTTTTTGTTTAGATTTTTTTAAGTTACAGGAAACATACAAGGCTTTCTATTGATAAAGTAAATGGCATTTATTCTTTCAAACTCTTCTGAACATAGATGTGACCTCTATTAGAACTGAACTGACATTTTATAGTGATGAACTCAGCCAAGCTGTGGAAGCTAAACTCTACAGTGATCAGCCACAACATTAAAACAGCAGGTGAAGTGGATAACACCAACTGTCTTGTCACAGTGCCACCTGTTGGGGAGGAGGGTATCAGGCAGCAAGTGAAGAGTGTGACGGAGAAAACTTGAGCTTACAGGATAATCCAAAAAAGACAACTATACAACAGAAAATGATACTGCCGGTTTCCTTTATTTTGCCAAAAAAGGTGGCAAAACAGCAAACGACACCCAGCCAGTCTGTGGATCCACACTCTTGGGCTCGCTGGGGCCCTCTCTTTATACACCACCTGGGTTCACAACCCTATGGTAGTAAAACCAGTCATCCAATCCACAGGTAGGGCTACATTTGTACCATCCATAGTCTATAACCAAATATGATAAAGGTCATAGTGACATAAGGTACAACAATACGTCTATTAAAGCAACCCCTGTCTTCAGTACTCGTCTTACAGGACATGCCTATTTAAAGCAATACCTTAAAAGTAAAGGAGAAACAAAAGTACAGAACACCATATTATACATGCAGTATGATGTGTGTGACTAGACACATGACCTTCAAGGAGTATATGGACAAGAAAATACAAAACCTGCCAAAACAGTCTTGAAGTCGATGTGCTGGAAGCAGGAAAAACGGGCAAGTGTAAGAATTTGAGCGACTGTGACAAGGGACAAATTACGTTGGCTAGACGACGGGGTCGGAGCATCTCCAAAACGACAGGCCTTGCAAGTCTAGTCCTTCTGGTCTGATTCCACGGAAGGGCTACTGTAGCAGAAGTTGCTGAAAAACAATGCTGACTGTCATAGAAAGGAACAGAACAGTTCATTACAGCTTGCAAGTACAATATTTCATAGGAACGTTTACGGCATTTAGCAGACGCTCTTCTCCAGAACGACGTGCATCGTCTACATCTGTTCTTCATACCTGAAATGCTAGACTTACATCTGCTTACCTACTGCCAACTAATCACACACCTTAACAAACACTGTCAGAAAGAAAAAAGTCAGAGGGTAATACACAAGTAAGGAAAAACAGGTTTTTTTAATATATATGAAAAGGTGCTCCTTGAAGAAGTGGGTCTTGAAGACAGTGAGACTCCGCAGATCTGTTTGGAAGAGGGAGTTCATTCCATCACTGGGGGGCCGAGACTGAGAAGAGTCTTGATGCAGGTCTTCTTCTTCTTTTGAGCAACTGAGGTTCCAGACGAGCGGTGCTTGAAGCTCTGAGAGGACGAGAAGTGATGCTGCTTGATCAGTGTTGATGAGTTTGGAGGTGCCAGTCTGTTCTTGGCCTTGAAGGTGAGTGTTAAGGTTTTGAACTTAATGCGAGCGGCCACAGGGAGCCAGTGAAGGTTCTGTAGTAGAGGCATGGTTTATGAGAATTTAGGGATATTGAAGACTAACCTGGCAGCTGCATTCTGAATCAGCTGAAGTGGTTTTGTTACTTTCATTGGCAGTCCAGCCAGTAGAGAGCTGCAGTAGTCCAGTTTAGAGATGACCAGAGATTGGACTAGTAACTGTATGGCTTCAGTGGAGAGAAAGGGTCGGATCCTTCTGAAGTTGTAGAGAAGGTATCTTCATGTTAACCTACGGTGAAATAGCATGGCACCAAGATTTCTTACCTTCTTAGAAGGGGCGATAACCGAGTTTTCAAAGGAAACGGTGGCTTGGTGTTCTGAAATGGCAGTGGCCGCTTTCAGCAGGTCATGATGCACAAATTATTCAGCAATGATTCAAGCAACAAAAAGTTCCCAGATCTTAATCCAATCAAACATCTGTGGGATGTTCTGGACAAACTAGTCTGATCTATGGGGTCCCCACCCCACCAGCTTTTTCCCAGAGGAAATTTCTGACTTCAAAGACAGAGACAAGAACTATATAAAAATAAAGTCTAAATAAAATCTAAATAAAAATCTGTAGAAAAAAAACCTCAATATGAAAATCCACCATTCTATATTTTGTGCCACATAGTGGTTTCAGACGATGGCAGTTAAGTCAGCTCATTGTTAGTGTGATCAGATCTAAGGTCTGTGTTTTATGCTTTAAATGAGTGATGTTTAACATTATTTGGGCCTAGAATTCAGTAAGAAAAACATCTTCCCAACAGGCTGGGGTGCTTGGATGATGCATTTTTACTGGATGTCACTGGACTGTTAAACTGTAAGTGTGGACTACTGAGGGCCAGGCCGACTTGGACTCCATCTGTCCATCTGTCCATCTACACATTTGATATGTCATTTGGGCAAAACTGAGTGGAACTCTTCAAGTATAACATATTTCCCCTCGTTTTGGGATAGTTGGATGGTGTTTTGTCACTGGGTTCTAAAATGTGGTCCGTTGGGGCCCAAACCGACCTGGAGTCCATCAGTTCTGTAGTTCTCCAGGTGGAGCAGCAATCTGATGTTGGGACATTATTGTCACTGACTGGTTCACACTCATTTTGGATTCTCTGTTTCAAGCATGATTTTTGCTACCTGGATTCAATGGCCTTGGAATATATCGACCGTGAGCTACTTTGATTGGTGCAAGAGGTGGATTGTACACCTCTCTTAAATAACAATTGGCATTGTGTTTTTTTACGTATGCGTATATTCCTGGTGTTTATTCAGTGTAACCCGGGGCTGAAAGTCCAATGTGGATTTAACAGGGAAAGGACCTGCACCGAGTTACTTGACAGACAACTCCCAACCTCATCAACAAACATTTTTGAGACACATCAATTATTCTGTTCAATTCAGCAATCGGTGATCCACTATGTCCAAGTGTAATTAATTTGAATTTTGTATCTTTCAGGGGAATCTTTTTCACGGTTTGCATGTAACTGAAAGTTGCAGCGTCTGATTTTGCTGTTGTCTGGTAATGTAGAGCCCAAGCCTTGCGTCAGTTCAGAAGTTATATAGAAAACAGAACAAACCAGAACAGGCCATTGTTTTATACATTTTAAACGTCAGGCATTTGAATGTCCTGTAGTTGTTTTTCCTGAGTGGTCTATGTGCTTCTTAAACGTCCAATCTTGGATGTATGCATTCGTACGTTGTCTTGTAAAAGAACGGCACACTTTCAGAGGTCTTGTGAAGTTCATGACAGGTCTGAGCTGGTTTTGCAGCATGATGGGGAGCTACATGATATTAGGCAGGTGGTTTCAATGTTATGGCTGATCAGTGTATGTTATACTATTTTTGGAAATATATATATACGATATGCACATTATTCAAAGCCCACAAAATTGTACAGAAACATTTCATTCTTTCAGCTATAGATGATAAATTCAGGATTGAAAGAAATTCTCTGGTTGTAATGAGACATTTTAATTAAGATAGATTTATTTATTTATTTATTTATTGGGGGGGGGGGGGCTGTATGTGCTCAGTTTCTTATCCTTCAGGACCCTCTCAGGAGGTCCAGCCCTACCGTATTCACAATAATCAGCAACAGTGCTTACACTTTTGCATTTCTTTGGTTTACATACTCTATTACAAGCTCTTTTTCAGTCCTGCTGTAATTGAACTGGTGTTTCATGCTGAAGCCACTGTTCACAACGAGCTTGAAGATCACTGTGGCCTGCTAACAGCGCTAACATTTTTAGCATTCCTTTTGTTTACGTGCTTCACTCTGATGTCTGGCAACTGTGGCTCATTAAATTCCTCCGCCGTGGTTGTTTCTCTTTTCAGATAGGAAGAAAACACAGACATTACAAGCGTTAACGGTCTCTAAGGCTCTTACGTTCAGTGAAGGTCTAGCTTAAAGTCTTCTTTTCACAACCAAGATCACACACACACACACACACGTAGAACGTTGTCACCTCATTTGTTGAATGTTTTGTGGTTTTGCTTGTTACTATTCATTTAGAAACATGTGCTATGGCAATCACAGAGACGTTTTTTTTTATTATACTTCAGATTTGCATGACAATAGAACGTGGCTGGACACGAAGGAGTACTATGTGAAGGCGAAAAGAGCAGGAAAGGCATGAATAAATCTTTGCAGTGTTTGTGTTAGCATGTTATCATGCAAGCCTGCACAGGCTGACATCCCACCTTTCTATATTATAAATCCCTGTGTGTCGTGTAAACAGAGTTGAACTTTACCATGCAAACAAGGCACTGGGTGAGATTCTGAGTTTGTATTCTGATTCAGCACGGCCCACGCAGAGCTGCTGACCAGCGCTACCATTAAAAGCATGCAAAGAGTTTTCAACACATTGCTCTTTTTGAACAGCATTTTATTTTACATTTTAAAGGGAATTTTTTTTTTTTCAAATTTCAACATCATTCCATGCTTGAGACTGAAAGAAGATTTCATTCAGTGCATTTTAAAATGAACAGATTTCATTCGGCGTGTTTTAAAGAGAAGCTTAACACTGTTTCTTGACAATAGTGGTCACAGGAACCTGGAGTCACATCAACAATGCAAATCTAGGAGAAAAACAAAGAGGGAAAAAAAACAGTTGCTGCACCAAAATATAGGTATTGCTATACCAAAAATATATAAATCAGAGAAAATAGCGCAACACGCTCTACACCCTTGGAAAACATTGACTTTATGAGGTTAAAAATCAGATGTTTTTTAACTTTTTTCTTCGGTTGTGAATGAGTGTTGCGCCTTTTCTTGATACATTTCATAATATCCTCTTGGAAGACTGGGCTTGGAAGGGTTAAGACTGGAATTACTGGAGAGAGGAAAAAGATGTCCGTGGATATCAGCACTAGGACTGAATTTACAGTGGAACGAACGTGAAGTTCTTATGGAAACTTCTATTGGTTAAAGGTTTCCATGGTTACAGTGGAACTTTTCTATTTGTTCTGCTTTTGCATGGGAAACAAAGGGGGGGAAAAAGTCCGTGGGCAAAAGAGGAAGGAGCCCGACGGGGAGTCAGATGGACAAGAAGTCACACAAAGCAGATGCCCAGCCGTTAAAAATTACCATAATGAATGAGATAATCAACAAACATCCCAGTGTGTGAAATCTCTCGCAGAGAAGGAGATGATGTCACTCATTTTCATCAGTTGTGTGAAGAGGAACACAAAGCACTAAGCGTGTTTGATATTTCACAAGAGGAGATTATCTGTGTGTTTGGTTTATTTTTCAATCAGAAATGAATGGAAATTGGAAATTTGAGCACAAAGGAAGCAGCATGGGATGAAAGAAATTTTAAAAAAGTAATAATAAAGTAATTTTTTTTTTTAAGTGCTCATCTGTTTTGTTTTTTTATCCTCTGTTCATTTTTTTTCCAAGTTGCACCCGGCTGGCAATTCTCCTCAAGTGTTTTGAGCAGGTGCTCCACTCCGGTTCTCCTGGTTCTTTTGAAAAACAGGTGCGTAGAACCGTAAACCGTCTGGCCTGTTTGGAAGTAGCCCGCCCACATCAGTGCGTGGTGTGGCAGCAGCAAAAGAAGCTGCACTGGCTGGCCGTGAGTCGGCAGCGGAATGAGCCGTTTTCTCCCGACGTTTCAATGAGAGACAGATTATAGGTGCACACCTTCAACTGGCGAGACTTTTTATGCTAAACTGACGCTCCTACTAATCACAGATCTATTCAACAAGGATGTAGGTGGAGTTCTCCTGAAAGGAGATTATGAAGGATAACTTGGTTCTGATGAGACGGGCTACCCATTGCACCAATTATTATTATTATTATTATTATTATTATTATTATTATTATTAATATTTACTTTAGTTTCTCTTTGCCGGTAAATGCAAAGAACAAAGGTCGCTAATGTTACAAGGAATTAAAAACTACAGCTGGCTAGATACCTGAGTTTTGCTCCTTTTGCCGAAGGTCAATTTTCTGTTGAATAAAAGTAGAATCACTGCTTCCTTTGTTTCCTTTGTTTCATTGCATTTCGTAGCCTAGATTTCTGTTGCTAGGCTAGCAGTCAGGACTGGTTGACACCACAGGGAAGCCCAATGGTTGTATGGTGTATTTGCAGAGTGCATGCTGGGTATTGTAGTGAGAGAATTATGAAATCTATGTAAAATTTTGTCAAACTGGTGAGGCTGAGGGCTGTGATACTGAGTATCACTTTGCATAGTGAACAATGTATTAAACTCTAAGTTAAGGCGGAATGGCTCCGTAATTGAAAGTGACATATGATTTTAATGATGGCAGGTGGCCGAGTGGTTAGAGCATTGCGCCTGCTTGATGTCGCTCCTGCTTGAGGTTGTGGGTTCGAATTCCAACGCTGCTAGGTTCAGCCCTGAGGCACCCTTGAGCAAGGTACCATCCTCACACACTGCTCCCTGGGCGCCCTCACTGGTGGCCGCCTCCTGCTTCTGGGGCAGCTGGTGGCCCAGTGGTTAGGAAGTTCGCCCTGCAATCAGGAGGTTGTGGGTTCATTTCCCAGCACTGCTAGGTTCCTCACTGAGGTTTCCTTGAGTAAGGTATTGTCCCCACACACTGATCCTCGGGCGTCCCCCTTGGTGGCAGCCCCCTGCTTCACTTGGTGAATGGCTTAAATGCAGAGAAAGAATTTCACACTGTGTGCTGTGGTGTGTTCATGTGTGACTATAAGGGGCCGCTTTACTTTACTTCAGTTACACTGCAGGTAAAACTACTGCCGGAATACCGTTCTGGAGAGATTTAACCCTTGTTTATAAGAGCATGGTTTATTTGTGCAACTGCGTTCGAGCAATAAATCAGGTATGTTGTCATATGAAAACAATATGAGTCTGTGAGTGGGTTCAGTGTGATTCCGTTTCAGTGACTTCTCAAAGCTAACGGCGCTGACCAGTAACCTTTTAAAATATACGGCTGGGGTTCATTGCTGTCATGAACTGCATTTGTTAGGCAGTAATGCTGTAATTCAAACCGCGCTTTTATGAGCGTCACTTACAGACTTGGCATTTGCGACTGACCTTCTGCAATCGTTTGTGTTGTCGTAACTGTTATAGAACATTTGGTAATCTCCAGATGACTATAAAACAATTGTTTGTCTCCTTTAAAAAATAACAGTCGCCATTTAAAAATACAACAGTTGTTTTCCGTCCGATGTTTGCAAATAATCCCCAGCAATCTTAGCTAATTAGGCCAAAGTGGAGCAAGGCTGGGTAATCATGTAGAGATAATGTGATTAAATTAGGTCAATTATATGAGGATAATTTGAAGATTGCGATCGCAAAACATGCTGGTGGGTTAAATCGTGCTCATTCCTGCTTCATTTCTGCACTATCGGCATAATTTGAAACCATTCCGAGAAGAAAGAGAAAAATAAATAAGTACCTTACGTGAAAATGTTTTTAGCATCCTTAGATGGAACTAATGATAATTTCTTTATGTAACAATCAATAATTAATAGATTTGCGCTCAGTAATTACTTTTTTCTCTGCCTCATGCATTGATTCTCAGGAATCAATCAGTCTAATTGCAGTTAGAACATGACGCAAAGAGATCCATTAATCTGTCCTTGAAGGTAAGGTCATGTCGGGGCATTTTGCTTGTGTTTCCATCAGGATCTGCTGCAAATGATATAAAAGTAGTAAGGCAAATGTGATTCCAGCGTAGTAGTCATCCATGTATTTTTATACACACGTCGACACACTGAATTAATAAGGGCTCGTGGAAATCATACTGAATAAAATCTGCAAAATTCGCATGGGTTGTACACTTGATGGCCCCATGGTGGTGCAGTGGGTAGCACTGTTGCTTCACACCTCCAGGGGGTTTGAATCCAAGTCCTTGTGTGTGTGTGTGTGTGTGTGTGTGTGTGTGTGTGTGTGTGTGTGCGTGTGTGTGTGTGGAGTCCGCAAGTTCTCCTCGTGGTGGCGTGGGTTTCCCCCGGGTTCTCCAGGTTTCTCCCACTGTCCAAAGACATGCGGGTCAAGTGAACTGGAGACCGTAGGTGTGAGTGTTTGAGTGAATGGTGTGTGTATGTGTGTGTGTGTGTGTGTGTGTGTGTGTGTGTGTGTGTGTGTGTGTGTGTGTGTGTGTGTGCCCTGTGATGGGCTGGCACCCCACCAAGGCTGGCGCCCCACCCTCGCACCCATAGACCCCGGGATAGGCTCCAGGTACCCGCAGCCCTAGTAAGGATTAAGCGGTTACAGAAAATGAATGAATGTAGACTTGATTGAGGATGCAAGTTTAAAGAAATATCGACATAACGACGTTAAGTTTGAGAGTTTGCTCATTTTGTATTCTAAAGCTCGGTGCTCCCCGGCGCCCCTCGTTGGTGGCAGCGCCCTGCTTCACTTGGTGAATGGGTTAGATGCAGAAAAAGAATTTCACACTGTGTGCTGTGGTGTGGTGTGTTCACGCGTGACTATAAGGGGAAAATTAAAAACAAAAAAAAATGTAATTACTTTGTTAACACATTTTGCTGAATACATAACATAAATGTAAAGAAAATAAAGTTGTATGAGTGCTCACATTTGGCCTTACCAGTGAAAATTCAGTGAAAATAAGAATACACAGTGTCACTGATGTGAAGCACCAAAATCTACTTAAATGCTGATGATGCAGGTTTGTGGAGAATCTCCAGCCTCCTAAATGTGAGTGAGTGGGTGGGGGGGTAAGTGAGTGGGTGGGGGGTTGCATATGTAAGTTTACACACATACAAAATGATCAAAATGTTCTTATGTGCGAGAATATGCATATGTGTATTTAGATTTACAACCTCTTTCTACGGTGTGTGTGCAGAAAACCCTGGTAGGAAACTGTAATTGCTGGTAAACCGGTTTTGAGATGCACGTTTCTTATCAGCTGTGGTTGGCACCTTCATTTCCATCTAAAAATTGCTTAATGTGTCAGTGCATGGGTGAAAGAATGTAAAATTATACTTCAGATCATTAAATGGCTTATTTCACATGAATCCAAATCTCACACCTCAAAATTAATTCAGCTCTGTTCTACTTTTTGCACTTTTTTCTTGTTTATAACAGTTCAGTTCAGCTCGTCATGCTTCATAGACTGCAGGGCCGATTTAAAGGGAATTTGTTTACCAGGTGGGGTGGGGTGTGATACGGTGGGGTGGGGTGGGGTGGGGTGGGATGCGGTGGGGGGTGACCTTGGCTGTGCGGGAACAGAGCAGCGCAGTATTTATCAATGTTATCCCGGTTAACCCAGATGGTGCACTCCCGAGGACTGCGAGACCGTAGGGTGTGCCATTTCTCATTTGAATGTTGAAAGCGGTTCTCATGAGCGCCCTCTCTGCGCCCTCATA
>JBBJLS010000018.1:18193847-18201347 GCA_037577275.1 Bryconaethiops microstoma
CTCACAGTCATTAGTTACAGAGACGGTCTCACAGTCATTAGTTACAGAGACGGTCTCACAGTCATTAGTTACAGAGATGGTCTTACAGTCATTGTTCTGTAGGTGATCTTATTAAGTTCAATTTTTTTAAAGTCATTCTGTTCTGAACAGGATTGGTTCAGTGTACAACTCAAGTGTTAAAGCTGTGAACTGATTGAATGTTATTAAATATTTACATGAGTGTATCGTACCATAAACCCTGAATCATTTATCGAACTGAATCATGAGTTGACTGTATCGTTCCACCTCTAAACAACACTACATGTAAAAAGACGTGTAGGTTCACTGATTGTTTAGGGAAATAAATTACATTTAATTAAATATTTTTGTGCTACAGATCTCACAACCCCTGGTTCCTTACATAACCAGTATAAAGAGACCTGAGCCAGTAAGTTTCTCACCAAAACACACCAGTTCACCTTAGTTTACTCGGAATAACGTTGATTACATTCGAACAACCAAACATGCAGAAAAACCTGGTAGAAAAAACTTTAATTCAAAAACGTAAAGTAGTCATTGCATTACTACGTACTTCATCTCTAACTCAGTATGAAGCCACACTGTCAGGGGAAAGTGTTTTCAGAGGCTTGGTGGTCACCAGTCAGTGTTAAAAAGTACACAATGTGTTGGGTGCCATCTTGAGGACTGAGACAGCATCTACCAGTGAAAAAAATGTCTGAAATAAAACTGAAACTGAAATTTAAAAAATCTGCCCAGACTCCAATCTGTAGTCTCCCAGCACCACACAAATCACACGAATTACATTATTCTGCATAATTCATTATTCCTGTAGCAAAAATCTGGTTCCTATACAGAAATGTAAAGAAATAAGACTCTGTATGCGTCTCTACAACGTATTAGTTTGCACCAAAACCCACAGAACAACTTTGTTTACATCTTAACGTCCATATTACGGTGAAATTTGCAGAAAATCACATTATTCTACATAATTCTATTAACACTAAAGGAATCTGTTCTATAAATACTAATGATGAAGCCACTATGGACTTGTATGAAGTGTATTGGAAGAGGAAAAACACAAAAACTGTGGAGTGTAGGACTGAGAGGACCTTCTAGACTGGTCTTGGGCAAGAAAAAGCCATTATTGATTATGGGTCTGACAGTTGGAGGACACTAAGCAGGCCAATAAAGCTCTGTACATTCATATGGGCTAACTGAAGATGTTCTTTTAACCCTCATGCTATGTTCAAATGTACTATTTACTAGTTTGGTAACGGTGGGCTATGTTATAGTGACTCCTTCAACTATGTATTTAGAGACATTAAACGCTGAATAGGCCCACACTTGTATGTTATAGTGTCTTCTTCAGTAATTTACTTAGAGACATTAAATGTTGAAGGAGGGTCAATACACGAAAACAGTGGTGGTGCATTACTCACTCCTAGAAAAGGTCCTCTTCCAATGAGTGTATCTCCAAAGGGCAGGTCTATGGGCTCTCCTCCTTCCACCTGCTCCAGCTTAAAGCCCGGCATTCTGGCTTTTAAAGTAAGGATGAATTAACCACTGCACCAGGCAGCATGCATTAACACAGTCAGACTTGCACTAGTTTTTAATTCACTGACCCATGCAGCGGCTTGCAGAATAGATGAATGAATGAACTTTCTGCATTCTTACTCTCTTTCATATTTACGGTCCATATACTTCCAGGGTCGACAAGTATAGGTTATTAAAGTGGTAAAAATCGTTATTATGTAGGCCACTCACCTGTTCGGCCCCTTGGGAACCTGAGCGATATCTAGAACATGCTCCACCACAGAACACACACTACACACACACTACACAAACTTCCTCGTAGTTTACCACTGCGCACGCGCAGTTTTCGTTTTAGCGATCTTCATTATTATTATTATTATTGTTATTATTTCCAGTCATGGTTATAGCATTTGTATCCAATATTTAGTGTTATTTTTGCTTAGGAACAATAAAAAAATAAAAATAAAAAAGGCAAAATATTTTCTGTACAATAACTCGTCCATGCGCATTTTTTTTTATTTTCGAGCTATTTTATTTTATATTATTATTATTTGCAGTCATAATTATATCATTTATTTCCAGTATTTAATGTTATTATTGCGTTAGGAATAATAATTGTTTAAATATTATTTTAAGTACAATAACACCCATGCGCAGTTTCTATTTTAGAAATAATTTTACTATTATCATTATTATGATTTGCAGTCATAGTTATATCATTATGTCCAGTAACTAAATTATGGGTTAGGAACAATAAAAAAATGATAAAAATCATATATATTTTTTTCTGTATATTTACAAAGAATATTTTTTCAGAGATAATTTTTCTAATTACTATTAATTGCAGTCATAGTTATTGCGTTATTTATGTCCAATATCTAATTTTATTTTGGGTAAAGAACATGATGTAAAATAACATTCAAACATGTTATTTTACGAACAATGATTCGCGCATGCGCAGTGATGGTGGGCGTTCTGGGGACATCACTGCTGTAAACAAACAAGAGACATTTAAACAGTCAGCTGTCACTGTCAGGTAAAGTTTATTATTTATAGTTATTATTAATTAGCGATCGATTATAAAATTCACATATTTCTACTTCGATTTATATAGAAATACGCTAGCTTTTTGGCTTATTTACCAGTTGGTTTGGATCGAAAGAGACATTTAACGCGTCTCTAACTGCTTAAAATACGAATTGTTTATATTTTTCCACAAATGTCAGTATTATTCAGATGTTAAAATGTAAATATAGTCGTTCCGAGGGGTTTGAGGCGAACGTATGCGTCGTAGAGACGAAGACCTTGATAAAAAGACATTTCTTTGGGGGCTGTATTGACTTACAGTGCCCTGCATTTACACTATATGGACAAAAGTATTGGGACACTGTTTTTCAGGGTTTTAACTAGACCCCTTACTTCCAGTGAAGGACACTATTAATGCTCCAGCAGACCAAGACATTCTGGACAACACCACGCTTTAATTTTGTGGACCCAGTTTGTGGAAGAACCTTTTCTATTCCAGCATGACTGTGTCTCAGTGCACAAAACAGCTCCATAAAGACGTGCTAGATGAGTTCAGTGTGGACTGGCCTCAACCCCATCCAGCACCTTTGTGATGAACTGGAACAGAGATTGTGATCCAATCCTTCTCATCCAAAATCAGTGTCTGACCTTATAAATGCTACAGAATGAATGGACACAAATTCCCACATATGCTCCAAAATCTTGTGGAAAGTCTTCCCAGCAGAGTGGAAGCTGTTATGGTTAATAAAAGGAGGACCAACTCCATATTAAAGTCTATGAATTTAAGCAGTCCCTGTTAGTGGAATGGTCAGGCTTCCCAATACTTTTGTCCACCTATCTGCCATGAAAGAAATGAAAAAAATACATTTTAGCCCAAAAGCTTATCTGTCTGAAAGTGTATTCATTACAATTTAATGTAATAAACTCATGGAGCACAGCTTTTAGAGGCCTTTGTATTATACACTCCTGTTAGTCAGCAAATCTGTGGCATCAAATACTTTTATTGTTCTTGTCTATTCTCAGATATTTAGTATGGATGATTAAATGAATGATCCATTTTCTCTCTGTAGATGAACGCAGGAACCAAACTTATGCCCACCAGTCTGCTGATTAGACCATGGCTAGTGGAACAAAAAACGATTTTTAAAGTTAAGATATTAAATCTGTTATTTAATAATATTAGTATACACAGTTGAGGAATCTAATAGACTGCATGTACTACATTCATTAATATTACTGTTATTAATGAGACTGTTATTACTGTTTGTCGGACTGAAATACGAGTTAACACTTTGTCACCTCCTCTCCCCATGTGGAACGACAGCTCACTCTTTTGATTTCTTTTTTTTTTTTCTTGTATTGTTTAATGGATGACAACAGTCGGCCTCAGTTTCTTGTGATTGGCTTGAAAGTCTGAACCATCCAAAGATGTGTTTTCACACTTCAAAATAATCCAAATCCAGTTTGATCTGGATAGAAACCACATATGGTCTGAGGCATCTTTCACACCTGCTATTTTATTTTAGACCAAACTAATAAGTCCGGACCACACAACTGTGTTAAGATCGGTAAGTGACTGAGGCTGGGGTGTGTTCCCACTAACACCAAAATTCGGGTTACATCCCTGTCGAAGGAACGGATCTGTGGCATAACTCAAGGACCCCCCTGTACATATTTTGCTGTTCAATTGTAAATACGTAGTAATATACCTACATTTTACATTTCAAAAGTATTTGTTTTGATGAAAAGTTTCTCTTTGTGTTTTAAAACAGAGGCTCTGCGGGACTGGAGATCTGGGGGATGCTGAGAGATGCAGCATGTGCATAGAAGGAACAGCGCCTTTGTTTTCCGTGAAGGAAGACCCTCCTGGATCTCCGAGCACAACTTCACAGAGGAGCTCCCCCCGGAGATGAGCGTGCGGATATTCAGCGAGCTGGACCTGCCGAGCCTGTGCAGCGCCTCGCTCACCTGCAAGCAGTGGAACGGCATCATCGAGGGCAACGACCGCCTGTGGAGGAGCCACTGCCTGAGCGCGCTGGCCGTCTGCCGCAGGGAGCTGGACGGGGACCGGCGGGCCGGACTGTCGTGGAAGGTCAGTTTGCGGGGTTTGTGCAGTGAGGTGATGCTCAGAAAAGAGAGTTCAGGCTCTGAAGTCGGCTGTTTACTGGATGCTGCATTCTCTTATTTCTCATGTCACAATGGTTTTCGTGTCACTATGCCATTTTTCTGCTATTTGTATAGCATTTACATTTATGGCATTTATCAGACGCTTTTTCATCCAAAGCGACTTCCGTTCCCTAACTACAGGGGGCAGTCTCCCTGCAGTAACTTGGGGTTAAGGGTCTTGCTCAGGAACCCAGTGGTGGTGCTGAAGGTAGGATTCGAACCCACGACCTCTCGGTCCAGAGACAAGTATCCCACCCACTAGGCCTCCACCTCCCTTTGCACAATCGCACAGTAATCGCACAATTTCTATTTGTTTAACTCATTTGAAAAATATAAATGGAGACAAGTGAATAGGTTTATTTCATTTCCGCTATGCTACTATCATTAATATTACTGTTATTAAATAAATGATAAGTTTCGCCGTTTTTGTGCCTTTTTTTTTTTCACATTGACTTCTGTTTTCTTTGTCAAACCAAATCACAATTAATTAACTTTGTCTCTTCCCCCCCCCCAACCCCCCCCCCCCCAAGTCCCATCGCAGTTTATTTTTACTTCTCTTTATGTTTGACCATGGTCTGCCTCGGCATCCTGTGTTCGGTCTGAAAGTCTGATCCGTCCAAAGAGGTGTTTTAAGATAAGATAAGAAAGAACTTTATTTATCCTGAGAGACATTCTTTTGCTATGAATTTGCTCAGTGCAACAAGAGGAATAAGGATAAGACAATAAAGAGTTAAACGGTAGTAATAGTGCAAACGGAATAGCAAAATAACTAACAAATAACTATGACAGATATAATAAAATAACAAATGAGTAGTTCAAGTGGTTATGAAGAGTGTCTTAGTGTTTGTGCCATAAAAATATGATGAATGCAATAAAAAAAGGCTCAATTTAATCTGGATTGAGACCACCTATTTTGGACTTTTGGTCCAGACCTTATTTTGAGGCACCTTTCACTCCTGCTGTTTTATTGTATGTCCTGAACAAGCAGAGTAGGTGGTAAAGCGCCCTAAGAAGTCTATTACTTACATTTCGATATTCTAATGTAATTATGTAGTAGCATACTGATGATAGTAGTATAGCGGAAACTAAACGAATCTATTCACTTTTCAAACGTGCAATAAAAAAATGAGGAATTAGAGAACAGACCACCAGACTAACTTCAGAGCCTTATTTAAAAAATAAAATATAGGCCACAATTATGTTTTATTTCTTCTGGTATGTTAAACTCAGCAAATATACAGTAATTGTGCATTGAAATGTGCAGAAATGTGCGTCCCCAAACGTTTGCATAAGAATGTACGTGTGATGTAGCATTGACTGGAAATCTGCCTGACGAGCCCGAAAAGGAAATTTAATCCACACAGTTTTAAGTCAGTTATAAAAGTCACATTGCTTTGGGTGACATAGACTCCCTTCACTTGTTAAAGTAAGTAAAGTGCGTGAACACACCACAGCGTGAACAGTGTGAAATTCTTCCTCTGCATTAAACCCATTCACCAAGTGAAGCAGGGGGCTGCCACTATAACTGCTAGTATCAGTGATGATACTAGCAGTTGGGATTTGAAACCACAACCTTCTGATTGCCGGGGCAACACCCTAACCACTAGACCGGAGGTGCCCAACCACCGAACTGCAGGCCGGTATCAGAAAGACCGAATAAAAATATTTTATTGATTATCAGAGTCTGAAAGATCTTTTATTTTGAAAAAACGCTCGTCTCGGTCACATGATACGGATAATCAAAAATGTAGCCCACAAGCTACAAAAATGAGTAATAAACAAATGCACTTTGTTTTTAGTTGTATCTGTATCGGTTTTACACAAAACTGGTCCATGGCGCAAAAAAATTGGGGCCCGCTGCACTAGACCACCCACCTTCCCCATTAGCTACATTAACTTTGCAGCTCGAGTGCAAATGCTGAACCTTTCCTTTAATGTTCAAAGTTGGAGCACAGCTCATGCAGTTCATCGGGTTTTCTTCCAGATCACTCTGGTGCGGAACTACGAGAAGGGCTGCGTGAAGAACAGATGGCTAAAGGGTCGTTACAGCAACATCCGCAGCGCCGAGGATCTTCCTCGAAACAGCATGTGTCCTCTGGACGTGGAGACGTGGGGTGAAATCCTGGAGGCCGAGCTGGAGCGATAGACTGAAATAGCTAAAAGCTAAAAGACTGAAATTCTGCCCAGACCCCCTTCTGAGCACAATTACACCATCAACTCTTGATCATTTACTTCATGTAATGACATTTTTTTTAAGGACAATTTTAAGGACATTTTTGCAATCACCGCAAACTATGATCAGTGAATATCATGACTAAGTTATGTTCATGTTTTCCTCCAATTAATAGCCTGGTTAATTCAGTTAAGGGCACTTATATCAGACCGTTTAGTTTCAAAATGACAATTTGACACAAAAACACTGAAGTAATTATACGTTTTAATTTTGTATATTTTATTTTACCAGTGAAGAAATGTTTGAATTGTTTGATTTGAAAACTATACTTGAGGCTCGATAAGTGAATGTAGTGCAAAATTAATATAAGTCTTGACATTTTTATTGGTTTTATTTTGGTATTGGTTTTTTTTGTTTTTTTAAAGTAATATATGATTTGTATGTTATTTTATGTAAACTGTTTTCTTAAAATATGTATTTAATCCACACAATATCATTTGAACAGTTAACTTACATACTCGTCTTTCAGTAAATAAGCCTCAGTACACTTAAGATAAGATAAGATGAGATAAACCTCAGTTAGTGCCGCAAGTGGGAAATTT
>JBBJLS010000018.1:18206347-18211821 GCA_037577275.1 Bryconaethiops microstoma
GGTTATTTGGGAGTCAATTGGCTTTTGATTAGATTTCCTCCGACAGGAGTGCACCACTGGGAGTCCTGGCTGGGGCTGTTCAGGCTGGTGGTGGTGGTGATTCTGGTCTTTTCAAAGAATTTGGACCTTCCTCATCTGTACTGTGAGGGACTGAGGAGCCGCCATGGCTCTAAAAACCTTACCTACTAGTAATGATACAGATCTTATTTCAAAACAAGCCTTTTCAAGTAAAGTGGCCCCTTATAGTCACACCACACCACAGCACACAGTGTGAACAGTGTGAAATTCTTTCCCTGCATTTAATCCATTTAACCCATTTAATCCATTTAACCCATTCATCCCATTTAACCCATTTAACCCATTCATCCCATTTAACCCATTTAACCCATTTATCCCATTTATCCAATTTAACCCATTTAACACATTCACCAAGTGAAGCAGTGGACAATGCTTGGTCAAGGCGGTACCTTGACCAAGCGTACCTCAGTGGTGCCACTGGGAGTCTTACCATTCAAACCAACAAACCTCCAATTGCCAGGGTTGCTCCCAAACCACTAGACCACCAGGCCATAATCTTTGTTTAGCAAAATGTTTTTATAATCACCTTCACACTGTGGATTACTTTAGTTGGTCTGCTACCTCTGTCCTTGTCTCTCAGCTCCACGGGTGTTTAACATTTTAATATCTTTCACTAACTTAATTGAGTTTTTCAACAAATGAGATGAGTTGAGAAATCGTAGAGATGGGGTGTGGCTGTGTTCAACCATTTGGGAACCAGGGTACGAGGGTACAGGGCTGTAGAACACCGGACTCAAGAGTTTTCTTCTGTGGTCTCAGATTTACCTTTGGACTCAAACGTGTCTTGGCCTTGGTCTCGCCAAATATTGCAGTTGGTCTTGACCAAGTCCAGCTGCTTTTAAAACCTATATTTCTGCTATATCCCCCCTCCCCCCCCCAAACAAAACTGGGTTGATTAAATGAGTGCGTTCAGAAAACGAAGATTGGTTTCATTATTTCGAAATCCATCTAGAATGGGCATTGACATTGGCCACCTGGTAACCAATCGTATGCCTGCCAAAACTCATCTCGGCGCTTTCTACGCACCATTCATCCACGCTCATCATTTTCATTTCCACCACAGACACGACTTCGCTCGTTGAGCCAAGAGAATCTAGTGAAACAGCTCAAACTGAAGTATTTAAAAAAGCCTCATTTGATCCCATTCCTGTCACTGTCATTTATACTTGGTCTTGACCTGGTCCCAAACTTCTTTGGACTCAGTCTTAACTTGGACTTTGCTAGTCCAGGTGTTGGACTTGTCTTGGACTTTGTGAAGGTGGTCTTAACTATATCTCTATCTAAGTAAGAGATGATTTTTTATAGCCTAATATCATGTTCATCATTTAATAATTGCCTGTTTCCTTCTTTTTCATTTTGTCTAATAGTCATAAATGAGTCTCTAAGTCTGAAAGGGGCAGAATAATGTCCTCCAATAAAGTCTAAACAGTTAAAGAAAAAAACAAAACAAAGCTTCCTGTTGCTAAATAAGGAACTGAACACCAACATAACAAACACGCACTTGAATATTCGAATAATTCAGACCAGCCCAAGTTAAATCACCACTTAGGGAGCTCTTGGTAAAGATGGAAATTAGTTAATTAATTCTATCTCACACTGAAAATATGAGAAAAATCTACCATTTAATTTAAGCAAATTAAATTCAAGAAGAAAAACTTTTTTTTTTTAACAAAACCTTGTGTCACAATTATTGTGATCCTTATAGACTCTTAATGAAAGGATTGTAAATATGTTCCTATTTATATTTCACTTGAGCGTTCAGGAACTGCATGAATGGACTATCGGCAGAGGAAGGTTGTTAGACTCTGGTCTAAAATAAAAAGATAACCCACAAAAGTCAGACCTTTGACAAATCGGGTTACAGTATGGATCCTGTATCTAAATGAATTAAATACAAAGAAATATATTAAGTAAATGCTTACAAAATTGAAAGCCTGATTTTCTGCTTTTGATGGTTGAAAACATAAGAAAAATGAAAACTGTCCACATCCAGGAGCAGTAGTTCAAAATGAATGACCTTTCAAAGCTCTGCCCTGTTTGCCATTGCACTCAATTTAAAGAAATGACACTGATTTTAATGAGATTTGCCATGATTTCATGTCACCGACTTCCAGGGTGTATGGAACGGCATGTTAAATACACTTCCTCGCCACACATCAGTGCACTGCGAGAACTCCTTATCTAACCAAGATTTGCAATCTTATTTCTAGCCTAAAAGATTTCTTTGTCTTGTTTTGAGAATAATATGCTATATAAGAGAAGATTTGTAAGATTACTAAGATTGTTTTAAGTTATTTCTTCCTATTTGGTTAGATCAGGAGCTTTTGCAGTGTGTGTATCACAATCTTGTAGTGAGTCCATAATCTTCTGACATGATTGTGTTCATGCTTGGGTTGTTGCTGCTTAGCTAGCTTGCTAACTACCACTGCATGGAATGGCCAATCTTTTTAACTAGCCTAACAGGTCACGCCCATTCTGCAATGTGAATGCAGCTTTAAAAAAAACAGCCACACCCACTTCTGTATTTATATATATATTGTAGTGACCCATTGGTTAAAGCAGACAATGGACAGCGACTGAGCTCCACAGAAGACTTTCGACAAGATTCTGGAGTTTCTGTGGGAATTTGTGTCCATTCATTCTGTAGCATTTATGAGTTCAGAAACTGATGTTGGACGAGAAGGTCTGGATCACAATCTCCGTTCCAGTTCATCCCAAAGGTGCTGGATGGGGTTGAGGTCGGGACTCTGTGTGGCCAGTCAAGTTCTTCCACACTGAACTCCTCCAGCATGTCTTTATGGAGCTGCTTTGTGCGCTGAGACACAGACGTGCTGGAATAGAAAAGGTTCTTCCCCAAACTGGGTCCACAGAGTCGGAATCATGGTGTTGACCAAAATGTCTTGGTCTGCTGGAGCATTAAGATTCTCCTTCAAGGGCCAAAACCCTCTGTCCGAATACTTTTGTCCATATAGTGTATACTGTGCAAATATATATATATATATACACACACACACGGAGGACATCCGAAAAAGTATATAGAAATAATAATAGATACATGAGTAACTGATACGTGTGTGTTTATGTTTGTATGGTTGAGGTAGCTACTGGAGCAACAGTGAATACGGCAACTTGTGGTGGTGTGTGTAGGCTGCAGATAATTGTTGCAGGTGATAAGAGTGTGTGGTAATAGGAGAATTACCAGCCAGCGCTCATCAATTATGAACGGCCGTATATTTTCTTGTGGGCTAAAATAGGTCAGGCCGAATCCCACGTGCTGTAAGATAAAGATGAGCTGGGATTTCGGGAACCTGCTGAGGGAGATTAAATGAAACAATCTGTAAAGGTCAGCAGTAAGCGAAGGATGGATGTGTGCAGAGCACCGTTCACTGTGTCACTGTGCGGGACCGCGTGTGCCGGGCCCAGGGTTACCAAGCCTGTGTGGTTTTACTAATGTGGTTGACCCAGTTGGGGTTTTTTTTTACTCAAAACTCCTCTTTTTCGTGTTAAAACACAATGACTTAGTTACCTTGTTGGCTTTTATGGAATGTGGAATATAATGAAGAGGAATTTTGATGAGTACAACATTGAGGGTCAATGTGCCAAGCCTGTCAATGCCAAATTGGACGCATTCCGATCAAATATACGGTCGTTCATAATATATGAGACTGCCTCATAAGCCTGAACAAGCTGTTTATGGGTCACATGCGTGGTGCATGGCCTGCTCCTCTTCCTCATCCTTATGCATTTGAGGGAGGGTCTCACAAAATTGTGCATTGTGCAATATTACGTAATATTATCATTAATGTAACCGACAAATTCTCCTTATTTATTAACGTTTGAGCAGTTTGTGGTGGCCAGTTTTGCATCCACCCCACTTTCCATTAAAAAACAAAAAAAAAAGTTGTAAACTTGCATTAGGGTCTCAAAATACATGTTTTTGAGGGACAGTAGCACCAGATATAGTGCATAGACAGAGACTCGACCCTCAAACACGTGCTGAAAGCGTGGCTTACCCTCAGAACCCTTACCCTTTTTTTCTTTTGACAGGATTTGTTAAGGTGTGTAACTTGGTTAAAAGCAGGTGTTTTGGTCTTAGTGAAGCTCTTCAGGTATGAAGAACAGACGTAGACGACTTAATCACTGACGTACGTCGCTCTGGATACGAGCGTCTGCCAAATGCCGTAAACGTAAACGAGATGGTAGTCTGGGCTAAATAGGTGGATGTATGTAAATGTGGCATCACTGAAAACTGCCTATAAAGACGGCCTGTCTGTAAGCCTGGCCTAACCAAGCACATTCCATACGAACGACTGGGCGTCCTCCGCATTAACCTGACAAACTCAGATATCGTTCTGTGTTCGCGCTCTTAGCCCCTATAATGATATGACTTATTGTCTCCGCATCTGTGTTTGACATTGACTGCTGCCAAAGTCCTTTTTTTCCCCGTCCTCAGCCTGCCGTTTGAGGCAATTTCTCAATTTCCGCCACTCAGCTTGTCTGCTGACAAGAGCGCGTGGGCTGTCACTACTTCCCGGCCGCATGATTAATGACCCTAATTGAGATTCAACTCTTATCAATTAGACCGTGGCATTTGCTATTGGAGAAGGACCCTCAGCGCTCCCCTTTTTTATTTACACGGGAGCATAAAGGCAAGCCGCCACAGTGGCAGAGACGCAGGCGCGTGTCATGTGTGTCCTTGCGTAGGCAGGACAGACTATGGCTTTGGACTGATTACTGCTGGGCAAGGCAGCAAGCAGAAAACACCATGCGCCCCCACGCAGAGTAATAAGGTACGGAGAGAAGAGAGAGGGACCAGCATTCTTCTAGGCCGAGCCCACACTGGGGGAAAAAGTTGGAGAAAGTTAGGACCTGGGAAAACTTGAGAAGAAAAGAACACCATCTGATATCAGGCCCAAATTTACGTTTACATTTACGGCATTTAGCTGACGCTCTTATCCAGAGCGACGTACAGCAGTGCTTAAGTCGTCTACGTCTGTTTTTTAAACCTGTAAAGCTAAACTCAAGTCCACATCCATTGTTCAACCAAGTTACTACACAGCTGCTACACACCAAATGATACACAGCTGTTTTCCAGACTCCGAGTAGTGAACTGTGGACCGAGGAGATGTGAGATTACGAGGGAAGCGACACTGCTGCTGTCACTCAGACAACTTTCAGTTCCCCAAGCTCCTTGCATCAGCCTCCGTTAAAATGCCAGCAAAACTGCATCTCTTTCCCTTTTCTCTTTCCTTCCTGTGCAAACAAAAGTGGACCCAGACAGCTCTGGGCACTTCTTGTTTTCACTAATATAGGCAAAAAGCAATGAAATATCACACCTCCGTCTCACTCGGTTTTCTCCTGCCGTGCACAGGTCACAGCGGCGAACACGGCGGGGG
>JBBJLS010000018.1:18314022-18326234 GCA_037577275.1 Bryconaethiops microstoma
CCAGATCTGTCGCTAAATTGGATTTTTGCCATGGCAGTGCTGCTCTGATAGCATCAGACTGCCAAGGACTGGAGGTCGATGGGCGAGATCGTTCAGAGACAAGAAGACAGAGAGAGTCTGGAGAAAGAGTAGAGTTTGGAGTAGAAGCAGCCAGATAAGAGAGCAGTCTGGAAAAGTAACAGCACAGAATCTGTTGGGAGACACAAAACCTCATATCTCCATTTTTCTCTCATTTACTTAAGCAATTTGAAAACATCAGCTGCCCTTTATATCGTGGTGAAAAAGCGCAATGAACGGACCAATAAAAATGGTCCAAAATATTGTTTAATGAAACTTTCTTCTGTAAAAACTTCTATAATGCCCTCAACAGATGCAATGCAATTTCAGAAGTATTACAAAATCATTATAAATGACACTGCATCTAATAAACTTGGGTATGATGTGTGTGTAGACATATGATGGTATGTGTGTGAAGGTGTGTATGATGGTGCATCACACGCAAATGAACATAAAAAACCAAAAATGAACAAATTTCATTTATTTTTGGTTTTAGAAAGAAACAGAAAAAAACACAAGGTCTCTGAACCGGGAAAACTTTCAGGATAGCCTTCGCCCACAAGTAGGTGGGGAAAACCCGCAGAGGGAGGGGCTCCGGAGAGAGGCCCTGTAACAATTCTACTCTACGGCCTCCAGAGGGCGCTATAGAGGGGGACTGGTTATTCTCTTGCACCCTGCAACAAAGAGTGATTACTTGGAGATGGACTTATCTTGGTTGCAGTTCCGGTTTGCGGCCACCAGGAGGACGGGAGTCTCTCCTCTAGTCTGTGGCCAACAGGGGTCATATCGAGCCACGGGGTTAATCATGTCTCTCAGCTGAGCATGATTAACCCCAATCATGATCCTCACATGCTATTGGTTCTAAGCATGTATTTAATCAGTCACAGGGGGGTCGTTTGGTGAGAAGCTTTGAATATACACGGTATGATCTCATGGTTCTTGGAGAATCTTATCTTGGATGTATCTGTCTTGTTTTTTGTAGTTTTGTTAAGCTTAGTTTTCTTTGTCTGGTTTCAAGTTTAGTTTTTGGGCCATCGTGCTACCTTTGTTTTCCTGTTTCTTTTTTCAATAAAACCTTTATCTTCATTATATCTGCCTGCGCCTGTGACTTTAACAACCTGGTTAAAGCCAATATCGTGACAAGCACCACCACTGGGCTCCTGAGCAAGACCCTTAACCCCAAGTTGCTCCAGAGAGACTGCCCCCTGTAGTTAGGGAATGGAAGTCGATAAAGTTTGATGCCATAAATGAATGATCTGTGTCTTTGCACATGCAAAAGACATTTGTTTTCTTTGCCACTAGTTGTGGCATCCCTGCCTCATGCCTCTTACATATATTTATTTATATAGCCACTCTGTACATATATACATATACTTGTCTAAGTTTGTGTGGTGTAGTGTGTTCACCTATGACAAAAATGGTCATTCCACTTTCTGTCCTGTCTCAGGCCGTTCCTTCCTCTCTCCAGTACTGGAGAGCCCGAACAGTGCAATACTATCAACTTGAGCAGCTCTCAGCTGTCATAGCAGAACTGGCATTTGTGTTTACTTCCAAGCACGAGGTGCGGCCCGATTACACTGCACTGGCACCAGTTTGAAAAGATGTGATGGGGATTCACCTGACTCGACTGCAGCACCTGCCAGCCTCCACCCTCCCAGTGCTGTGACTACTGGAGTCTGAGCTGCTGGGTGGGGAGAAATTTGTGAAAATATAATGTACATGGTGGTTAGGTTTTCACTCTAGGGCCAAACAGTTCTGAGCACAGAGGGTAACCATTCAGTTCCAAGGACATCAATCCAAGACACTGAGCCACCGGCTGGCTTGTGTGCAGCAGGACTGTCCAGGTTAATGAAGTAAGCATCCCCAGATTTCTGGCCTCATTTCAAAACCAAAAACAGTCAAATCCTTCTCCGTTTCAGAAGTAAGCGAGTAAGCACAATGGGAAGCAACATCCACTTCATTCAGTCTGTATCTGACCTACTTATCCTCAACCAAGGTCTAGTTTGGTGGCATTTAACAGAAGTTCAATGAGAAGACAAGGTGTGTATCTACAGGGGGGCTTTAAAACAGTGCAACCTTATCCAGGGAACCACCTGTCTCACAGCCAGCGGTGTGAAGTTACTTTACTTTGGTGTGAAGGAACTTCAGATTAAGGTAAACAAAATAAGGAGAATGGCAACAGGAAAGGAAGGTAGATCCAAATGGAATGGATTGAATAAAATGTATGTATACGAAACAAAACTGACTTCTACAAGGAAACTCGCGGGTCAAATTATTTGGTTACTCATCACACAACCCAACCCTGAGCATCCACTTGCTGCACAAAACATGCTTTCATGTTGCATGACAATACCCCGGGTGATGTCTTGACACTGGAGCCTAGTACTGGTATGATTTTGTTGATAGGGGTTGTTTGGATTAGTAAGTTTCACTTTTCACAAAGACACGAGAACATCTAACAATACAGGAGTCGCAGGAGACAAGCTGACCAAACGTGAAGTGGATTACCTACAGCGCAAATTTTAGTTTATCTCAGCCAAATTTTGATTGGTTGCTAAGCACTTGAGATGAATGTGTAATCACTTTTTGTGCATATCCATCTAAAATGACAGGAGAGTTAATAGGCTTTCATGAGCACTGTGGCATATCAAAAACATTTACTGACACCGGATTAAATGAAAGAAATGTGCAATGATGTTGGATTACTTGACAACAGGTGTATGGCTTCAGGCTGGGAGCTGACGTCTGCAGTAGACGTATGAATGTCCTAAAATGTCCCATTGCTACTCACCATAGACAGACGTGGCTTATCCCATCAATCTTTCTTTCAACACGTGTTGATATGGTAATACCTGCTCTTGCCACTAGAGGCACACCTTCGTTTTATAGTATACAGCCCACAGGCATTAAACCTTTGGAAGACTGGAACAGATCCTCAAACCTGCCCAAGAGCTGAGGGACAGTCCTCTTGGTCTAAAGTGATCTGGCTAACTCAGTATTCATAAGGGGCATTTAAGCAGTTTTCTCCAGGATCAATATAGTCTTCTGATTCTTATTCTTTATTTATAAATCGAGATTCCTCAGGTTAGCCAGATAACTTAAGCTTAAGGTTTAAGCCTGTCCAGCAGCAACAGAGCTGAGGGATCTTCCTTTTGGATATTAACCAGTTTTTTAAAATTATTTTGTTCTATTATTTAAGGGGCAAATTTGAAAAAGTAAGAGGAGAATTCAGGTCAATTAAGGTCAAAATTTGGGAAATTGAAGTCAAAATTAAGGTCATTTTACGGGATGAAATTTTTTGGGCAGATTAATCTGAATCTCTTTTAACATACAAGAATAGAAAGAGAGCAGAAATAAAACAGAGAATATACTGTTATAGAATTATGTTGCATCATTTGACAATTGGTTTTCAGTCTGTCCCACTTTTGCTTAACATGCTATCAGTGCTTAAGTCGTCTACGTCTGTTCTTCATACCTGAAGAGCTGCACTAAGACCAACACCTGCTTTTAACCAAGTTACTACCAGCTGAGATACACACCTTAACTAACCCTGTCAGAAAGAAAACAGTCAGAGGTTCATACACAAGTAAGGACAAACAGTTAAGAGGATAAGGACCCCAGGTTTTTCTTAAATATATAGGGAAAGATGTATAAGAGATGAACGAGAGGACTGGTTAGTCACCAAGGTGCTCCTTGAAGAAGTAGGTCTTGAAGACAGTGAGACTCCGCAGATCTGATCGGAAGAGGGAGTTCGTTCCATCATTGGGGGCAGAGACTGAGAAGAGTCTTGATGCAGGTCTTCCTCTTCTTTTTGAGCAACTGAGGTTCCAGCTCTGAGAGGACGAGAAGTGATGCTGCTTGATCAGTGTTGCTGAGTTTGGAGGTGCAAGTTCGTTCTTGGGCTTGAAGGCGAGAGTTAAGGTTTTGAACTGAATGCGAGCGGCCACAGGGAGTCGGTGAGGGTTAGGTTTAGGGTTATGGTTGTTCTTACCCAACATTCAACATGAGAGACCTCATGTTGAATGTTAAGCAGCTTTATTTTGGCAGGGGAGCAGCTGGTAGCCTAGTGGTTCGGGCATTCGTCCTGCAATCAGGAAGTCATGGGTTTGATTCCCAAGATTGCTAAGCACCTTCAAGGTACCCTGAGCAAAGTACCGTCCCCACACACTGTTCCCTGGGTGCTGTGCTCCTGTCTGCCTGCTGGGTTAAATGCAGAGGAACAATTTCATGCTGCTTACGCTGTGTGCTGTGGTGTGTTCACGTATGACAGAATGGTCACTTTCACTTTACAGAATCTAGGTCCAAGCCCCTAGTGAGCCCAAGGCGACAGAAGTGAGGAGAGAGAAAGAGTCTCTTTGAATGTAACCAATGATAGATGGCCTTCGTGTACAGACTTAATCACTGCTGAACAGATGGCAGTTTATATCTATCAGACTAGGTATAGTTTAGAGTCAGCAGAGGTCGTTTTCGTGGGAGTCTGAGTGAGGACTAGGATCACAGCACTAAGAACAACGATCTCTGCCGGAGCTTTTAAACAGCAGTTGCCCTTGAATGGGGGAGGAGCACGGGGGCAGTCCAAAACATTTGGACAGTGGACCCCAGTGATGGCAGGAGGAGGTGGTGACATTAGGACTAAGTGTATACATACAAACAAGTGTTTCATGTTATTTGTTGAATGCTGGTCATGTTGTGTTTTCGAACAGGCCCTTAGGGTTCATTTGGTCGTGTGCCGGTTATGTCTAGGTTGATATAATTTTAGTCGATAATTTGCATCTAACTGTTTTGACAGGGGAGGAGCTATGGGGTGTGGCATTGCCCTCCCCAGTTGAAGTGAAAATTCTGTCATACATGAACACACCACAGCACACAGTGTCAACAGCACAAAATTCTTCCTCTCTGTTTAACACATTTAACCCATTCACCAAGTGAAGCAGCGGGTAGCCAGGCAGGAGAGTGTGGGGATGGTACTTTGCTCAAGGTACCTCAGAGGTGCTTAGCAGTCTTGGGAATTGAACCTACAACTTCCTGAGTGGCGGGCAAACACCCTAACCACTAGACCACCAGCTGCCCCGCTAGGCTAAAGCTTGGTCCTCCTACGTTACTGCAAAAGTGGAAAAAACAATTCAGTCCAAATCAATTTAATTTATATAGCGTTTTCTACAACCAGTGTTGTCACAAAGCAGCTTTACAGAGTCCAGGTCCAAGACCCTAGTGAACCAAAGGCATCAGAGGTGATTAAAAAACTTCTTAAAGCTGGAGGAAGAAACCTCGGGAGGAACCAAGACTCAAAACGGAGAACCCGTCCTGCTCAGGTCGACCCAGAGAGAAAGAAAAGAGACAGATAGCCAAGCCCTTTACACTGACCGACCAAGCCAGACAGTGCAGGGAGTGTCAGATTGGTTGCCTTTCGTCAAGCCAAGTCAAGTTACCTTTATTTATGTATCCCATTATCATCAGCAAAGCTCATTCAATGTGCTTGACTTTATGGATTGAATAAAAATATTAAGCATAAAATGCTAAGAAACACAACATAAATAAAAGGATACATAGAAAATCAACAAAAGAAGATGCATTTTTTAGAACATTTGCAAAAATTCTACTCAACCCACTAATATGTTTGTATTTAGACCAAATCTGACAGTTTGTGTTTAGGGTAAATGGGATTTCGGCCAGCACCCTGTAAAGCTTGTCTACCCTGACGACGGTTCCTGTGAAAAGTCTATTTTGTGGGTGAAGCGTGGATCGGCCCGTTCGGTACACTCTGCCCTGCCCGAGGAGCCCTAGCTGGCCGGAGCGGCTCAGAAAAAACCTGTGTGAGTTTTTAAGATCTCCAGGCAGAGGCCTGAAGTTTCACAGAGTAGAGAGCAATCAACAACCTCTCTTCCGTTTCTGGCTACAGCAGCAGCACAATAAGATAAATCACAAGAGATCCATCACCACAATGAGAAAACCAAACCAACAAAGATATTATACAGCCTTTACAGAGCCCGAGCCAACTCCCTGTTCACACACACACACACACACACACACACACGCATACGCAAACATCCTCGTCGACGGACTCCAGCTCTCTTTCATGCACACATGCCTTTTATTTCTCACACACTCATACAAACACATGCAGGCGCCGATGCATCAGAGGACCTTGGTCTGTCAGCAGCGAGCCTCGGGTCGTCCTGGAAGCTATTTTTAAACCCGGGAACGCTCTGGGACACAAGTCCGCACGCCGGGTGGCCGTACCGCATGCGGACGACTTTCCCCGTTACCGTGGCAACCCAGGACCCGGTGGAAACCACCGCACCACTCAAAGTAGTTGAGCAGGCCTTCCTGTCTATCCCTTTTTCTACCCCCTCCCCGCCCCATCCCTCCTCCCTTCGCTCTCTTAGCTGGACAGACCACCTGGAAGAGGATACACCACGGCTACACCGCACCTATTGCTCATAGCAACGAAAATAAACTGTTTAGTACAGCAGAAACACAGAAACGTAGCTCTCGTGGCATTAGTTGCGTGCAAGTGCAGCCCATTGCCTCAGTTATATATTGCACATGTCAGTGTTTTGTTTAATTTGGACTGCCGTCGTCCTAAATTCACAAACAGCAGCGCTTTAACGGCAGAGTTAGGTTGAGAGAGGTCCGGCGAGTCCGACCTCCGCCTGTATAATTTCGGAGGGAAAGAAAAGCCTCGGCGTGCCAACATGTGCCTCGCGGACTGTCAGAGATCCGTCAGCCGTGGTTGTTTTTCTGACAGCCGGTTGTGGTGATCCACGGGTTCCAATTACCAAAAGAATGGCCCAAAAGTGTAAACCATCTCTCGAGCATTAAAGATTTACAGGGACGGAATCTATCATCGGTGCTCGTGAATCTTTACTGCCTTCAGAAGGCCACGCAGACGACATATCACCAGTGAGAGAAAAGTCGCTGATTTAAACTGCAAACGAAAACTCCCTTCTGGACCCAAACCCGCCGCCCTCTCTCCGATTGAACCGCTCCGGAGGCCAAAATAGACGGAAGATCTCGTGGACGATGTCCTGAATAAGCATGTCAGTTACAGTGAGGGGCTCTAATGGTGGCGGTAATGAGGCTATTATGATGGCGAGAGGTGGGTGGTAACGTCGCCTCCGCGGCTTCCGAACGACTCTCTGGATGGAAGCGAATGCCAGCACAAGCATCACAGTTCACACACACACACACACACACACACACACACTTACACACTCACACAAACCCTTAACTCACCTTCCTACAGGCCTTTCCCAGGGAAGCCACAACTGGGACTGGCACAGGAAGAAGTCTGCAATGCACTCCAGAACGGAAGCCTTTTTATTATCTTCTCATTCTGCTTAAATGCAATTACACAAATGCATGATTACTCGCGCAGGTGCCTGCGCAAGGAATAATGTTTACATTAGATTTACATACTGTACTGAAACCTTTTTTTGTTACGATGTCACGAATGATTAACTTTCTTAATATTTTTAGTAGGGCTGGGCAAGTTAGTTATTTAATCGCGCATTAACAAATTTCTTTTATTACTTGCTGTTGCTCGGAAGGAGCCTGTTCTAATGTTCTGATAGGGGCTCTGGACTCTGAGGGGAACTTGTTTTTCTATAATAAACTAGATAAAACCTGAACGCCCTGCAGTGGCGAATAGCTTCGGTTTTATATTTGATTTGATTACATTAATGTTTAAATTGACATTTACAGAAATATTTGAACTGTAACTGTGTAACTGTGTTAAAGGAAACTCTGCTGTTAAAAAGCTCCTTATCAGTGTTTGAACCGAATGTTATTGCACTTCTGTTCATATAGAAGTACTTTAAAAATAAAAGTGCACAATGCACCACTTTTGAATTAATCATTAAAGTTCACGTATAACAATGCGATTAATCGAGATTAATCGCAGAACATCATGCGATTAATCGCAATCGAAGCATTCCTTTTTTTTTTAGGTTATATTAAATACTTTCCTTTGGCAAAACGAGACTGTATGGACAACAATGTAAGGATCATTTGAGGAAGGGCGGTAGAGAGACGGAGAGAAAGAGAGAAAACAGATGGCGGGGAGGAAAGGGGGCCGCGGCGCACAGGTGGAATGGATGGGCGGACCGGGTGGAAGTAGGATAGGAGGAGGAAAAATGAGCCGTTTCTCCTCTAAGGACGTGGCGGAGGAACAGAAAGTGCGCTGGCCGTTCCTCATCAATCCCCACACACAGGTGCTCGGTGACAGATCAAATCCGTGTATGCCTTTTATATCTCCCCTGCTCCCGCGGCTGCCGCCGCCTGCCGCCACTTTCAGGAGGAGACGCCGTCCTCTGATTGGAAAACCGGGAGCCCATATGGAAGCGATCAGAGCGGGGCCCGCTGGCCCGGCCTGTCACTCCTGCCGCAGCCTTCCTGTTTCCTAGCCTCCCAGTGGCGTCCCCAAAAAACACAGGAGGAAGAGGAGAGCCCAGAGTGCGCCCACGATCCACCCCACCTGATTAATGTCCAGAAAAACGCCATGCGCCGGCAGCTTCCTGCGGGAGGGGGGGCTTCGGCTTTCCCACGTTTGTGTTCGGCAGCAGGACGCAGATAAAGGTGACAGGACGAAAATGAAAGGATAGGTGGAATAGGAAGCGCGACTCTGTGCGTTTGCGTGTGTTATCGGTTCCCGACGGCGTGATTGATGCTCTCGCCTGACGGGTTCTTTAGAAGCTCCCAAATTTATCCTCACCAAGAAACACGCGATACGTTTAAAGCGCAACTGCTTGTTTACTTGTCGCTATACTGGTACAAATCTGTTGGTGTGACATTTGTATGCTCAAATGAATCATTTCTCTATGCACTCACAGGCCACTTTATTATAAGGATTTATTATACAATTAAAGCACTAAATATATTGTGAGTTAAGTATAACTGTTACCTCTAACATCTAAAATGGTAAGTGGACTAAAGGCATGTTTGCATGAGGAACCCTCAGGGTTTTCTAAGTCTTGGCAAAAAGGTATATAGACTCTGTAAATATTGTAGTAATGCCCTTCGTTGTTAAAATTTGGTTGAAAAGAAGGCCTACAGTCTTCAACTGCCAAACAGTAACTTGTGCAGTTTTTTTCTTCTCCTGCTGTCTAAGTGGATACAGCCCAGCAGGCCCAGTTCAACTATTAATGTGTCAGACTGACCACCAACATAAATGAAATGATAATACTAACATTACAATTAACACACATAATAATATCGAGCGGCAGCTTAATAGTGGGACCCTTTGCTGAAGTAGTCACTCTGGAAATGCTACATATAAGGTGAAATGTGTTCATGTCTGTCACAACACGAAATCTGTTTCACAAGCTTTTTTAATCTAGAACGGACAAAAACTGTGAATTGTAGCAACAGAAATTAGTATTATAATCGAGCAATTGTGAATCTGAAAGCCTAGCTCTAATAGTCATGGTTTGACACTGTTTATATATGTGTGTGTGTGTGTGTGTGTGTGTGTGTGTGTGTGTGTGTGTGTGTGTGTCATAAAAGCCGTAGAATCACACACAATTGAATTCCCTCTCATGCACAAATCACAGGCCTGTTAGCGTCTATAACTCAGCTCTGTGTAAACGGTTCCGCTCCGCAGAGCCACCATTAAAGCTTTTTGACTGGGTTTGGGGTTTTTCACATGATGTCAGAGGCACCGGCCGTTCGAGGAGGTCCACGCTCAGGGCAGCTGGGGTTAAGGGGCAGGCGTGTTTCAGTCATCCATCAACATGTCTTTCATCCCAGCCCCGGCAGCACTTCCCGCTGTGTGAAAAACATCAGCCATCGACTCCTGGATCCAGTTTATTTAGAAGATTCATTCCTTCCCAGGGACCCGACGCCAGCTCCCCCTAGTCTCCACCTGACGTCTCCATAAAGCAAAACTTTCGAGGGGAAAAAAAAAAGGAGCAGATGCGAAAGAACGGTGAAATCCTCCAAGTTCACGAGTTTGCAGATTTACAAGCGTCCAGGGGACGGGGGGGACGGGGGGGGGACGGGGGGGTGTCTCTGACAGCGGATAGGGGTGAAGAACAGAGCACACCTCGATGCTGCTTCTGTTCTAATGCACCTGTTTCACACACAAACACACAGTCAACAACAGGCACAGGCACTTTCACACATGATGCTTTTAGAGGTTGCCAGAGTAAACTTCAAAAGTAGGTTTTATTCAGGTTTCCATTTTCAGTTAACCCTTAAAAGTCTATGTTTAGTGCTGTTATTCTGCTATATAATATAACAGGGTTCTGGATTCATGTTGGTCTGTTAAGAGAAGGGAAGGAAAGGGAAGGGAAGAGGAGAGGAGAGGAAATGAGAGGAGAGAAGTGAAGAGAGAAGAAGAGAAGAGAAGTGAAGTGAAGAGGAGAGAAGTGAGGAGGAGAGAAGAGAAGGAGAGAAGAGAAGAGAGAAGGAAAGAAGAGAAGAGAAGAGAGAAGAGAGGAGAAAAGAAGAGAGAAGGAGAGAAGAGAAGAGAAGAGAGAAGGTGAGAAGAGAAAAGAATAGAGAAGGAGAGAGGAGAAGAGAAGAGAGAAGGAGAGAAGAGAGGAGAAGAGAGATGGAAAGAAGAGAAGAGAAGAGAAGAGAAGCGAGAAGGAGAGAAGAGAGAATAGAGAAGGAGAGAGAAGGAGAGAAGAGAGAATAGAGAAGGAGAGAAGAGAAGAGAGAAGAGAAGAGAAGAGAGAAGAGAAGAGAAGTTTCTTTATTAGTCCCACCTTTGGGAAAAAGAAGAAAGTAGAAGCAACATAAACAATAGAATAAAAGCCATAGAACACAACAGTATTATATAAAAAAACTGCACAAATGATTATGTAGAGATAAATACAGCCATGTAAAAAAATTAGAGACCACGTCATTTTGTTTCTGGTTATTGCTTTTGTAACAATTAAAACAGTGATGTTCACACACATACACGCTCACACACACACACACACACACACACACACACACGCTCACACACACACACACACACACGCCCACACACACACACACACGCACACACACACACGAACACACAAACACACACACACACATACTCACACACACACACACACACACTCACACACACACACACACACATACATTCACACACTCACACACACATACACACACTCATACACACACACTCTCACACACACACACACTCACACACACACACACACATTCACACACACATATATATATATATATATGATGAGGTGGGGACCAGAGTTTATATATATATATATATGTGTGTGTGTGTTAAAATTAGGTTTAGAAATAAGTTTTATAAGTGTCACCTCTTTGTCTCTCTGGTGGAGTTTGTCTCCGGCAGCTGTTTGTGGAAGTGCTAAAAGCTCTGCTCCTTCTGGCCCACAAGAAACTGTTCTGTTTTTCTAACTGATCCAGTTGCTCCTGCAGCTTATGGTCTATCTTTTAGAATTAAACTCCTGGTGAATTCAGCTAAGGGCCACTCGTCAAAGTTTATATATTCGCCAAAAAAAAGCACTGCTAATAGCTGGGATGCTCTGGAGCGGCAGCACATAAGCCTAAAGCCACCTTGGCCAATGTCAAGTGCTGGCTAAAGAGATTTAAAAAAACTCCCGTCTGTTTTGTGGAGCGATGGAAGTGTTCTCTGGGGTGATGGAGCTTCATCTGTTTCTTTGGAATGAGCAGGAATGGCGTTTGTGATCCGAACCTGATCATCAGACGTCAGTACCCGACCTCACTCATGCTCTTGTGGCTGAATGCAATCAAATCCTCACAGCAGTGACATATTTAGTATAAATGTTTCTCACATAAGTAGAGTCCATTACTGCAGAAAAGTAGAGTCCATTACTGTCTAAAGCCATTTGTTTTTGCAGTAAGTCTTCCTTCTAGCAAAACACTTTTTTCTTCTTCTTTCAAATCTTAACAGCTGCTGCAGAGACGACATTCCGACTGTAGGTGGCACTGTTGTTGGAGCACTTGCACATGTTAAATATTGTATTTAATATTTTAAATAATATTTTAATATACACAAATGTAAACGTATTAGTATTTTACATAACTATTTTGTTTATTGTTAGGACTAATTACTTTTAAATATGCTTGTAAAAATGTCACAATGTTTACATTGTTTAAACCAAATTTAGTTGCTTTGCTGGTGACATCGTTTTGCCTACAAAAGTTAAATTTAAATA
>JBBJLS010000018.1:18344456-18355393 GCA_037577275.1 Bryconaethiops microstoma
GACACAAATTCCCACAGAAACTCCAACATCTTGTGGAAAGTCTTCCAAGAAGAGTGGAAGCTGTTATAGCTGCAAAGGGGGAACGACTCCAGATCTATGGATTTGAATGCAGTGTCATTAAAGTCCCTGCTGGTGTAATGGGCAGGCGTCCCAATACTTTTGTCCATATAGTGTATATAGTCTTGTGGTGTTGCTGTTTTTGTTCTCATGTTGCACTATGGTCCTGGAGGAACCCAGTTTAACTGTGTGGTGTGTAAATGGCTGAATTGACAGTAAACATACATGACCCGATATGAAACGTACTTATCATCCCTGATTACTATTCATACTGAAAGCCACTCAGTCAGAGAGATATGACGAGACAAGACTAATCTATTCTTTTGTTTCTCAAGCTCCTGCTATGCCACCCTCTCTCAGGCTGTTCATTCTGAAACACATGTGTGGCCCAATTAGGCGCCATTCTATAGAAACTGGGCTGTTTCTTAATTTACAGTGTATCATGTTTTTTATATATAATTCTGGCTTTATGTCACTGGTTACCCCCGTACCCTGTTTTTTCCTCTATCTCTCTCTCTCTCTCTGTTCTCCCTCTCTCTCCATCTGTCTCTTTCTCTGTTCTCTCTCTCCCAATCTCTCTCTCTCTCTCTCTGTCTCTCTTTTCTCTCTCTCTCGGCGCGTTGCTCTCATTAAAAAGGTGGAGTGAGTGTGTGGGGTTAAGTTGATTGACACCTGAGAGAACCAATAAGATTGCTCCGTTGCGGGCGCGGTATTGTATAAGCCAATGAGTGGTGGCGGTGGGCGGGCCGCTGCGCGCTGCCGGGGTAACGGAGTTTTTCGCGGGGCTTTAGTGAGGAGCGCTGCCGGTGAAGGAGGATCTCCCGCCATTTTTCAACCGGGCTGGTTTTGTTCTGTGGTTCTTATCTCGCTCGAACCGGGCCGGGACGGGTCCGGAGCTCCAAAACTGCAGAGACAGGACGACGGACGAGAGGAGAGGGCCGGGAGAGTCGTGGGACGGTCCAGAACGCGTGATATTCGCCCCCGGCCGGGCTCCTGTGTCTCTCCCGCGGCTCGGAGCTCCAGCCCCGGCTTTGGAGGATTCTCTCCCGCGGGTGGACTGCTTCCCTCCGGTTCTCCCTCCACATGGCCGGAGTGTGATTAATCCCCCGCTGCATGTGCTCCAGAGGCTCCTGGAGTCTGTGTGTGGAGGAGAAGAGGCTCCTAAGCCCTGAAGCGGCCGTGTTGTTATTGTTTTTCTCCGCTTAGCTTACCTTGGCCTAGCCTAGCCTAGCCTAGCCCAAACTAGCTCCATGTTAGCCCCGTGCTAAAGGAGTAAAGGTCCGTCGGTGGAATTCCGAGCCTCGGGGTTGAGGTTGTTCGTTCTGACTCGTGATTGTGGAGGAGAAGAGGATTGTAAACCCTGAAGTGTTGTTGTTATTTTTGTTTTGTCTCTTAGCCTAGCCTAGCCCGATGCTAGCTCCGTGCTAAAGGAGAAAAGGTCCGGCTCCGCAGTCTTGGATTCCAGAGATTCATGGTTCTGTGGTTCCGAGCTCTAAAGAGATTTTAGCCACTAATCCTCCCTCCGTGATCCCAGGATGGCTCCTCTGCTGGGCCGCAAGCCCTACCCGCTGGCCAAGCCGCCGGCCGAGCCGCCGGGCCCCGAGGAGCAGCACTACACCATCGAGCACACCAGGGAGACCTTCAGGAACAAAGAGTATCCTTTACCTCTCACTGTCTGTCTCTCTCTGTCTCACATTCTTCCTCTCTTTTTCTCTCTGTCGCTCTCTTTCTTTCTTTCTGTCTCTCTCTGTCTCCTCTTTCTCTTTCTCCAGACCACCTTTCTCCACAAAGCAGGGCCAAGGAGAACTCAGAGAAAACATCTAACCCACCCTGTGTATATTTAATGATTTTGTTTTTTATATTAAAGCTCCAGGCCGGTTTGTTTTGCTTTTGTTTATTGAATGTGGTCCCGTAAATGATGTTGCTACCTGGCTAACGTGGCAGGGCGAGCGTTTATAAGGATTTAGGAGATCATGTGGGGAGATGGACTCTGGCTCGTAGGTGTTTTGTGTCTCCTTTGGCATCTGTTTTACACGAGGGAACTAAAGCTGTCAGTCTAGAAGCCGGGTAGCAGCCTCCTAGCCCTGGTTGGTCCTCCCTGACTGGGACCCGAGCTGGCACACATGTCACCCAGGCTTTATGGAGTCAAAGCTGTCTGGTACTTGAAGCACTGGTGGCGTTACAACTCGTGAAAGGCAGATTTGAGGGCAGCTTGTGGCCTAATGATTAGGAGTTGCCCCTGATCAGAAGGTCGTGGGTTTGAATACAGGTCTGCCAGTGGCACCACTGAGGTACCCTTGAGCAAGGTATGCTGCTTCCCGGGGGCTGCATCACTGACTGCCCCCTGCGTCACTTGGTGAATGGGTTAAATACAGCGAGAGAATTTCACACACTTCATGTGACTACAAGGACCACTATACTTTCTTCTACTTTCTTCACTTTCTTGCAAAGAAGTGCCAGATCTTCTGTGAGGTGTCGCTGGCTCTTTGTCCTGTTCTTCTCTTGAAAACGGGCTGTTTTGACCGTGTGGTTGGAAGGGCATAATGCAGTGACAGTTGGGATTTTGTATTTTCTGTTGACATTTGTGTCATTTTAGTGTTATTTGTGGTCAATGTCGCTCACCTCGTGTCACTTTAAGACTTAAGGTCAGCCTCACTTTAGCACAGGCGGACAGTGACAGATCAGGCCGTGTTTCCAGAGTAAACCCATTAATGAACTGGTGCAGGTATAAACGCTCGTGGTGAGTGCCATGTGACTAAATCACATAACCTGTCAAACCACTTTTTGAACTTATTGTTCTTTAATGTGGTTCTAGTTTGGATGGATGTGTTCAGGTACTGCAGGGTGCCTCTGTGAAGCTAACTCTTTGCCTATTAAAGCTCCTGGGAATCCACGTGTTTGTCTCACCATGTGCTTGCCTGACTTGGGCAAGAATTGTCTTCAGTGTGGTGGTTTATGTTTGGACACTATTAGAATGGATTCAAGGCTTTCAGTGCACATTTAAAGTAAAGTGACCCCTTATATTCATACATGAACACACCACAGCACACAGTGTGAAATTCTTTCTCTGCATTTAACCCATTCATTAAGTGAAGCGAGCAGCCAGGAACACAATACCCGGGGAGCACTGCGTGGGGGCGGTACCTTGCTGAAGGGCACCTCAGTGGTGCCACTCGCAGCCCTGGGATTCAAACCCATGACCACCTAATCACAGGGACATCTCCTTAACCACCAGGCCACCAGTTTTTTTTTTTTTTCCTGGAATGAGGGTGGTGCTGCTTGTGCTGAGTCACTTTAATAGGAGAGATTGCGAGGTGTATTTTTGAATGTTACTCTTCACTCTGTCATGTCAAAGCAACTCAGTCTCACGTCATGTTCAGAATTATGCTTGTGTTAAAGCCTTGACTGATTCAACACCTTTTAATTATTGAGCTCTTCTGCTACACACTGACATTAATTATGAATTAGGGCTCTCTCTCTCGCGCGGGTCCCAAGGAGCAGAGCTCCACCTGATGGGACTCTAGCGGCGAGGCAGCTGCTGCCCTGACAGAATGTAGGTACTTTTGGAAATTAGTTATGTCAGTTAATCACTCCCACTACAGCATATTAAAAAGTTCTCAGCTGTAAATATTACCCATTTGCAGTCTTTACTGTTAAGAGACGTGTATCGGATGTTCTCTGGGGATACTGTTACACCTCAGTTTTTTTTTTTTTCCTTAAGATGGGAAACTTTGTGTTGAGATGTTCCGTCTGTGCCGTTTGTCCTTAACACTGTTGCACAGAGAGTATGAGGCGCGACTGCAGAGATACTGCGAGCGGATCTGGACGTGCAAAAGCACCGGCAGCAGCCAGCTCACACACAAGGAGGCCTGGGAGGAGGAGCAGGAGGTCACTGAGCTGTGAGTAATGAAACCACGACAGAACGAGCAAACGTACACTTTTAAAGAAGTCTCTCTTCATTGTAAGCTTATTTTGTTCAGTTTTTTTTCAAAGGTGTCTTTGTTGTTGGCATTGCTTTTCTGGCTGTTGGCATTGCTTTGTTGTTTTTCTGCTGTTTCTTAGTTATGTTATTGAAAGAAGAACGTCATTACACATCAGCTGATACTTCTTTATGACATTCCTTGACCTGTCCGCTCATAAAAAGCCAATTAAGGCCTGGGTGTTTGTTATAATCCATTACAATTGGAAGAGTCTACATATTTTGCGCATTCTCGAAATACATCTTTGGTTTATAGTTAGTAAAGTTAATAAAATAAACAATACTTGGATTTTTCAAATCAACATGTTTGATTTGGACCAAACATTTGTTTAAAACTGTTTGTGGCGAAGCCTCCGTGTGTTAATGCTGCAGAGGACCAGCCGCCTCCTGTGTCCCTCTATTCTGAGTAAAGTGAAAGTCACGTGACCTTGCCTCCACACTCTCATTGGCCGTCCTGTCATCGTTCCTTCCAATCTAATAACAATTTGAGCCCGTTCTGGAATCCAACAAATGACGTTCATGTAATTTCATCAGTGGTGCCGTGGAAAGTGACCTCTAATGGAAGTGTCTCTCCATCACAATTGTCACGGGCGCAAGTGCTGCATGTGTGTGAGAGGAATTGCGAGAGAAACATGACTCATTCATGCAGGCCACTTGCATAACTCTCTCATGTACACAGACACACACACACGAGGGCATGTGTTCTCAGCGGAGTCTAGTAAAGCCTGCATCTGTGTGCCTCCAGAGCCGCAAGGATTAGTGCGGTCATGCTCTGCGTGGCTCCCTCTACTGACCTGAGTATGAAGTTACACTTTGGTTTATCTGCTTGTCCCTTTTTGTTTAGTTTCCATAACAACTTCTTTCCGCTTGCTTTCATGGTTTAGAGTCATTAAATCGGGGAATTGCTGAAACATTTACAGTGATATGACTATGCTGGAACAGATGTTTTTTTGTTTCTTCTCCAAGCAGTAGTTCAGACCAGGCGGGTGTGAAGTTACCTAAAAATATAAGAGGCACAGACATGTAAAAGTAAATGTTCTATGTTACCCTGATAGTGTCTGAAGAACACATGTGCTCTTGTGTTTACCTAGGCTGCAGGAGGAATACCCCGTGTGGTTTGAGAAGCCAGTTTTGGAGATAGTGCACCACAACACGGTGTCTCTGGACAAACTGGTGGATTTGGCCTGGCTGGAGATCCTTACCAAATATGCAGTGGGGGAGGAGTGCGACTTCCTGGTAAGAATCTTAACTGGAGACTGGAACCTTGCCACAGTTTCAGCAATTTCCTGTTATTACTTAGCAAAAAAAATCCCTATTGACTTCAGTTATGTTTTAGATACGTTATGATTACCCCAGTTACATTCAACAAAGTGTGGAGTTATACATTGTCATTCAATAAAATGTAATGGCATATATGCTGGAATATATCGCGTGGCTGCGTGTGTGGTGTACAGTAAACCCCAGCAAAAAGCGTTCCAAGAGCACCCGCGTATAGTGAAAAAACGCAATATGTGGTTAAAAAATGCCTATTTTTATAGTGTAATCCCTAAATATGTTGCCAAATATGCTCCCAAAACACTTTAATTTCATGTTAAACTCAGCATAGTATATTACTCTTAAAGAAAATGTGAAGGTAAACCCGTATCCGTACTGTACAGTTTACACTGAACTCCCACAGTGTTAGAATGTAAATAACGATGTTACCCCTGTATAGACTGTACTTTAATTCATGCAGCGTGTTTTCTTTGGTATGCGCTGTCATTTTCTTTGGTATAAGCAGGTAATTACAGTAATAAATCCATTATTTTTACAATAATAAAAATATAGAGCTTTAAGAAGAAAACACGAGAACACTCGAGACGCTCCACGGGGGGAAATTCTGGACTGCAGCTGCGTCAAAGGGCAGCAGCCATTCAGCAGCAAGGAGAAATAAATAACGTTCTCGGATTGACTACTTTCAAACCTCCCGTCTCTGAGTACAGCGAAATTTCACCAACCCACTACGTTCTTTCTTTGCGTTTCTCTCCACAGTACCAAAACATTTAGTTATTTTTTATATGGAAATGTAGCTGAATTTAAGTTATTATTTGTTACAAAATTAGTATATTTTATATATTAGATTTTTCTTAATTTAGCACTGTATGAAAGTTAATATATTGCCACGTACAAAGCTGTGAAGTCCAGGCCTCGTTTGCTACGCCCCCTCGTCCTCGTGCTGTTTCTTTATGTTTGGGCGGTGCTTAGAGACCCAGCACAAGGACGAGAGGATGTGGCAGACGAGGCCCAAACGTCACAAAAGTAAATAAAAAATGCGGAGAAAATCTGCAGTTTCTGCGTTTGTGCAGGGGTTTCAGCCAACAATTATGTCGGTTCTCGCGGTGGACTGAAGCCGCGAGTGGTTTACTGTGTTGGAGTTTCAGAAATTGATTTTGTCCTATTTTGAAGCCCGTGGGAGGTTATTTTTGCCCGGTGTTGGATTTAAAAAAATCTCCATTTCGCCCCCATTTAGTACCATTCTGTCTGAATTATGTGTCTCCTTCAGGTTGGTAAGGATAAAAGTTTGCGGGTGAAGGTGGTGAAGATCCATCCGTTGGAAAAGGCCCAGGAGGAGCAAGCGGAGAAAAAGATGGAGGGAGCATGTGACTCCCCCTCCAGTGACAAGGAGAACGCCAGCCAGGAGAATCAGAAGAAGGAGCAGCCCAAAGAGGAGGACAGCAAGAGAGACAGCCTCTGTAAGACACTAGAAGTCTTGCTCACTGTCTCCAGAGCCACTTAGCCACATGGTCTTAAGTGGCACATTAACATCTGGACTCTGAAAGTTTCTATTCTGTAAGGTGTGTGTTTTCAGTGATGTCTGTATTCCCCTCAATGCATGTCATTTTTGCAGTGAGTGATCGGGCTCGACGTTCACCCAGAAAGCTCCCGACCAGCATGAAAGAAGAGAAGAAAAAATGGGTGATGCCTAAATTTTTGCCTCACAAATATGACGTGAAGCTTCTCAACGAGGACAAGGTGATAAGCGACGTTCCCGTTGACAGCCTGTTCAGAACAGAAAGACCCCCGAATAAAGAGATCATGCGCTACTTCATCAGACACTGTGCTTTGAGGCTTGGCATGGGGGAGAGCGCCCCCTGGGTGGTGGAAGATGAACTGGTGAAAAAGTTCAACCTGCCCAGCAAATTCAGTGACTTCCTCTTGGACCCACACAAGGTATTGTGTAATGACTACATTTAAAAAGTTGATAGATTTGTTTTACAGCAGCAGTCACTAACTGATAAAATGATGCAGAGACTGCGCCATCTCATCTCAGAGACCTGATCAAAACTTTTAAGGTGATAGGGTTTGAAGAAAATGCAGATGGCCTCTGTGTATTGTTATGTAAACAAATAGACCATTATTGCACATATAAAAGAAACGTAGTCGTAATGTGGATTATATGTGCAGTTTTTGGCAGAAAATCCTTCATCCAAGAGGAAGAGTCTCGGCTCTCCAGAGGGGAAACCCAACAAGAAGCTGAAGACTTCAGAGTCGGGACGGGAGATGGATGAGAAAGGAGAGAAGGACAAAAAGAAGAAGAAAAAGAGTGACTCTCAAAACATGCCTCTGAGCCCAACTCTCTGGGCAAATATGCAGGTATATCTTTTTTTTATTTTTTTTATCTGGATTGTAAAAAAAGGGTATTGTTTCTGATATAATTTCCAAATCCTAGTACAGTAAACCTCTGAAATTTGCAAGGGTTGTGTTCCAAGAGCACCCGTGAATTGTAGAAACAAAAAAAAATGGCTATGCCTATGTTTATAGGGTAAACCCCCAGGTATGCTCCCAAAACACTTTTAATTTTATTTAAAACTCAGGTTAATACATCACCCTTAAAGAAAATGTAAAGGTAAATCTGTATCCATACATATCCATTCATGTAATTCCATTCATGTAATTCCTGTATGCGTGTTTTTTTGTTTTGTTTTTTGTTTTGGTATAAGCAGGTAAATACAGTAATACGTTAAATTAATTTACTATAATAAAAATACAGGGCTTTAAGAAGAACAAAACTGAAAACATGAACACTCAGGGAATTCTGGACTGCAGCTGCCAGAGATGCGTCTCAGGGTATCAGCCAATCAGCAGCAAGAAGAAATAAATAACATTCTTGGATTGGCTACTTTTAAACCTCCCACCTCTGGGTACAGCGGTGTTTCACCGTCCCAAGACACGCTTTGTTTTTGTTCTCTGGACAGTACCAAAAAATAAGTACAGTTATATTTTATATGGAAATGTAGTTGAATTTGTTTATTTTTTAAAAAATTAGTAAATATTACTTTTCTTAATAATTTGGCACTAAAATGCATGAAAAATTATATGTAGCCACGAAAAAGCAAAAAAAGAATGTGGAGGATCTGTGGTTTCCGCGAATTTGTGGGGGTATGTTAGCTCATTGTTAGTTCAGTCCTGTTTTGCATTAAATAATTGTTTGTGCATGTTTAGGTGAAGAAAGTGAATGGCTCTCCGCTAAAAGTGAAAAATTCAGGCACGCCTAAGAAATCTGACAGCAAGAAGCTTGCCGACCCCAAGAAGAGCCGCAAGAGCGGCGGAGCCAAGACACCGAACAGCCAGAAAGCCTCCAAAAAAGACGAGAAGGGCGCTAAAAAGCCTAGAATGAAGCAGATGACTCTGCTTGATTTGGCAAAGAGTCCCTCTGCTAAAGACAGCCCCAAAAAGAGAGCAAGGAGCTCTGGACCAGGCACCCCAAAACTAGGTAAACCTCTGCCGCCCATGGCCCTGCACCTTCTGCGCTTTTATAAGGAGAACAAGGGCAAAGAAGATAAGAAGAACGCTCTGTCCGCCCTGGTGACCCGGGCAGCGAAGACGCTGTTGGTGGAGGACCGCAGGCGCCTCCCTGAGGAGCTGAAAGAGATGGTGCAGAAGCGATGGGAGCGGCTGGAGGAAAAGAGGCGCTGGGCTCTCATGAGCGAGGAGGAGAAACAGGAGGTCATGCGCAAGAAGCGGGAGGAGTTGAAGGAAAAGCTGCGTGAAAAGGCCAAAGAGCGACGCGAGAAGGAGCTGCAGCTCCGGCGTGAGCAGCAGCGCCGTTACGAGGACCAGGAGATCGAGGGGAAGAGCCTGCCCGCCTTCCGACTGGTCGACATGCCTGAGGGCCTGCCAAACGCCCTGTTCGGCGATGTGGCCATGGTCGCGGATTTCCTCAGCTGCTTCTCAGATCTCCTGATGCCCGATGACCAGTACCCAATCACAGCCCAGGCCCTGGTAGAGGCGCTGGCAGCCGAAAAGGGTGGCTTCCTCTACCTGAACCGCGTCCTGGTGGTGCTCCTCCAGACGTTGCTGCAGGACGAGCTGGCGGAGGCCTACAGCGAGCTGGACGTGCCGCTCTCTGAGATTCCGCTGACCATGCACTCGGTGTCGGAGCTGGTGCGCCTGTGCTTGCGGCCGTCGGATTCACAGTGCGAGGAGAGCGCCCACAGCTCGGAAGAGTGGTCTGGAGGTAGTGGCTACGACGATGTGGTCACTAGCGAGTTCCTGGAGAAGCTGGAGACTGCAGAGGTGTTTGAGCTCACGCCGCCGGAAAAGGTGAGCCTTCTGGTTGCGCTGTGCCACCGCATACTCATGACCTATTCAATCGAGGACCACGTAGAAGCCAAGCAGCAGCGCGCAGCCGGGCTTTGGAGGGAGCGGCTCGCCACGCTCAAGGAAGCCAACATCCGCAGGAAAGCCGAGAAACAGAAGCGCAAGGAGCAGATCCTGGCTGCGGGAGGCACTGCCGCCAAGGCTGAGGACATGGCTGGCAAAGTGGAGAAGAAGAAGGAAGGGAGCACCAAGGAGGCGAGCGCCAAAGATGGAAGCTCCAAGAAGGAGCCAGTGATGGCAAAGATTGAGCCAGAGGACATGATCAGCACGGTTAAGAGCCGCAGGCTGATGTCTATTCAGGCAAAGAAGGAGAAAGAAGAGCAGGAGCGGCAGAATAAAGGTGAGCGATGGGGAAAAATGAAAGATTAAGTTGTGATTAGACTGTAAAAGTCACTGGGACCAAGTAGTAAAGTAATGGGAGCGGGGGGGAAGTCGTTAAGAAATTTGAAAATCAGCTTAAGGATGAAAGATATAGTGCCCGCACCATTCACTCACTTTGTTAGTCATAAACAGTCTACTGTACAGGTACGGTCATACAGTCATTGACCGTAGCAGAATTGACACTGTAAAAAAATTATGAATTGTTTTCATTGCCAGAAGGTGGCAACGACCATGTTTACTAGAAAAACAAGGTCATGAAACAAGAATGAAATATTAACAGTAGTAAATGTATGTGGCTGTCATTCAATAGCCTGTGTGAGTGAGTGGTTTGTTTTTGTGAATGAAAGATGGTTTACCTCACGTTTGCTGTGTGTCTGGATGCAGAGCGGATGGAGAAGGAGGCAGAGGAGGAGCGGGTACGGAAGCAGAGGTTGGCAGCAGAGCGAGCGTTCCACGAAGGCATTTCGAAAGCCAAGCTTGTAATGAGGAGGATGCCACTGGGCACCGACCGCAACCACAACCGGTATTTGCCTTTTAAATACTTTAAATACAGACACAGAGCTGCCTTTTAAGAAATATCTGTAAAATGTTTTATAGATGGGCAGACAATCTCAATTTTTGATGCCATTTTATTGTTTATTTATCTGTTATTGAATGTTGTCTCATCCCTTCCTCACCTGTTGCTGTATCATTTTATTGCGTTCATCATATTTTCATGGTACAAACACTAAGTCACTTTTTATAACCACTTGCATTAATAATCTATTATTTCTGTTATAGTTTTTTTTTTGTAATAGTTATTCCGTTGTCGCGGCAAAAGCGCTGACTTTTAGGTGAGAGAAGCACTCTAAAGAAGTACAAACGACTGTATTTTGCTATA
>JBBJLS010000018.1:18417765-18430774 GCA_037577275.1 Bryconaethiops microstoma
GGAATGGGCCAAAATTCCATTAAACTGTTGTGAGAAGCTTGTGGAAGGATACCCAAAGCGTTTGCATCAAGTCATTCCGTTTAAAGGCAATTCTACCAAATACTAAGCAAATGTATAAAAACTTTTGACTTTGAAGAAAGTAATAAAAAAATCGCAAAAAAAATTCTCACACATTATTTTGACATTTAGCAAATAGAAATGATTTTGGGAATCCGAATGGATCTAAAACTGAAAGGGTTTTGTATGATTTAATATCAGACAGTAAGAAAAAAAAGTTGTGTCTTTTTATACAGTGTATGTAAACTTTTGGTTTCAACTATATATATATATATATATATATATACTAGGCACATACCAGAGGGTACTGCAAGGCACTGCAAGATGTGGTAGCCATTTTGGTTATCTCTCACTTTGTACAAGTCACCAACCCTAGATTCAGCAAAACAACCCCAGGCCATCACTTCCTTCTCCATGTTTGACTAGTTGATGTCACACACTGAGAAACCATCCTTTTGCCCACTCGATGACATACAAAAATCCTGCATGATGAACCGGAGATCTCAAATCTTGATTATTTTGTCCATAACTGCTTTTTCTAGTCTTCAGTAGTCCATTGGCAGTGTTTCAGGGCCCAGGCAAGCCTTTTTTTTTTACTCTGGTGTCTTAACTATGGCTTTCTTGCTGCAAGTCTTCTCTTTACAGTTGAACTAAGACTTGCTTACTATGACCACTATTAAGCTGTGGTCCTGCGAGCTGCCTATCATGCAAGCTGTTAACTTGTCTTCTGATGCTATTGTGACTTTGGGTCTGCCAGACCTCTTCTGTCAGAGTCTCCCCCAGTTTCTGAGCACATCTTGGTGAATGGGTTAAATGAAGAGTAAGAATTTCATGCTGTTCACACTGTGTGCTGTGGTGTGTTCACGTATGACAGAATGGTCACTTTCACTCCACTTCACTTCACTTCCACTTCCACTTCACTTTCACCTTTTGATGGTGAAGGAGACTGTGCTCACTTATATCTTGACTGTTATGATGGTCTGTCTCTCATTGTTAATCGCCTTTTTCTCGCCATTTTTATAGCAACACTACTTTCTGCACTACAATAGTGGTCAAATAGTGCTCACGAGGGTATGGTACTACAGTGTGCAGTATACTTTTATGCAGACTTTTATGCAGACTGAGGGGGTTGTGAGTAATCAGTACACCTGAATGGATTTGTAGCACCAACTTTCAAGGCTTGATCAACCTCCATTGCTGCAGAACAGCTTTAAGTTGTTAACCAATTTATATTTCCCTGAAGAAGGCATTTTTGTATAATTCTGAAATGTACATTACTTCTCACTTTTGGGTAACCTAACCTTTTTTTTTTTTCTTCTTCCACTTTTCACCACTTACCTTTGTACCATTTCAAGCTATTCATTGGACTTAAACTGCCTGAATATCAAAAAAGAAAAAACTGGAGTGTTCTAAAACTTTTGACTGGCAGTGTATATGAATAAAATATATATTCAAGTAGGAAAGTAAGACACATTTTAAAAAGTGATGTGCAGAAAAGATGCCTTAAGAAAACCTTAGAAAATACATACATGCTGGAGAGCTAAGAAACTATAAACTTGATTAAAGAAAAAAAGTAGATTATGGAAAGAGGGGAGCTAAGCTTGACTGCTTGACTTGGTATGTGTAGTTATTCATGGTAGAACAGGAAAAGGCCTAGCCCAAAACCGCAAAGTTAGAAGCCTACATTTATCTAAAATATGTATGCTATATTGTAACTGAAGGGTTTAGATGAGACTCAAAGCAGCACAAAACCTGAAAAACAGCCATAGAACATTACTCTCTCTAACCAAACTGCATTTGTTATCAGTCAAAACCAATTTTATCCAGATTGGCAAAAGAGTTTAGTGACGGCGAGCTTTATACCAATTCCACCAATGTGTGGAACTTCACTTAGCCACACTGCGGCTTGTGCTGCTGATGTTGTCAGAGTCTGTTTGAAACTTAACGCTTTACATGATTTAATTTACTTTGCAGCTGAGCAGTCACTAGGCTCTGGCATTTTGTTTTGCCTTGTCGGAAAAGCATTCCAGGTAATGCCACCTGGCATAAAAATATTGTTTTGCGTAATTCAATGTGTTATTTATGGTCTGTGTTAAAATCGATGTGTTACTGACTGATGGAATATGTTTTTGCCTGAAGTGGAAATGCAGACAGAGGGACAACACTGGTTTTACTTAGTAAAGACCCAACTGAATGCCATCCCTCTATCTACTCATGGATTTAGAAGTGTATTGTCTTCTATTGTCTTGTATATAAGCTACAGATTGACATAACGAATTTCTTATGTAAATTGTATGTTTTCGTTTGTGCAGAACTCAGTGTTGGGTATAGATATCTAAAAATGGCAATGTGAAGCATGTGTCTCTTTTTACTTTAATAGAGCTGTATACAGCCTTTTTGAAAAAACAAAAACAAAAAACATTGTTTACATCAGAAAGAAAAACTGGAAAATGGAAAAAGAATGAAAAGTCATATATTTTCCCTTTCTCTTGTGGGTCTCTCAAGTCTTCCTGTTGTCTGATGCTACCGCAGTTCCCATGAGGTTAGCACCAGGGTGTTTAGTTCATATCTTATCAGATGCGTGTGAGCTGGTGCCAAAGTCCAGAAGGCAGAATACTTTCCACTTTCTCCATGATGAAGTTCAGAGGTGCAAACAGGGTACCAAGAAACTGCAGTGAGAAAGAGCAGAATAAATTTTGTAAAGATGTGAAACTCAAGAAAGCAGGTTAGTGAAAGCAAAGATACATATAACATTTTAAAAAGAAAAAAAAGAAAACATTATTTATATCCATGTATTTATCACATCATGCCCTGACTACTGTCATTTCCTTGTGTTAAATGTGGAAGTCGGGATCCTGACTGGAAATAGAAAGAGAGACCATATCGTTTTGGTTCTTGAATCACTCTATGGTTAATTTAGTTGATTTGAAATTGTCTGATAAATTATTCCCACCTATTCCACATAAAGTAAAAGATGGTCTTTTCCATGACTGTTCCTATATTAGGGAATATTCTACTTTTCATTAGGTCTTACCCTAATACCTACATTTTTAAATAGTACCCCAGTGCATTCAGTTTTGTTAGAATTTTATGGCTGTATCTTCTGTGTTCTGTCTTTTTGTGTTTTTTGTATTTATATTGCTATTTTACAATTTCTGATACAATCCACCCATCCATCCATTATCTACCACTTATCCGGGTCAGCAAAAATGCCCAGACCTCCCTTTCCCCAGCCACTTCCACCAGTTCTTCCAGGGGAGCATCAAGGCATTCCCAGGCCAGCCGAGAAATATAATCCCTTCAGTGTGTCCTGGGTCTGCCCCAGGACTTCCTTCTGGTGGGGCATGCTCAGAAAACCTCCCCCAAGGAAGCTCCTTTTGAGTTCCTCCTGAATGTCCGCACTTCTTACACTATTTCTAAGGGAGAGCCTGGCCACTCTGCAGAGAAAACTCATCTTACCCGCTTGCAACCACAATCTCATTCTTTCGGTCACTACCCACAGCTTGTGACCATAGGTGAGGATGGGGACACAGATGGACCAGTAATTCGAGAGCTTTGCTTTTTGGATCAGTTCTCTCATGACAGACTGGTTGAGCTTCCACAGCACTGCAGACGCCGCCCCAATCCGTCTCTCCAACTCCCGATCCCCTCTACCCTCACTCGTGAACAAGACCTCGGGATACTTGAACTCCACTTGGGACAGAAACTCCCCCTTACCATGGCCTCGGACTTGGAGATCATAAATCTCATCCCAGTCACTTCCCAACCGGACACTTTCTGCCCCCCTGGCTGTGCCTAGAAATCCTGTCGATATTAGGAACAGGACCGGGAATACAATGAGAACATGTCTGACTTACTGTCGGCAATAAAAATTAGACTTCTGCTCCATTCATACAGGAACCTAACAGCCCTCAACAGAAGGCCCTGAACTCTATAGAAGGCCCCGAAGAGCTGGTCCAGTGTTCCACGACCAGGATGAAAACTGCATTGTAAAAGTAGAGAGCAGACTGCTGGGGAAGACCCCTAGAGACAAGAAGCAAGATAAGAAAAAGCTTGGTCGCCAAAGCTGAGGAAATGTCCAATTTAAGTAAGAGAACGGGTAAGATCCAACAGATAAAAAGTATGAGATTGTTAAGAGCATGCAGGAAGCTAGTGAAGGTTTTGGAGATTGAGTGTGATGTGGGAGTGTGGCGTGAAAAGACATGCAGTGGAGTTCTGGACCATGTAAAGCTTATGAAGAGACACATGTCATCGACAGAAATCAATGAAATATTTGGTACATTTGTAATCAATGAGAATAAGTTCTGTTACTGTTTAACATGAGAAATTATGCTTCATCCAATTTTTTTTTTTTCCAGATAGGTGTGTTTGTTTGACTAATGAGTGTGACTAATCAGCATAACTGTGGAAATCAAGTTTGAATGGATACATGGCCTGACCAAGAGGGAGTATGTAGATTACATATGAGAGGGCTGAAGACTGAACCATGTGGAACCCACTGGGTAATAGTGGTAGACAAAGAACTATAATCAAAGGGAGTGATGAACAGCTTTCAGTCTGTTCAGCATAAAGTAAACCAGTTCACGACAGAGTCATAAGTGCTCAGCTCACAGAGCCTCGGCAGGAAGATCGAACAACATACTGTGTTAAAGTCTGAGCTTAAATCAAGCAGTACAATGATATTATAAGCACTACCATCCGCAGACACAAGGTGATTCTTGAAGACCTTCATTAGTGCAGTTTCTGTGCCGTGAAATGGACAGAAGAGTGTTCAGAAATTATTTGTTTCTAGGTAAACCTTCTTCAATTGACTAGCAACAGGTCATTTGAGGATTTTGGACAGGAACGGAGGATTAGAGATGGGTCGAAAATCACTGCAGCAGTCTTGTAGACAGAGGGGACCTGGCCATGAAGTAGTGATTGAATAAGAAGTGCAAGAAGTAGAGGAATCAAAGCAGGCAGGCATGGGTAGGAAGGAAGGGGTCATAGGAGTTGGTAGTAGACTTAGAAGAATTAATGAAACAAGAAATTAAAGAGGAGTAAACTGAATTTAAAGCAGAAAGATAGGAGGAAAGTAGTGAATTGAGGATTTTTTTTAGTGGATGAGTCCATGAAAGAGCTACTGACAGAAAATTTAGATTCAGATTTCTGTCTTTCAAGTTGACGACCAACCTGCTTCATGATGTGCAGATTGATTTAAAATAATATGAGGTTCAGAAGGATCTTACAGAAGGAAAAGAGCTTTTTTGCAAAATGGCAGGGTGCCACTTGAGGGACAGTAAACTGAATGATGACAGAGGTAACAGCAGAGAGTGGAGTTTCAGAACAGCTGGAAGAGCCAAGGTCAAAGGTACTTGACTCTTATTGTGTACATGTTGTGTAAGGTGAAAGCAGTAACTGTATAAGGACCAGAAGGACTGAAAGTTATTCACAAACGTGCAGTTAGTGGCGTTTCCATGAATGTTGAAGTCACCAACTAATAATAAGCATGGAGCAAGCCTAAGTGAGAAGCTCAGATAATTCAAAGAGAGAAATGATGCACTGGGCATAGGTGTAGGGTAATACAGCAATGTGGTAACATAATTGGATAATTTACAGCAAGGCTACCTCCTCACCCAGAGAAATGAGGCTTGCAAATGTAATTAAAGTTAGGTGGGGTTGCCTGATTAAGGAAAAGAAATTCATCACTGTGATAAGCAGAGGGAATCTTTGCAGCTCGAAATGAAGACACACAAAAAACAGTTTTTCCAGATCAAGGCAGGTCAGAAAATTAAATTAATCTAGAATCACTGAAATAAAGGAATCCCTCCCGTGTGTCAGTACTTTGTGGAACCACCTTCTGCTTACTGCCTTGAGTCTGTTAGGACATTTCAGCCAACTTTGCACATCTAGACTGTGCAGTATTTGCCCACTCTTCTCTACAACTGTTCAAGCTGAGTCAGAATGGATGGTGCCGTTGGTGGACTGCAATCATTTCAAGTCATTTCACAGATTTTCAATAAAGTTTAATCTGGGCTATGACTGGGCCACACAAGCAGATTCACGTTTTTCTCCTTCAGCAACTGCGTGGTCAATTTTGCTGTGCTTTGGGTCATTCGTGTTGGAAGGTGAACCTTCTTCTCATTGACAACTTTCTGGCAGAAGGCCGCAGGTTTTCATCAAGACTTTCATGGTACTTTGCCCCATCCGTTTTTCCTTCTATCCTAACAAGTGCCCCATTCCCTGCTGCAGAAAAACATCCCCACAACAGAATGGTACCACCTCCATGCTTTACTGTAGGTATGGTGTTGGGTGGCGAGCTGTATTTGCGTTCTACCAGATATACCATTTGGTGTTGAGGCCAAAGTTCAAATTTGAACTCATCTGACCACCTTTTTCAAAATTTTCAAGATGCCTTTTGGCAAAGCTCAGTCAAGACTTAGGAGCTTACCTGAGGAGTGGCTTTTTTCTTGCAACCCTCCCACACAAGCCACATTTGTGAAGCACTTGTTATATTGTTGTCTCATGCACACAATAACCACAAACTCCTGTAACTGCTTCAGAGTTGCCATAAGCCTCATGGTAGACTTTCTAACCAGTTTCCTCCTCTCCCTTCCATCCAAGTTTAAGAAATGGTTTGACTTTACCGCGCTCCCAAGGATTGATAAATCCTTTTTTATTTTTATTTTTTGCATCCATCTCCTGACTTGTGTTGGGCCACAAATTTATCCATGATATCTTCTGACAGTGCCTATCCATCCAAAACTTTCAGCTGCACCACCAAGCACTGTTGTAAAAATAGCTGTATTTATGTGGAACAAATCAAAACGATTATAACTGATCACAGGTGGAAGCCAATTAGCTTGATGTGCAATGGAGAATATTTTGGATGTATTTTTAAGAAGGGAGTGATCCTTTTTACATCTCACTGATTGTGTGGCTATCATTTCTTTCACTTGGATATTATAAGTTGCACTGAATAAATTCAGCTTTTTTGTGCGTGGCCAGAGCAGGGTAGTCGTGCTGGAAGCACTCATGTTTGGAAGCCATGATGGAGACTCTCACACTCAGCTGGCTTGGAGCAAGAGCAGAGTAGCTGTGATGGAAACGCTCATGTTCAGATGGTCCAGAGCAGGGTAGCTGTGATGCAAGTGCTCATGGTCTGTTGGCCTGGAGCAGGGTAACCACGCTGGAAACAGTGTCTTAGCTGCATTTTAGCTGTGTTTCAGCAGAAAACACAAACAGGACACAAGGGAGAAGCGGTAGCCAAACAGATCGCCTGTATAGACACATCCCATACAGAACATCTCTAATTTTGTCTAATTTCTGAGGCATGATGGGAGAAGAGCCATGGTTTAGAAGCAGTCAGTAGAAACAAAAATGCAGCAGCAATGGGAACATTTCTTAGCAGCAGCTACTTCAGGTTCTGAAAATTAAGTGGTGGGGAATCCCCAAGTCTATCAATATGTTAACTGTGTAATGCATGTATACACATTGGACCTTGTTTACACCAAGATTCAAAAGCAACTTACAAGGCTACAACCCACCCCAACTGTGGCAGCAAAGACCACATTCTCTCTGATTCCAGCCAACAAACCTCTGCACAAGTGTGTCAAACTGGTTTTGAAATACGTTAGAACCAGGTCATGGAGGCTACTAGGCAATCAACTGATTTAGGGGAACAGAGCTTCCATGACTGGTTAATTTAACTGCAGAATAAATGTGACTCTCTTCAAAACATGTACCAAGTGTGACTATCAATTGTCTGAAAAGAAACTAGTCAAGGTTTGTCCGTCAACATTAACAGGTGAACCGAATAACAGTGATTATCTCATTCCAGATGCACCAGTCAAGTAAGCACGTAAACAGTCAGTTCTTGAAGTTGATGCGCTAAACCCAGAAAAAGCATAAGGATCTGAGCACGCTGACAAAGTCCAGACTCTGACTGCCGGATAACTTGTTCAGAGCATCTCCGAAATGGTAGGTCTTGTGGGATGTGAATTATATGAAGATTAGTACTTATCAAAAATTATTCCAAAGAAAAGACAACCAGTGAACCGACAATGGTCTTGGGCACCCAAGGCTCAAAGATACACATGGAGAGTAAGGGGCTAGCCTGTCTGTTCTAATCCCACAGAACAGAGGAGCTACAGTAGCACAAATTACTGTAAAGGTTATAATAGAAAGAGGTCAGAGAGCATTTGCTGACCCTCTCTCCACCACCAGAAGAACCTACAATGGTTACATGAGCTGGAGCATGGAGCAATGGCAGAAGGTTGCCTGGTCTGATAAATCACTTTTACATCACATGGAAAGCCAGGTGTGGCTATCTGGGGATGAGACAGCACCAGGACACACTATAGGAAGAAGACAAGCTGGCATACTGTTAAAATTGTTTAGGAATGGTTTGAGGAACATGACAGAGTTCCAGGTGTTGACTCAGCCAAATTTCCTGCAAATTTCACCAGATCTCAATCCAGTCCAGCATCTGTGGGATGTGCTGGGCAAACTGGTCCGATCTAAGGCGGTCCCAACCAACTTGCAGGACTTAAAGGGTCTGCTAACATCTTGGTGCCAGATACCACAACACACCTTAAGAGGTCTTGTGGAGTTCATACCTCAATGAGTCAGGGCTATTTTGGCAGCCAAGAGGCACTTACACAGTATCACAGGCATGTGATTTTATTGTTGGCTGATTATATATATTTTTTCAGAATACTTTGCCATGTTTCAGTTTCAATTGTTTTCTTTTTTTCATGTGGCATCAATAAACACAGAAATGATGACCACCAACCAAGTAATTTAAAAACAAAATCCTGTTAATACAAATTTCAGACTTTTTTTCCCCAAAGTTTCTTTACAGTAATGTGTGTATTTTTGCTGTATTATTACAGTAAAAAATTAAATATAGGTGGGGTATGCTCTGACCATATTCTAGCAATTTTCAAAACTGCATTACAACAAAACAATTCTTTAAACTGAATGTCTTTACACAGAAGAACTGAGACATTTAATGTACTGCTGTACTGTTCTTTCTGTCTTTTTCTGTTTCCATGTCTATGTCTTTGTTTACCCCTGCCATGTGCCTGTCTGCCATGTGAGTTTGTTGATTTCATGTTAGTCTCCACCATATTCTTGCCTTCTCCTTAGTGTTTCCACCTGTGTCACCCCTGCCCAGGTGTTTCCCTTGTATTTACCACTGTGTTTCAGTCTGTGTTTGTAGATTCCATGTTAAATGTCCTGTTAAAACTGTTTCCATGGTCTCAAGTTGTGCCACTTTGCTTGTGCTTTATTAAACCTGTTTATACTTCCTAGTCTCTGCCATGCTCCTGGATTATCTTGTGCTACTGGACCCCACCCCGACTTTGTTTTATGTTTGTCTATTAAAGTGGGATCTCAAAATCCATAATCAGTACAAATACACTCTTAAAAATAAAAGCGTAAAATAGTTCAATGAAGTAATGCCACAGAAGAAATACTTAATAACCTAAAGGTTCTAAAAAGGATCTTTGAATAGATGTAGAACCTTTACATCATGTGTAGGTTTTTTAAAGTATGTGACTAAATAATGCTTATGTTGATGTTTTTGAGGTTATTTTCTCCTTTTATTAATGCAGTCAAGTCTAGCTGACAACACTAGATGTTATTTGAAAAAACATAAAATATCAGACTCACTGCCTTAGCGAAGACTCCCATGAGCTCAGGAAACTGGTGTGTGAGGAGAGCTAGCATAGCGGTGAAAGAACAGAGGCCTGCCGTAAACAGAATGAAGAAAGGCAGCTCCTTCTTCGGGTACACAGACACTTCATGAAACACTGCTTACACACACAAGATATGTTAGGGAGAGTTAGCTACCACAACACAATCGAATACACAAATATTATTTTTGGTGGAAAGATCTAACAAAAACAAACAAACAAAAAAAGATAAAAAAAAGGGCTGATCCCTTTTGTGTCACACTTACTCACTCTTTCCACCATTTAGCTGGTGGTCCCATTTGTTCCTTTGTCATCTTTGCCACCTGTGTTTAGTATGTAAACTCCAGAGATACTGCATCTCATCTCACCAATATTTTTAATTAACGATTAAAATGATTTCAACTATGTATGAGGTTATAAGATTTCGATTAATTATGTGTGGCTTGAACTTTATTTTGGGAGCAAGAGTTCATAATATAATATAATATTGATTTAGTTCCCTTTTAAACAAAATACCTAATTTGAATCTTCATATTTGAAACTGAACCAGCCAGGTGTGTCTCTGGCAAGTGAAGTACCCAAGTGGTTCAGATATCATAAATCATGTGACTTTTCCCAGACTGGGGCAGCACTGCATGCCTTGGGGCAGCACAAAAAGACAAAATAAGTGATCTTAGACAAGAATAAGACAAAAAATCCTGCTTTGTTGGATATACCACAAATCTGCTTTGTTCTTCAAGTTTCGCTACTGATCTGGAATACGTTTCCCAAATCATGTTCAAATCAGTTTCACAAAATGTAATAATATCAATGGCAGGTGAACTTGTTTTACCACAGGGATGAGCTTTTTCTGGTAAGCCAAATCACAAAAAACAAGCAGAATTTTAAATAAGATTAAATGAGTTTTTAAAATATTTCTCAAATTTCTCTTACTAAAGGTACAGAAAAAAATACCCTTGTTCGTGCCAAACCTGTGAACCGATGTGATCAGTATGTGTTTCTGACAGTGTGAACAAATGTTTTTTCTTTTTTTTTTAATGTGAACAAATGTCACAAAGATAAAAGTCTGCCCAAACTGCAATAAGCTCATCCTTATTGCTCTACGGGCTGTTTATGATCTAAACTGACTAAACTAAAAGGTTAGGTTTGCAGCTTAAGCATGTAGCCCCAAAAAGTGATAAACTATTGTGATAATAAAAATCAGGGTTAGTTCAAACTGAGCTGGCCAAGTCAGGAACTCACTACAGATGAATATAATTCAATACTATCACTTGCTGAACATCTTAGTTCTTACAAAGAAAAGTAAAATCATTACAACTTACAGAGCAAATTATAATAATACCACATCTATGATGTGGCTTAAAAATGTGCCTGACAATGTGCCTTATAACATAAGTTTATATGAAATAACAATAGGTTGTGCACGTAAATATAAATTATGTTTTCATGTCATCCATATGGTAGGTGTCTGTTTATTAGAAGAAAAAGGCCATGTAGATCAAGGTGTATTTAATCTTATATTGGTGTCTGGGACCCTGTGAACCCAGTGGCAGTATAGCGTATGGGACACTGAAAGTTTGCCCTATCATCAGACATGAACCCCATGCTAGGGATGTGGGGAAAGTAACAGAAACTGCCCACTTCTTAGAAAGCTGGAATTACTTTGCTCTAACTGACCACACAGTTATTTTTTATGGATTATTTTATTGGCTGATCTGATAAATTCGTAAATGTATATACATTTTAATGTATACAAAAAGAATAATGTGAAAAAGCCCAAACTGATGACCATTAGGCCTTTTGAGGAAATTAATATTTCGCAATTACAGCAAAAAATGCATTGTGTTCTAATAAATGTCTGTAATGTTTAGAGAGAGGAGAATCTCTTACTTGGTAGAAGTTCCCTGTCTGCTGTCTCTGTGCAGATTGGGTATGGATAAAACAGATGTCCTTTTTCCAAAGGGTAAGGAATCATTCTAAAAGCTGGAAAACAAAGTTAAATGTACATTATTGCTTTTATACCATCATGCATAAAAACCAATGATGGTAATTATTTCACTTTTCTCAAACTTAATCTTACAAGGAATGTCATACTATGTAATGAAGTAAAAGAAAATCACATTTGAAAACTATCCTTTATGCATTACAAAATAACCCACGGCAAAACAAAGATATGCTCTTTGTTTTATCTGGGCTTGTTTATTATTTATGTCTTGTATTATCTGTCTTGTAATATATTAGAGAAGTAAGCCATGAAAGGCTGTGCATTACCATGGTGTAGCAGGATGCAAAGCATGAAGCCTTAAACGTCTCATTGCTTTACAAAACAAAAAAGTTACAGATTTTAATTATAGTATATAATATAATAAAGAAAATAATTTATGTGCAGTATTTGATAATGACTTTGAACATGCCTCAATCTTATTTTAAAATTAAAACTACTGACCCTACCAATCCAGAGCTTGTGAATGTCAGAACAGTATCAGAAATTTACACGTACCAAAGCAGGAATTAACACTCTCTTATTTGTCTGTGTTCATACCTCAAACAAACTGCACCAGAAAGTATTTCAATAATACATTTTGAAGAATGATTTTCCAATAAAACTTCTCCCACACCAAATATCATCACTTTTACATTGTGTTTTAAACCATAGCCACCCCTGCTAGGACGAGTGCTGACCCCAAAACCCACACCCAATCCACCTCCCTTGCTGGCAAAAGCCCACAAAAAACAAACAAAAAAAAAGAGTGAAACATTGCATTTGTAAGTTGTTCCTGTACACTTGTCATATTAATAATTCTTCCTCATAACAATACATCTAAAATAGCAGAGAAGTGTACATAATAAAATGGTTGTTAAAATGGTTCTTGTTACATGCCATGTTTTTTTTCCCCTCTCCCTTTTCCTCCATTGCTCTCTGTAGTTTTGGGGCAGTCCCTACAACCTGACTGACCGGTCTAGAAAATGATGACCGGTTGGTCACATCCTAAGCTCTTGCTTTCCAGCCTTAAACATCTGTTCGAATGGCCCGAGAGGAGGGAGAGGCTTTGTCTGTGGCATGGTTTTGCTATTGGCTTTTGTGTTGTTTTGACTGTAGTATTTTTTAATATAAACCTAGTTATGACACAAAGCTATATTTTACTGAACCTGGTTTGTGCCTCGTTATGTTACCCCAACCTTATTAATATATCCTGGGATATACGTATATAATATTATAAAGATTATATTTGTGTTTGTTGCTGATGAGAGAACCAGTAAGTTTTCCTGAGTAA
>JBBJLS010000018.1:18452498-18470745 GCA_037577275.1 Bryconaethiops microstoma
CACACATATATACACACATATATACACAAATAGGTAAATGAATGTAGATCTGTGTTGTAATGATCAACTATACAGAACAATTCACAAACAAAAAGGTGTTGTTTTTTTTTACCAATCCGCAAGGAGGAGATAGAGGTCAGTTTGAGGGGCATGTTATCACATCTAACAAGAAAAGGAAACATTAGATGGGTTTATTTACATTTATCTACCAACAACACATTTGGGATACACTGTAAACACCATGAAAATGTCATTTTCCAATTTAGCTACTAAAGCAAATACACAATACAATTAGGGCAACAAAGCAATTCAGATGTGTTTTCCTTAATAAGTGGTAAAGATTTTTATATCTTGCCTGTCTTGAACAGAGATCAAGCAGCATTAACAAAACTTTTCCTTATACATTTTCAACAGTATAAGTAGTTATAAATTATATTTGACAGCCTAAATGTTAAAAATGAAATGAAAAAACAACAACTTGAGTAGTACTAGTTACACTTTATTGGATATTATTGTCAATTGCAGACTGACCCTACTAGATACTGAGAATGTGCCCCTGCTGCAGATGTTTTTTGATAGGACCTCTGACCTCTGGCCAGACTTTCGTCTTTGATGGACAACACTAATGAAGCTCATAGCATACCTGAGAGCAGAGAATCCAGGGTGTTCTGGCTGGGGCCTTGAAATAGAGGTACTGGTTTTCATGTTTTGGGTGGCCAGTGCCACCTCTTATAGAGTGGTGACCCAGGCATACCACGCACCACTGTGCATGACACCATACACAAAGAAGCTGAGAGAGTCCTTAAGCTTAAGGAAAGGGTCATCTCATTCCCTCGTGCCATGGAGTTAGGTGCCATAGGAGATGGGTTTGCGCAGCTGGCAGGCTTCCCAGCCTTTTCTAAAGTTGTTGCAAGCATTGATGGCTGCCAAGTAAGGATCAAGCCTCCCTCATATGACCAATCATGTTGTTAGGAAATTATTTTTTTCATTTCAGATTCAAGCAGTGTGCAATCATAAAGTGCAGTTTATGGACATTTGCGTTGGCTACACTGGGTCAGTCCATGATGTTTGGGTGTACAGGAACAGCCCCATTTGCACTGAAAACCTTTACACCCCACAGGGATACATTATCCTAGGTGACGATGGGTACCCCTATACTCCATCTTTGATAACACCATACTGGGAACCTCTGGCGAGTGCAGAGCAAAGACGGTTCAACAATAGTGACATATTGAAAACAAGGGGGAGGACAATATTCCTGAAAGCCCTGGAGGTGAAGCCCACCTTTGCTCCTGTAGTCATCGCATGTTGCGCAATTCTACACAACATTGCTGTTGATGCAGGTGACTTGCTGGAGCCACTGGAGGAGATGGTTAGGGGGGATGACATCTGGGATGAGCCCATGCAGGTTGCTCTTGAGCAACATGATTACATGTAAATAATAACAGTATGGTTTATCATAATAATTAAATCTATACATTAATTAATTGTGCATATTAGTCCCAGTGTGATTTTACTTATTAAAAACATATAGTTCTGGACAGGTTAACTGAACCCTTCCACCTACAAGTGATTCAAAATTCATTTAAACTGGACTAGATAATTTAAAAATGACTAAACAAGAAGAATACAATAATGAAAAGCTGTTTATTTAAATATTGACATTACATTTTCTTGGCAATTATTTCCAATATTGACAGAAGCCTTTCCTTCTCAAGGAAGTCAAGTACGGGGTCAGCCTTCCTCTTCACAGTCCGTCTTCTTTGTCCACTCTTCTGGCTTCCTCCATTAGTGCTTCTCCAGAATGCTGCTCTACATCCTACCTCTCTCATTCTCACCTGCCAGTGCCTCCACCCTTTCTCCTGCTGATGACAACTCTGTTACTGAGGACCAAGTGAGGAGAGAACTATGCAGACTCCATCCCACCAAGGTTCTGGGCCTGCATGTTATAAGCCTCAGTATTAAAAAAGTACCTGTGCTGTGGAAAATGTGGAAAAAGAAGGCACGCCCCATTAGACTACAGGCCAGTTTGAGAGACTGTTCCTGCACACCCTCCACCCCAGGTTAAGCCAGCACTAGATCCTCTTGTTTGCTGCACCATGCCTACAGCCACTAGACAAGCCAGGAGGATCCCTGAGGATCATGTTCTTTGATTTTCCAGTGCTTTTAACACCATTCAGGCAGGCTGGCTGTGGAGAAAGCTGTCTGCTATGCAGGTTCATGCTCCCCTTGTCTTGTGGATTATGGACTACCTAACTAAAAGGCCACAATACATCCAGCTACAGGGTTGTAAAGTGCTCTGTAGTCCTTGAGCTCAGTTAATAATGTGATCAGGACAGCAGGCTCAGTGTCGGGTGAAGAACTCAACAATTTGGAAACTAGCTGAAATGAGAATGTTGTCAAGACCATCATCAGTCCATCATGGACAGTGCTGATCAGCCATTTCACAGTGTTGTGGTCAAATAGTGAAGTACTTTTAGCCATAGACTAACCAGCATAAAGTGCTCCACTGAAAACCACAGAAAATCCTGTCTCTCCACTGTCATCAGACTATTTAACTCCTCTCCCTGTCACACACCCACACAATGACCTTTGAATTAACCTGCTTCTACCCAGATGTTCAAATTTTTATGGTTTTGTGATTCTGACATTACCTCTATAGTCAGTAATCTTAGTAAAATGCTTTGCAAACAATTAACAAACCAGATTTGAAGTCAACCTTTGAACTTTTACCAATAGAGCAATGGTAGAAAATAAAAACTTTTAATGAAAATGATTAAAATAGGCAGCCCTTGCCTCACTTGCCCTGAGACTGTACAAACTAAACAGATCTCTTGTGTACAAAAAGTGAACCTGGAGCTTTGTTTTGTTGTACTTTCATTCAGAAAATGAAAAGATTCAACCATGTTTACAAACTTTGAAATAAAAATATCAGAGCACACATCTACCTGAATATTAAAAGCCCCAGCTAGCGGTACACAACAATACATAAGATTTTGAATACACAATTTAAAAGGCAACAGTTCAAAGCTTGAAAAAGTGCCAATTTAAGTTCTTGTACATCAACACCACCACCTTGACCAGCTGGTTTTGGGCAGTTAAACATTAAATAGTTTGCTAGGCAGCATTCAGCAAGATGATAAATTTCCCCAGATCCATAAAGACCAGGGGTATTCCATGAAAGTAGCTAAAGAAATCCAGGCTAATTCAAGGCAGACTTGCATAGTCTCACTTAGCATGTGCACTTGAGATATTTAAGAAGCCCAAAATGAATGGATGGCCGAGACGTAGATGAAATGGTGCGGAACAAAGCCAAAAGGAGAGCAGGGTTTTTTCCAGCAGCAGAACAAACGCTGCTCATGGAGTTTTATGAAGAATATAAAGACATTATAACAAAGAAAGGCAATACTGCAGCCATCAATAAAGCCAGAGCGGTGGCTTGGCAGAATATTGCAGAAAGGATAAATGCGTAAGTCGTGTACCTACTCTCTATTGGCTCCATATGTTCATTTTACTTTATAGTGTAATTCATTATTCTCCATAGAGTACTTTAAATTGCATTTTGTCTTTCCATGTTATTAATAAATTAGGATTATCTATGTGACTTAGCAGTGGTCTAGAAAATACAATTTATGTATAATCCCCATGACTGCAAAGATTTTAGGTTATTAAATACAGGTCTACTGACAGACGTGTTTGATATCCACTGACTCTCTTGCCTATTCGTTGACTTGAATATCCATCCTTCACTATAACATCTCAACAGAAGCAATCTCAGTGGAGAGAGATGATCATGGTTACAAGTCAAAATAAATTATATAAAAATATCTTCTACAGTGGTATGTATCTTCCGCAGTGGTACATTGCACTGAGCACCAATAAAAGACGGCCTCAGGTGGAAGGAGTAGAAAGGCGGGATATCAACAGAGATCATCCCCCCAGGTGCTCAGGAAAAATATGTAGAAGGTATTGTCCACTTCTTTTCCTCTAGGTGTCCATCCCTTAATAATGATATCTGATAACTGTTGGTATGCCTGTCTGTGCAGTGAGAGGAGATGTAATATTTCTGGCTGATCCCACAGCAATCAGTCCATGAGACTCTTGACCCATGTGTAAGTATGTAATGTTTTTTGTTTTAAATAAAGGATAGTGTCATGCAATTTTCTGTAGCTTCAACAACTTTACTATTCCTCATTTTGCAGTTGGATGGCCCCATTACATCTAGGGCTGTTGATGAGGAAACGGTGTCAGCGGACACTGATGTGCCAGAGGTGTGACCACATATGAAATGCTTTGGATGTGTTTGCAGTCTGAATAATTTATTAACAATATACATTACTGCAGGATTTAACCACACCATGGTCCCCTTCAGCAAGGAGTGAAGTGAGTAACTACTACTTATTACCAACTAGAGGCCGCCTTTGGACAGGGTTTATGGGGCTCTTATTTTGACACTTTGGATGTAGTTCCCCTGGTCGGCATAGGGATCCACAGCTGTCCAGGGATGATGTAATTGTTATCTTCAGGTGTTTGGGGGGTTGCACTGTGGTGTATAAATAGTCTGTTTTGTGTTCTCTCCTTTGTTGGTTCACACTCACTTTATGCCTGCTTAGTGTTCGTTCAGTTTCGATTTATGTTTGTGTTTCTTGGTCATCATGCCTTTTTGGTTTATCGTTATTATCAATAATAACGACAAACCTGAGCGAGCCTAACTGGGATGTGACAGATGAACCAACCAAAGAAAAAGGCGCAGCAGACAGAAAGAGAGTGGCGTGTGAGCCCCAGGAGGAGGGGTGGACCCTGGCCAAGCTTATTGCCGGAATGGTTGATAAAGGACTTGGCCCACACCATCACAACGAGTACGCTCCAGGAGAGCGTGCGAGACCCGTAGGCCTCGCTCGTGGACATTGCGGCCTCGGAGGAGCTCCAGCAGCTAGTGGAGGAGACCGGGGGCCAATTGGATTGGCTCACAGAGCTGGTCCTGAGCCTAGAAGCTCCGCTCAGAAGCTCCGCTCATGAGCCCAGACGTTCCGCCACTGAGCCAATCCACCGCATTGTAGAGCCAAACCACTACGCCGCTGAACCAAGCCACCACGCTCCAGAGCAAAGAAGCTCCTGCTCCCAAGAGGGTGCGTGCAGCTCCTGTCCTGGCTCCCAGACGGTTCCGGCCTCTCAAGCTGGCTCCACAGCAGCCTCTGCCTCCAGTGCTAGCCCCAGCTCCAGCGAGTGTTAGTGTGGTAGCAGTCCCAGCTCCAGTGAGTGTTGGCGTGGTAGCAGTCCCAGCTCCAGTGAGTGTTGGCGTGGTAGCAGTCCCAGCTCCAGTGAGTGTTGGCGTGGTAGCAGCCCCAGCTCCAGTGAGTCTTCGCTCCGCTAAAGCTCCAGCCCCAGAGAGGGTAAGTGCAGCTTCAGCCCCACCAGGGAACTTAGAAGTGCCATTAATTCCCTTAGGAGAGCCCCTAGGTCCTTTATCAGTGTGAGATGGCCCTTTAGTTGACCTGCTAGGCCCCCTAGATGAACCGATAGGCCTAGTAGAGCCACTGAGCCCTTTAATAATCCCGCTAAGCTCCACTAAGTGTAAACTTATATGTGATAGTATTGTTAGTAGAGTATACTTTATAGTTATAGTTCCTCATTTGACTAATGATCATGCAGTATTAGTATCAAATTCAGAAACATAATTAAAACACCTGGAACAATCAGGACAATGCCTTTTATAGAGTGTTATGTGCAGTCAACACCAATGCTGCCTTGCTGTCAATACTTTGTAATTCAGTTTCACTTCTCAGTAGTTATTGTGTTGAAGCTCTCCGCACGTCATCAGATTTTAAAATGGTTAAAGGACATGTTTAAAAGACAGAGGGAAAGTTATGCTTCTTTATCAAGGATGATTACAAGTTGCAAGGCAAATGGAAAAGCTAGGGATTGGTCACAAGTGATAATATATGGTGGGAACTGACTGCAAGGCAGATTCAGCAGTGGCTGGTGTCACTACACCGCAAATTGGCCTTCATTGGCTGCCCATGGCTGCCCAAATGAAATTGGCTAATTCTTGCTTACAGAATCACATCTGGGTCTGCACCCAGCTACTTTACTCCTATCATGCAGACTTGCGTTCTTACTCATTCCCTCCACTCTTCCAAGGAACATCATCTGGCTCTGCCATCCCTATATACAAGGCAAACCCAGTCCAGACTGGTCTCATTCATGGTTCCCCGCTGGTTGAATGAGCTGCCAAGCAGAGATAGATTGCAGGTCTTTTCAACATTTAATTATGTTGCCAGATTTTAATTACAAATATTTATAATTCATTTAGGATTATTCAAAGTTCTAATTTAAGAGATCCTTTTTTTTTTTTCTTTAAACCTGTCATGTTCGGCATCTTGGCAAGCAGGATGTGAAGCTGGGTGCAATAATGCGCCAGACACCTTTGCTTTGCCAACCTTTGCTTTGCTTGTTATTTTAACTTTTTATTTATTTGATTTATAATTAAGCCAGATCAGACAGGGGCAGAGAAAAATAGAGAAAGAGATACAAGTGAACATAAAGAGAAAAGAAAAGGAGCCAATAGAGAGAGAAAATGGGGAAAGACAGAGATCCAAGTGAAAACTGCTGCCACTGTGTCATCGCTTTGATTGCTGCATCTGAAAAACAAGAACCAGCCACACAAACACAGAACAAAATACAAAGCAACAGCAACACTATAACAGTGCAGAGACAGCATACACCTACGGCAACACTGTAACAGCACAAACATACACACCTACGGTCAATGCTGTAACAGCACACAGAAGCCTGTGATTCTGGGTAGTTTTGTGTTCATGTATATGCCTGTGTGTGCGCGCGCATGCATGAGCGTATGTGTGTGCCTGTGTGAGTGGATGTGTTTGTGTGTATATGTGCCTCTGATTGTCATATGTATGCTTATGTATATGCATGGGTGTATGTTTGTGTATGTGTGCACATGTCTCCCACCAGCCCCAGGAGTTAGCAGATGCCCCCTGCCCCCAATTCAAGAGATCTTTAATTACATAAGGATTGATGTCAACTGAGTTATTTGGAAGTCGCAATATATCTGCAGTTCATTCAGTTATACTTATGTGAAAATGCTGTACATAGGCTGTTCATCCTCACAACATTCTACAAAGGGACTCTACAGAGCAAACCGTGCAGTTGCATCACCGCCTGAGCTTTAGGAATTGCTCAGTGGATTGTGAGAATAGCTGAAAAGATCAAGAGAGTCTCTCTCCCCTCTGTCACAGATTTCTCCGTCCCACAGTGCTGTGATGTCCAGTGCTACTGTTCACCCTCCTCACTGCTAGGGGAGCTAGTAATCCCAGAACTGAGTTAATTAAATACTTCCTGTGTTTTGACTCTGGATTGTCTTTGGTATGCCTGTCTGCCTTTTAGGCCTCGTCCACACGAATGTTCGAGGCTTGGATAAATGAACGTGCTCTGAATGCCATACGTGTTTTTGTTGCATTTTGTGATTGGGATGGTGGAGATGGGTAGAATGTGGATCTGGTATGTGAAGAGGGTACAGGAAAGGCTGGTGACTGCAACTGTGATGAGTATTTCTGACACATATTTATGGGACAAGAATCATAGGACATATTTGGTCCTCCAGAACGTCTACCAAACGCCATGTAAACGCAATAGTCGTGTTTACTTTGCGTTCGTCTGGATTTCAGCAGAAATTTATGGCAAGAAAATGTTGCGTGCAGTGTTTATTTGACGTCATCCAAACGGTCAGCGTTCAGTCGTCTGTGTGGATGAGGCCTTACGCTTATCCTTCCTACTTTTATCTGAGTCCTCTCTCTGCCAATCATGAAAGCTGCACAGTATGTCGCCACAAGAGTGTCAATGTAATAAAATTTTATTTCCTGTTTAATGTTTATTTGGGGGATAATTTTGGATGAATTTGCTAACCATCATTTTTCAGGATAGCCTAGTGGTTAGGGTGTTCGCCCTGTGATCCAGAAGTGATAGGTTTGATTCCTAAGACTGCTAAGCACCTCGAAGGTACTCTTGAGCAAGCTGCCGTCCCCACACGCTGCTCCCCAGGTGCTGTGTTCCTGGCTGCCCGCTGCTTCACTTGGTGAATGGGTGAAATGTGGCGGAAGAATTTTGTGCTGTTCACACTGTGTGCTGTGGTGCGTTCACGTATGACAGAATGGTCACTTTCACTTCATTCAAAAAGTGACTGTGCTGGTTATTTAAGTATGGGGCTTGATCCATGAGTGGCAACAGTGGTGGGGCTTAAGCTCTTTTTCACATTTTTACTTTTGTTTATATGTGCTATATGTCCTTTTCACCTTGCTGCCATATATTCTGTAACTGTTTACCAGCATTATTTTACTAAATTTTATTAGCAACTAAACAACAGCAAAAAGATCGACAGCAGAACACACACAGTGTCCACATAAATAAAACTTCGTGTTCTATCTGCTTTCCTTGGTTTTACCCAGTCTGCAGTTCATTTATATTGGTGGAATTATACTCCTTGATGTGCTGGAACTACACTGCAACATATCAGATAAAATCAGGGACAGGAAAATAAGAAGACAGTAAAAACCATTTCATTCAACTGTTCAAATGCAGCCATTATGGTGAATGGTGGTTATGCCCCTCACAGTTAAACAAGTCTCCCCAGAAGGAGGTCTATATACATATACGCACCACTGTTAATGGCCAATGACTAGTGACAAAGATCATAAAGTGAACCATGGTAAGCTAGCTATCAAATACATACAGACAAATACAGACATTTGCCTTATAATGAAGGCCATATACTCAGAGCATTTTATAGCCGAACCATTTCAGCATTTCAAGTGTTTACAGAGCCATGGTTTTCTGGGCATTTGTGAACATGTCAAATTAACTCAGACCCCTTTAAATGGTCCCATAGTTTATCTAAATTCAGACTACCACTCAAAGTGATTTCAGTATTGGTAATCTGTGAGTTCTTGGTGGGTAATACTAAAATGTATATACATCTATGGGCAAAACAACTCAGGATACAGGCTATCTGTGATCTAGCAAAGAGACCACAATGCTTGCATATTAAAGCAATAAATCATGAAACTGTGTGTTTGTCATGGTTAAAGGATGATGTTACTCACATGAGCAATGCAGTGTTAAACCTTCTACCTGAACAAAAATCATTGTAACACAGATTCAAGGAGGTTATTGCTTTTACAGTCAAATATAAAAGTGTTCATACTCTAGGTGAAATATTTCATTAATTTTCTAAGTAAAAGTAAATACACTGGAATACACGGTATAATAAATAGAATGTTTTGATGAAAAATCATTTAGATCAAAAGTAAGTTCAAAAACGATAGTGACTAATGATTTTTAATATTTGTGTGCTATTTCGTAGTAAAAAACACTTGTACACTACATGTTATAAAGGTTGTAGATACATTTTTAACATTTCCTCTGAAAGATATCATCTGATCTGATTTAATTTAACCTAATTTAATCTAATCTGATTTAACCTAATTTAATCTAAATTTACATAACCATCAGCGAAACCCAAAGAGCATATTAATTTATAACTGTTGTCATATTTTCTAAACATATTTTTAAACAAAAGGATGTTGGAAATTGTAGCCTGTCTCAATCAGATGTATTTGTCTACTCATATAATTTTACCACTTGCCGTTTTTTAAAATAAATTTATAACTTTCCAATCGAATGGCAATGACCATTTTATGTTAAAAATCTAATAAGCATTTTTGTTTCCCTAGAATAAATCAACTCAAAGGTTAGGTGTTTTCAATTTTTTTGTGTGAGATCAAGCTATAAAACCACAGACATTTTTTATGACCATTTCATGATCTTTACAAAGGGACCAATTAATATGGAGCTGACTATATACAACCTTCCCCCCTTTTTGATAAAAATAGTCCTGGTACATAGGCCTGGTACAAGCTACCCCAAAGTAGACCTCACATCTCAGTTGCACTGACTTGATCATTAATTTCAATTACTTCAAAGCCCTGGTTATCTGTGCCATTTATAACATTGTGATGGCTTTGGTCATTGTACAAACAGTGGGCGCAATGTGGTGTTGGTACAGGCTCCACTTTTGCGAAATTAGAGAAATCCACACGATATCTGCCTTCTTTGCTCCGGGAGATGATGGGGAGGAACCTGTAGCCCCACTTGATTTCCTGAGGGATGTAGGATGTCCTGACTTGGCAGGAGGAACTGGTGGACTCATCTGTGCCATCCAAAAACACCACCAGCTCAAACTCTTGCTGTACCAATGTTTCAACAGTCAACTTAAAAAATGGACTTGTTTTGTCAATTACATGGTACAGTGTCAAAGGACAAATGAAGAAGAGATTGTCTTTGCCAGCATCGACCATGAAGTCAACATTGACCTGATCCAGGATGATGGTCTCACCTTCAGGTGTGACTGTTGTCTGAAGCAGCTTTCCATAGATCTGACTTCCAATCATCAAGGTTTTACGCAAGTTGGCCACTCTGATCTGCAGGCAGAGGTGTCCATTTTTAGGGCAGATAACAGCCATTGTGCTAAAGGTTATAGTCTTCGCTCTTCTTTTGGGCAAGGTCATTTTGGCCATAACTAATCCACACCAGAAACAGTTGATAAGTAATCCAATAATCGACTGAATAATAATGAGTGTGACAGCACCAGGGCAGTACGGACTAACGACTCGCAAACCATAACCAATTGTCATCTGTGTTTCCAGTGAGTAGAGAAAGGCTGTTGTGAGGCCAAAGACATTATATACACATGGTTTATGGTCAGAGGGTGGGTTTTGCCACCACATGTCCCCATTATTTTGGGCAATCCAGTACCAGATGAGACCAAAGATAAACCAGCTAAGAGTGAAGGAGGCCACGAAAAATAAAATTATGAAACGCCAGCGGATCTCCACAAAAGTGGTCCACAGGTCCAGCACATAGGCCAAGCGGCTGCTGTATCTCACGTTGCCATATTCAATGTTGCAGTGTCCAGATTTGGTTACCAGACGGTTTTTGCAAAGGCGTCGCTTGGCCAGGTAGTCGTTGAGAAACTGTGGCAAGGGGCATGTCATCTTCAAAGTACAGTAATCTCTATATAGAGAAAGAATGAATTACAGATTTCAAAAGATCAGACAAAGAGACCACAATGCTTGCATATTAAAGCAATAAATCATGAAACTGTGTTTGTCATGGTTACAGGATGATGTTACTCACATAATTAAACCTTCTACAAAAATCACTGTAACACAGACTCAAGGAGCGTATTGCTTTTACAGTCAAGTATAGAAGTGTTCATACTCCAGGAGAAATATTTCATTAATTTTCTATGTGAAAGTAAATATGCTGCAATATACAGTACAATAAATATAATGTTCAGATGGAAAATCGTTTAGATCAAAAGTAAGTTTATGAACAATGGAACATTTTTTAATACTTGTGTGCTATTTCTTAGTAAAAAAAAAACATTTGTTCACTACATGTTATAAAGGTTGTAGATACATTTGCAACATTTCCTCTGAAACATATAATCTGATTTGATCTAACGTAATTTAACCTAATTTAATCTAAGGGGCATGTCATCTTCAAAGTACAGTAATCTCTATATAGAGAAAGAATAAATTATAGATTAATAAATATCAAGTTCAAATTATTCACTGAATGAATAGCACTTAAACAATATGTACTTTTCGTTACTCATTCTCATCTTTTACACCTGGGTCTTTTTATTAAAATTAAGTCTACAGCAAATACATTTGGTTCAAATTCTCATGGTAGAAAAACTTCTAAAAGTTTGTAAACATGAAACTCAGCATCTCAGTTAATAAGCAAGAAACAATGCATTATTGACTTTAGCTTGCTTATATGCATCTGCTTATTCGACAATCTCAACCATTTTAAATGATATTTTATTACACTTTGGATGTTTTCCTGCTCTAGCAATTTTAGCAAAATGACTCAAAGTAACCTTCATCTCACCTTTTATTCTTTATCTTGAATACCACATGAAACTGAAGATCTTTCTGGAGGAGAAAAAGCCCTTTTTGTAGCCAAAATCCTCATTCTAGCTCATCCCTCAAGTCAATATTTAAACTGGAAAGGACATTTCTACATAGTGGGTTCTCAAGCCTTTTCACTAAGGTTTGTTACTGCTCTTATCTGCTCTTATCATGTTGTAATTATTACAAGGTCCTGTATCAAGCCTGATAAGCTTGGTTTAAGCACTTTTCAAAGTAAGGAAGAGCACCTTTCACATTTTACTTATGAAAACATACATTTTGTTTGCTCCTACTCTGTGTGACTAATTCAGTTGAAAGCAGCATGAGTGTACATGTGTGAATTTACCCTATAGAGGTAGTTACAAACATGATTAAAAACATAAGTACTCATAAAATAAAAAAAGACACGTTTAAAATTTGGTTTTGGACAAATGATGCTCGGTGTCATTCCCAAAAACGTCATGCAAAAAATTGTAAATATTGTGAAGAAGGAGCTTCAGAAGTTCTCAGGAAGAACACTTCCCACTTGTCATTTTGTTTTTGCTAATCAATGCACATCTTAGAACACAGATTCAAAAGACATTGTGTTGGTAAATTTTAAATATGTAGTATTTGAAGTACCATTACATGCATGGGTATAATGTTAATACTTCTAAACTTTTTCACTGGGTTTTGGAGTGCAGGCCACATCCTAATGCATGGTTAAATGTAACACAGATTTATGTAAGGGAGGTATAACAATTATTCAGACAAGTTTTTGTTATTAATGTTTCCAGCATCGGCACTCTAGTATGTTTTTCTTGGTCTCTAACCATGCTGAAATGTCCTAAATACTAAACTGTTGTTTTTATCTGTTTCAGAAATAAAAGTTTTTTTTTAAAAGCATGTGCATCAAAAACAGGACAAGTCAACTAATATGCATATGTGCTTCAAAGTGTCACTGGAATATCCCACTGTGAGCATTTGAAAAATATTAGTCGCACTGTTGTTGTCTCTTGATCACACAAGATTTTTTTTCTTTAAAGAAAAGAAAAAGTATGTGTCCCTTTTGTAATTTTGTTAATAAATAAACTGTCATCAATGGTATTCTACATTTTTTGTGGAAGGTGTTCATTTCCGCATGAAGGAAACCTACCATCCAGTACAGACTTAGTGTCAAGAAATGATCTTATTGAAGCAACACAGAATTAACATTGTAAACTGAAAACATTGATATCAAACATTGAAACATCCATATTTAATCTAATATAACTGTGGGAGTGATGGGACCATGAGGTAAGACATAAATAAATTGAAAAATGTGGAGTCATCATGTAATTTACATTCAGAGCTGTTCTCACTGCTTTCTAGAAGAAAGCAAAGTAGAATGGAATGTTCAGTGAACTTACCTGCTACAGCTGTTCTCCTTTGATATCCAAGTCTTTCTCTCTCTCTCACTCTCACTTTTTCTGTTTCTTCTCCTTCTTCTGGCTCTTTAAGCCTGACCTGGGTTTTTGTATGGCCACTTCCTACAGTTAAGGCTGGGCTAAGTGTGTTTAATGTTTACCTGTACACAAAAATCAAGTGGGTATATTGACCCTATTATACCAAAACATGTTGTTAAGATTTAATGGGTAGTGTAGTTCAGTAATAGAGAGGTTTTCCTTTCCAAAAGACCATCCTTTTTTATTACATTTCAACTTAAAGACACACACACGTACACACACACACACAGAGCACCATAGTATCTTTGGGAGTAAGCAAATCCCTTAATATTACAAATAGAACTAAAGAAATGAATTAGTGTTTGTTTTCAAAGCATGGATGAGGGATGAACAGTTGTTGAGTATTCTGAACATGGAAATCTGCAATGAAAAATCTTACTTAATCAACTATGTTGAACGTTTACTCTTTCTCATTTACTATGCAGTCTGAAGGTGTCTGTGGAAAAAGAGTAAAAAATCTTCCTGTAAGAACTGTGATCTAAAGAGATAAGTAAGTCATGTGAACACAGCTGTGAAGATTCCACGTTAATGATTATACTACTAATCAATGTGACATTGTTACATCATGTCAAAGTCCTTCTTGAGAAGTATTTTATATTTAAGAAATTGCTGTAGCTTTCTTATTTATATATTAGACTTGCTGTAGCTTTCCTATTCATAAATTATTAATCTACTTCATGCTTCAGGTAGCAGAGAATGCAATTTGTTTCAGTAATGAACAGAAATGTGTTAAATGTTTCACTTTGAGTTCATTCTGTTAACGCCCTGATGCTTGACAGCATGGAAAGTTATGCTATACCTAGAACAGCAGCAGAGGTAGGGTTCACACCGATACTGCTGTCTTGGGTCATGTCTGGCAGCCATACAGAAAGGATTTTAATATGCAAGTGTGACCTTGACTAACTATGGTTCAATTAATGCCCGGAAAAAGGGTTTATTGCAATATGATTAGGAATACTGATTAAGAAGAGGGGTATATGTGACAAATTGTGGACTTAAAGTCAATAAATTTCAGTCCTAATCCTTCAGTTTCTAAGACACCTCACTCCACTTTTCTGGCCGTTAAAGGTTAATCATTATCTAGAACACCTAAGTCTCGCATCATTGATCTGTTAATAAAGTCTTGCACCCGTTAAAAGATCCATTCACATGACTACATAAATCACAAGTCACATTTTCCATTGTCCTTTGACACCTCAAGAACACCTCGAATAGGCTAATTAAATTACATCCCCCAATTCTGAAAATTCCACATTTTGCTTTTCTGCTCTGCCTCAACCCCAATGGCCATGCTACAACAACTATGTGATTTATTTAAACAAATAATTTTTCCTCATATCTAGGCTGGGCTGTCATTCATCAGAAACACTTAAATGAATGACTGAGCTCTACTCAGTACCAGGGTAACAACTATCCTTATAAAGATACTGCATCAGCTAGATGAACATGAACAGAAGCCTTAAAAGTAAACTGCAAAGCTCTCAGTTAAGCTGTAAACAGTCATAAACAGTCAAAGGGTCTTCTTTGGGAGATAAAAGCAAACTAATTCAGTTTTTGCACTGCTAATGTGTAGGCTATAGTGACAGATTTGTGCAAAACGCTAAAAATAGCTGCTGACCTGTTTGTTTCCACTCAGTTTAACTTGTTATATAAGTATTCTCCACCTGAGGTCACTGCTGTGACACTACTGCTATTTAACCAAAATGCTTTTTATCATCTTTCAAATTACACAATATAGACTAAAAGTCATAACTTTTGAAGGGAAGGTGGTTTGTTCCAATGGCAATTCAATGGAACAAGATGAGTGCTCTATATTCAGACCATTTTTTCTGTGCAGTCTTGTGATTTGCAAATACATTCTCCCTCATTTAGAGAAGCTGTTATACCAGGCAATATAATCACAGTGGAAAATGACATTAAACTAGCCATTTGCTCTTATATTGCCTATATAAATACCTACACCAAACCATATTCTTATCCTTCTTCCACATATTCATTAAACAATTATCCTTACATTAAATGTTGACATACTGGAGTACTAAACAACAGGACCACAGTTGGTGAAGGACTAATGGAAGTTGTTTCATTCCTAGTTGTTATTACTGAGGGAGAATTATGGGTTTGAATAAGAAAGTTATGGGTTTGAATCCCAAGACTGCTAGTGGCACCTCTCAGGTCCCCTTGAACAAGGTACTGTCCCCAAAATCTGCTCCCTGGGCGCTGTGTTCCTGGCTGCCCGCTGCTTTTCTTGGTGAATGGGTTAAATGCAGAGATAGAATTTCATGCTGTTCACACTGTGTGCTGTGGTGTTCATGTATGACAAAATGGTCACTTTAAATTTTAAAACATGAAGTTCTGGAACACTTAGTAGTGGCAACGACTGTGGCATCCAATTTGCATTGTGGTCTGCGTAGAATGAGAAGCCATAAGATGGCATAGGCTTGGGATTTTAAGGGGTCAGTAATTCCTTATTGCCAAATATGACTGAGCAATTTAATTATTTGGCTACCATGTACAGTTTGGCTCTGAAAGCAGTAAGAGTAAAATCACTACTGTGATGGATAAATATATATTTTGTTCTTCCCCTTGCAGGAAACAGACACTCAGTATTTTGAGGAAAAAATTACAGTATTTTGAGGAAAGGCAGCTGGATCAAAATCAGTTGAAGCGCTGACAAGGCAAATATTTGCTACATATGTCAAATATGAACAACACTGTGCAATATCTAAAGGCATAGCTATAGTATGGCAGTTCAGTAATACAAAAGTCCCCCCTAAGGACTGGTTGGTGAAGTTATTTATGCAGTGCTTTACTCCAGACTCAGGATGACTACAAATATGCAAGCAACTAGATATCAACTTTGCTCAGAAGGAAGGGAAACATTAGTCAGAGTACTCAAAATTTTCTGATGAATTGACCACAGAGACACAACAGACCACAATATATTATAGAGCTCCTTGGGGGAGAGGGGGTTGGGTATGAAAAGCACATTACATGTGCTTTGTTTTGGTCTCACTCTTGTTTAGGCAGATAATCATCTAGTGGTGGCAGAAATGCTTAAGGAAAACCTAGCAGGACAAACAGACCAGGGATGTATAGTCAAGTGGAGAAGAGACCTCAGGAAGAAAAGGGCCTCTTCGCTGGTGCACCTTAGTGCTCCAGAGGGCACTTCGTCTGCAGCGTCCCCTCGTGCTCTGAAGAGTGCCTCAATGCCTGCACACCTTAGTGCTCCAGAGAATGCTTCAACGCAAGCAGTGGCACCTTTTAAACCAGAGAGCTCCTGCCCTCCCAAGTGTCCCTGCAGTTCTGGAGAGCTGGTGCCGCCTGTTGATCTGTAGAGCTGCACGACGCTGCTGGCACTCCCACCTGTTCTGGAGGGTGCCTCCTCACCAGTGCCACCGTATGCTTTGCAAGGCTCCTCCTGCCAGCGCCCTCTCCTGCTGCTTCGGAAGGTGTCACTTCTCTAGCACCACTTGCTTCTTCAGAGGGTCCCAGGTTCTCACAGTTCCAGTGTCTTTGTCCCTGTCCTGGTGTCCCTGTTCTTTGTGCTTGTCACAGTCTCTGTTCCTGTCCTGGTCATTGTGCCCCAGCTTCCTGTCTTGCCCATTATCCGTGCTCTATGCCAGCTCTATTGTTGAATCTCACCTCAGGAGATGTGGTCTCGAGGGACGGGGTCTATTAAAGTCTTGTCTCATTTTGTTCCATCTCTGTCATTCCCCATTCTGTTTTGTGCTCTTCTGTCACTCCCTCCCTTTGTTTATGTGTACACATGCATTCTCTTTATTTAGATTCTTGGTAATTCCCCATCCATGTGCTTTGTCCTGGTGTCATGCTCCTCTCTTGTCCTGCCATCCTGTTTAGCATGTTCACCTGTCTGTTTGTAACCGCACTCCATCACACCTGGTATATATACCTCGGTGTATTCATACGTTTTCTATTCACTATAAAACCTACTGCACATATGTTATGTAATGCTTTGGTTTTCTGATTATTTTGTACAGTATACTGGTTTTTGCATTTGTGTCCCCCTACGTCCTCCACTACCCACACCACGTGTGTTACCCACACCATTATCTAAACCAGTGTGCAAGATAAGAAGAAAGCAAGCCGGTGAAAGTCATTAGTCATTTTTGAAAAATGACAGAAATCTAACAGGTCAAGAATCCTGGTTTTAGAATTATAGTATATAATAATATAAAACTTTTCTATACTATTACAATTTACAGCAGCACCAAATGTGCCGTTTTCACAGGGGGTCACACTGTGTTTTGTAGAGGATGCAAGATGCAAGTTATCCTGTTGCAAGATGGTAATGGGCAGCGCCTCTCTGGTTCTAACTCTTTGGTGCAAAAGTATATTTTTCAGTTGACTTTCCCACCAAACCTTTACTCACATATGTATCAGAACAGCTGGTATACATGTCTATGACTGTCAGACCCAGCTACAGTCAAAATATCAAGAAGAAACATATATGAGAAAAGACAACTGGAAAAGCTGTGCACCCTCCGCTGTGCACCCTCGGACCACAGCATTGCTTGAAGCCACTGGCCTTACAACCAATGTTCCCTCTAATTTTTCATGTGTCTGAGCAAACACACAAACTGTGTCCCTTGGACCACTGTGAGCAACATCAGACATGTGCACTGTGGTCACGCCAGCATCGCATCTATCCAAGTTACATGGTTTATTAAACGAATCAAATTTCAGCATTTACATTTCTGTTAGAATACTTTTCATTAAGTGCTTTAGCCCACTTACAATAAAAATGAC
>JBBJLS010000018.1:18470845-18504047 GCA_037577275.1 Bryconaethiops microstoma
TGGGTATGTCAGACGGTCTAACCAGCGTGTGTGTGTCAGACGGTCTAACCAGCGTGTGTGTGTCAGACGGTCTAACCAGCGTGTGTGTGTCAGACGGTCTAACCAGTGGGTGTATGTCAGATGGTCTAACCAGTGTGGGTATGTCAGACGGTCTAACCAGCGTGTGTGTGTCAGACGGTCTAACCAGCGTGTGTGTGTCAGACGGTCTAACCGGCGTGTGTGTGTCAGACGGTCTAACCGGCGTGTGTGTGTCAGACGGTCTAACCAGTGGGTGTATGTCAGACGGTCTAACCAGTGGGTGTGTGTCAGACGGTCTAACCAGCGTGTGTGTGCCAGCCGTTGTGTTCTGAACTAAGGAATCGTTCTTCTCTGAGCTAGAGTTTCTCTCTTTGGAGTTTACTGTTGGTCACCCTCAACTGGCTCATTAATCAAATTTACTTCAGCATTGCATTCTGAATACCAACATTTCCCATAGAAAAAGAAACAGTGTGTGTGTTACTGCAGACACAATCCAACTCCGTGGCCTGTTTTTAAAGCTATTTGATGCAACGAAGCCTGTTTAACACTTAGCTTGTGTTTTATGCTCTATCTTCTTATTATCTATGTTATTATTTTAAGAACCCATTTCCATTCAAGCAATGTAAAAAACACTTTTTATTTAAAAAAAAAGCATTTATCATTTGCACAGAACAAAATGTGCAAAAATGTATTTTTCTTCTTTTTTTACAATTCATCAATTAATCAAAGAAATATTAATCAATTATGGCTCTAATTATTCCATTTGCATTGAACTACTAAACTGATTTTACTTAGTAAAATCTACTTTTTTACTAAGTAAAATACACTCTTAGTAAAAGAGTGTAGAAACCGGTTGGATTATAATATTCTTACATCAGTTTCAGTACAAGGAATATTGATTTATAATGATTCTGCACTTCAAGATGGCTCTAATTATTCTGCATCTCTAGACTTCCGTTCAAGCAAATATGAGTACAATGATGCAGTCCAAAAAAAAAAAAAAACCTCAGGATGTTTTGGACGTGGATTGTAGCTTTATTTCCCTGCAGTGGCTGCAGGTGTCACGCTTTCTTTGTCTTCAGATCCCAAATTCAGTTTCTCCTCCAAATATAACTCTCTGCCGAGTGTTCCCGGGTCTGTGTTGTATAAAAGCATCTGTCTGATTCTGACCCATAGCCCAGCGTCGCAGCTGCGTCTCCAAGCTCCATGACATTTCTGTCATCTCTGGGTTTTAAGGAAGGGTGGGGGGGGTGGGGGTGTAGGGAGGCTGATGGCCAGCTTTGAAGATGCTTTAGCACCAGCTCAGATCAGCAACACTGCAAGATGTTTTTTTTTATTATACACAAGTAAGTTAATTCTGAGAACATCGGCAGAAAAATTACGCTCCATGCTCCATATTCTGGCACAGCTACTGTTGCTATGCAGGCTGAGCTTTACAGAATGGTAAAAATCAAATTGGGAGTTTTTATGGCAAACTATGGTTCTAACTTCTTTACCAGTGGACAATTTTTTATGTATTTTAGGAGATCAGACCACACCTTCAGTATATGACTGGTACAGACTGCAGAAGGGAATTCTTGAGAACTTGGCCTAAGTTCTGGATGGCTTCTGGATGAGCTAGAAGGCTGGAACCCCGGAACCCCCTTTTTTATTATAAAAAGAGTCAGAGCTGAAAGAGGACTGAAGAACAGTGGGGACAGGGCTCAGGGGGGGTTAGAAAAACTTCCATCACAGGAAGGTAGAGATGGAAATCGACAGGATGTTAGATTGGAAGATTGGTTCTCTTCCCATACTATTTAATGACTCTGTTCAGTGTGGACTGCCTACGATCTACGAGTGTTGTGGACGTCAACAGATCTTGCACAAACCTTCATCAGAGAGATCATTATCAGCTCAGATCAGCTCTCAGCTCTTCAAGATCAGACGAAAAAGTGAAAAAAGGCCAAGTTCATAAACGCCTCTAGGGTGTTCAGAAGAAAATCTCAGTAGAACAAGAAAACCACATTAATTCTGATTTGACAGTTTTCATTAAGGTCACATTGCCACACATTAGACATGTATCTGATCTAAGACCACATATGAAAGTGGCCCAAAACTTAAAAAAAAAAAAAAACAAACAAACAAAAAAAACAGACCTGATTTTTGTCTGTCTCCTTAAGGTAGCAGGATTATGTTCTTGTACCATGAAGCCAGTAACCTGCTAATAATGCTGAGTAGAAAACAGACTTTCAGGCTTCCAACTTGGTTATTTGTCTGTTTCTTATTTGTGATCAGGTGTCACAATGAATTACAGTCACTCTCGCCTTGTCTCGTTTCCTGGCAACCAGGGACTACATGTGTCATGCATTTTCCTCTTGTCAGCTTCTTTCCACCCATGGAGGGACACTGAACTGCACGCAATCGTCACAGATAGAGCAGAACAGAACCAATGTATCCTCCCTTCTAACTGCCGACTTTTCAAAAGAGGGAGAAACATTATTAACATTAAACTTGAACAGGAAGTACAGTGCTGTGCAAAAGTCTTGACCCCCACACATTTTCTTTATATTTTTGAAACATCGTGTTGGTGCAAAAATACTATTCACTGCCTGTCAAACTGTCTTATCTTTGGCATACTGAGGAGATTAAATGAAAGAAATGGGAACAAATGTTTTCCTGTGACAGGCTGCAAAGTGCCTAAAGAGACAAGGAGCCTAGATAAAGGAGTTCCAACCACTCAGCATTCAGCACCACCACTATACTGATCACCACCTGATCATCTGCAATCATCTCCACCTGTTTCTTCACTGGTTCAGGCCTTAAGTTAGATGTGCTTTGTTCTGCTTGAATGATTCATACATAGATCACTGTGTGGCTTAACAAACAAAAGCATTCCTTTGAAACTGGTCAGGTTCAGGGACTGGACTGAAAATGACACCATTTGAAAGTCCTTTAGGAAGCCTGGAGAACTGTTCCTCATAACATTAAAAATACAATACGAAGAAATCAGGGGAGGTCCAAGACATTCGAACAGTACTTTAAATATCTAGATTTTATTACAGATCATTCAGGACCATACATCCTACAATGTAGGAGGAATCTCAGCTAATCCTTGACCAGATTCTCTAAAGCAGTGTATAAAACTGAATGGTTAGGTTTTTAATTTGAATGACAGTATAAAATGCAGCTAGCTATTTTCTCTCTATTGCAGTTCTTCGAGAATTACATTTGGCCTCCTATTCATCCTCAAACAGAAAAACATACACTGGTTCCTCTTTCAGGTGAGCTCTTGTGGTGTATTGTAAATCACAAAAGTGAGGATGTTCTGAGTAGTTTTGATTAGGGCTGCAACTAATTTCTATAAATGATTCATTGATCGACTTTTACTAATATCACTTTTCAGCTTTCCTTGTGTCCTCATTCAAAGATTCATTCAAAGATTCTGTAATGTATTAAAGTCCATCAATATAGAGCATTTTAGAAGTCATTTCGCCCCCTACTCTTCCTATAGTGTATTACAGTCTGTCAGAATAACCATGTGAATCAATCATTAGAGAGCACTTTTTAAATGAAACAGTGCCTCAACAATAAAAATCCACGTCCACATTTGTTCACAACCAACATTTTGTAGACTAATTATTGCAGAACCATCAGACCTTTTTTGTATTTGCTTCAATTGCTCATTTTTTTAAAAAACTTTTACTATTAAAATTTACTATTGACTGTGCTTCAGTTGCTTTTATGTAATTTTTGTGTTACAATTTAGTGCTTTTTGTAATTTAATACTGTTATTTTTTATACTGTTCTCTGTCCTCGAACAGAAGGATGAGTCCTGCTCCATGTGTTTCGCGGTGGTGAGAGGGCAGCACCGCGGTCGGTGGTGGGTTTTTAATAAGAGATGCTGGCAGGTCTGGGTGCAGTCGGTCGCTCGGCCTCCCTGCAGGTCGTCTGCACCTCCACACCGTTTTGTTTCTGCAAGCTCATAAATGATGCAAAACCCCTCCATTATTCATTCCAGCCCTCAGAGACTCGTACACCGTCTCTGTGTGTCTCTCTTTCACTTTTACTGCCTCTTTCTCTCTCTGCCTGTTTTAATCTCTTCTCTTTCTCCTTCTATTTCTCTCTCACCCATTAAACCTGGAGGATAAATGTCCCACTCAAACGGTAGAATGCAGTCTTAACAAATTGCAACAATAGTGGAACCTTTTTGGTGCTGCAAACACTATCAGAAAAGAAGGGTCTAGGCTGTTACTATGGTTGTACCTTCAAGGTTAGGTATTCTGTACCTGCTGTCTGGGAACATTCCACTGCTGGTTTATTTTTTAGCCCACGCACCCCATACTGAACTTCTATTTTCCTTTGGGTAAAAAGAATTATTTAATTTACATATTAAAATTGGGCCTCAAGGACCATGTTACACCTTTGAGGGTACATTTACATTGTTTTTACCTTGATAAACAAAACATCTGCCTGCACAGTACCTTCCTTTGATGGAACCATTTAAAAAGGTTACTTTTAAAAAACATGCATTTTCCAGAATAGAGTAGAACCACTTAAGCATTCAAATGTTGTAAGGGTTTACTGGCTTCTAGTATTAGCATCGTTAGCCTCATAGTTCTACAAAAAGAAGTAAAATTTGGACTCCGAACACGTCTCGGCTGATCAAACACATCTGTGGTCAGTGGAACGCCACGAGCATTTGATTTTTAAACCCAGATTTTTAAAACCCCTTCCTTAAAACCCAGAGATGACAGAAATGTCACGGAGCTTGAAGATGCAGCTGCGACGCTGGTTCCTGTAACTGGCTTGGTTTTGGTGTTTGTTTAGGCTTATTAAATCTTAATCTTATCCAATAGGGTTTGAGTGTTAAAATCACTGGATAACTAATCAGTACACAAGCTTTCAGAATCGAACAGAGTGTGGAGTATTTTGATATGGTGTGCAGCTAAAAAAAGAACAGGAAAGAGAAGTGAAAAGAAAAGAAACCTATTCTACTGTTTGATGGTCCAGACTGGACCTGGGAGCATCGCACTTTGCTTTGCTTCTCATGAAAACAGCAGAGTAATGGCTGCCTTTAGAGCAGACTCTCAGGAACACTCTCTGGAGACCCAAACAGAGCTAAGCGGAGAGAACTACCTAGCCCACCAAGACCCTGCAAAATATACACTGCACATCAAAAGTTTGGACCTAAATTTGAAAATCCCTGCTAAGACTTAGCCGAGCTCTAACACTGGTATATTTATCTCAACTGGTGTTAAATGTACATAACAAAGATGCAACCAAAATCTTGAGTGCTGACATCCCAACAAGAGATAAATGGGCATGGCCTTTGACTTTATTCCCAAGGAAGAAACGTGGCAATGGTGGATCACTTTTGGGCTGTCATAAAAGCAACTTAGAATCGTGGATCATAAACAATTCATGGACAATGCACGACTGAGCTTCTGACCAGTCAGGGAACAGCCTTCTGACCAATCAGTGAACAGCCTTCTGACCAATCAGAGACAGCCTTCTAAATCAGAGACAGCCTTCTGACGAATCAGGGACTGCCTTCTTTCACATAAAAGATGTTCTAAGCACTTGTTCTTCAGTCTATTGTTCTTTAGGTCAACGGAAGTTAATGACTGAGATGTTATTTCATCTGGTTACTGCAGTTGTTTAGCCTCTGATAAAGAACAAGATGAAGATAATTAGAAATGTTTTCCTCCCTCATTGCTGTGGGAACGGTTTCCAACACAATGCTCACAAGGGACCCATTTGGACTGAGACAAGCTCATCCGTGCAACTCAAAGTGTGTGTGTGTGTGTGTGTATGGGTGTTCATGCATTTAGCCCTTTGTGAGGTCCAAATATCCTCATGATGACAGAAAAGCATGAAATATCTGCAGAAGTGAGGACATTTGATGGTCCTGCAGCTTATTTTACACCTGGGTGCGACTAAGTTCCTAGTAGGAAAGTTCAACTGGAACGCCCTCTAAAATCAAAATTTCAAAAGCAAGTTGAAATAACCTTATTAAACCGGACTTAAAAATCCAGCCTATCTCCTTGGAGCATCAGCAGCAGTGCTGTAAGATTTCTGCACAAAATACAACATAGCTGACTGGTACTGCCAGCAGTGGCCAACCTGGCTAGAACCAGGCTTTCCGACTTCTTGTACCAGAGATCACTTCAAGTGTGACATCATTCCCAGCTTGACCTCCCACGTCCGAAGTAAAAGGAACACACAGACTACAGAGACTCAGGTTCAGGAGATGAAGAAGCAGTGTTGCCAGTCCAGAAAGGGTTGGGGTCTTCCTCTATAATCAGAACAGTAAAGGGGGCATTTGGCTGATGTTCTTATCCAGAGCGACTTACAATCATTAGTTACAGGGACAGTCCGCCTGGAGCAACTGAGGGCACAATGGTAGACACAATGGTAGAAAGTTTGAACCTGCAACTTTGTGGTCATCAGATTCACAGGCAGGTGTTTACCTACTAAGCTACTACCACCCACAACAGTGTGTGTGGGAGGGTTCTCTGTCATAGTACCCCAAAGTGTTTTGGCCTCTGCTTGTAGAGACAAATGCATTTTCACTGCTATAACATCTGGACAGAACGGTTGCAGACCTCCTCCTGAAAGGGTGATATTTAAATCTGTTGCCTTGGAGGCTTTCCTGTGTTTTTATTTTCAGAAGCTCTAATCAGATAAAACCCTAATCACCTTACAATGTGTAAACAGGACCCAAAAGAGCCAAAAGACTGTATTTTGGGTTCTGAGGTTGAGGGTTTGGTTTAGGTGTAGTTGTGGAATTACTTACAGCAATAAGCAAATCATTGGAAGTCAAACGTGTGTATGTGTGAGGGTGTCCTGCAGAAGCCAATCAGCACCGGATTTCTGAGTGGCCTGAAGGGTCAAGCAGTGTAATAAGAGTTTAACACCTCAGGCTGATTGCGGAGGGTCTGAGCTCTTTGTGACCCACCCTTCAACAATCTCCTTATTCTCCTCTCGGCTGGAACAACACTGTGTACAGTAATAAAAAAAAAAAAACCCAGCGTGGCTGCATATTTAAATATTAAATGCTCTAACGTGATGTGAACTTTTGAGCCTTAATATAATTAGTATGAAAACCTGATGTTACTGTGTTGTGTAATTTCTTATTTTGTTTGTCATTAATTGCAATATCTTATTTTTATGTGCAAAAGTCTTAAAAAGTGCAAGATAACTATTTATGTCAATATCACTGATCTTACCAATAACACAAATGGTGGTTAGGAGTCTGTTACTGCACATAATATAGATAAGTACATCAAACCCTAAATATGCCCTCAAATATATAATTTAATCTTAAACTCGGTTTAATACTGTCAGGGCTGAGGACAGTGACGGTGGGTGGCCACTAGAGGCCGCCCTTGATCAAGTCTTTGTTTTTGTTTTGAGAACCTTTATTTTGAAATTCTGAGCACTGCCTGCAGTGAGTTTTGGGTATTATGAGTTTCAGCTGCCTGGGTGCTCAGAGTAATGGGCTTTGTGTTTTAGTTTAGTATTTTTTAAGCTCAGTTTGGTGGACTGTAGTTTGTCGGTCCACCGTACTGATGCCCTTGGTTGTGTACAAAAACATTTATAGTTATTTTTTATATAGAAATGTAGTGAATTTACGTTAATATTTCAGTTACTAAATTAGTAAATTATATTTTTCTTAATACCGCACGTCACAAAAGCAAAAAAAAACAAAAACGCAGAGGATCTGCAGTTTGTGTTAGTGCTGGGTTTCCACAAACAATTATTAGTTCGGTTCTCAGAAAAAATCTGTAGTGGACTGAAACCGCGACTGCTGATCCACATTAAAGTCGGGGTTAACTGTATATAAGTTCAGTAATAATGACATAAGTAGTGATATGATAAGACTATTGCACATAATAATAAGATGTTGCACATAATGATAATGTTTTAGTACCCGATAAGAACATTGCACAATATTGCACATGGTAGACTACTGCACATTATAGTAAGATAATAATGCAAATAATAGTTATTCTGCCACTTTCATGCTGCCACTTTCAAGGTGCTGCCACTACAGACTCCTTGAACGTCTGCAACATTCACAAGATCGGAGTCCATGTAGGAAGTACTGCCAACTTTAAACCCTCATTTGTGGCGAGAGAGTTATTAGACCAGTCCAGCTTACTGTCCATGTGCACACCAAGGTACATGTAGTCCTGAACAGCCTCCACCTCCACCCCCCTAACGGACAGGAGAGTGACAGGAGACTGTAATCTTCTCAAGTCCACCATCAGGCTTATCTATAGTATTTATATCCCAGCATGTGTATTTTCTGCAGATTTTTATTTTTATTTATTTAGACTTCATATTGTTCTTGTCTCTGTGTCTATGTGTCCTCCAGTATCAATTAAGTTTTCTGATTCTGATTCTCTCAGAACCTGCTCTGATGCTTCATCAAAGGAAACCAAAACTCTCAGAATCTAAGAAAATGAGTAGAGGTTTTGCTAAAAATAAAAAAAGACAATAAAACAACAAATGTGTTTGGTAAACAGCTGTGGGAAACAACAATGGGGAGAAAAAACGAGAAAAAAAGTAGCATCCAGATATATAGGGCATTTAAGCTTAATATATGAACTTCATCAACTGCAACCAATGTCTGAAACACGGAATTCACATGTTGTGAATTGTGCAGGCCTGCAGCATTAGTGTTATTCATTTTGCAAAATCAACTTGTTCCTCAGCGTAAACAGAGTCAAAAAAAGAGGTGCATTAAAATCCTGTTAGAAATGCCCAGATAACTAGAAGCAGGTTTAAAAAAAAACAAACAAACAAACAAACAAAAAAACCACGGTCATTTGGCGAGAGTGAATGAGAACGCAGCCCGATAAATGGCAGAAGGAGGAGAGGGAAGCAAGTGAGAGATAACGGAGACCGGTATGAAGGCGTCAGCATGGTGACGGCTGTTTTCTACCTGAGCGGATGCTTTCACACCTTTGATGAGTGCAAGTCTGAAACTCTCACCTTTTTGCGGGGGCATCTGTTGATGGAGCCAAAGGCGCTACAGACCAAGACAACTCCAAAAAAAAACTAACAAAAGAAAGAAAAAAAAAGTCCAAATGACTGATTATTGCTCTCATTACTTTACTCATTACCTCACTGAGTAATTTCACCACTCATTGCTTTCCTTCTGCATTATTCTCTAAAACACACACACACCTGAACTACCTGGATTAATTTTTGATGACAAATTGGGATTTAACGGATTAATGTCTTAAAACAGCACATTTCACAATGGATCACTGCCAGCTGATCATTGATAATCTCAAATATTTTTATTTAGGAAGTTTTGTAAATAAATCATTTAGATATGATTTACTATTAGTCATTATCTGTATACATGTGCATATTTTTCAATTGTGGATAGCATGAAAATGTTTAATTGTGGACACCCACCAAAGAGGGAGAGTTGTATAGAGCAGATGATTGAATTTTCATTGTTTTACTGTCAATAAGCACTGTCATTATAAATAATTTAATTTATAATCTAATTTGGTTGGGAACGATCAACTAAAATTTGAGAAATGGATCCACCACCTACTGAGTTTATCACATCCATGGTGATCTTATCATATCATATCATCTGAATACGAAAATCATTAACATGGTGGTTATGGCAAAGAAGTCACGTGATTGGAATAAGTGGATATGCTGAGAGGGTTCCTTCTTAAATAGTTTGTCTTTAATTAAGATCATTGCACTGTAATTATTTTTAAGCCTTTTTAAAGGGGCCTATGTTCCTTTGTTGGGGCATTTTGTCTTCACAAGCCTCAGGAACGACAAACCACAAAGTGTGAAAGTGTCTTTAAAGTATGTCAGCATTACTCATCTTGCGTCTACTTGCATCAGCCTCAGCATCTTCTCTTCTTGTTATGAGTTTCCGGGCAGATGGACACAGACATCCTGCTTTCACTCTTTCTACACCACGTCCAACTAAACATGCCTACATTTGCATGGATGACGGGACGAAATGTTCTCTTCTCATCTTTCGAGCTGTTGGACGATGCCCTGCGCTGTCCCTGGTCTGTCGGGACATAAATCATATTTGGTAATGGAGTTATTGCATTATGTCCAGGCTCCATCCACCCAGGCCAACTCCCAAAATGAGTGCGGCAGTCTGAGGACACTATCTGCGTGCAACCAGATCCAAATCCATGAAAAGAGAGCACACGCACACACACACACACACACACACACACACACACACACACACACACACACACACACACACACACCTGTGTATTCTCGCTGGACAACTCTTGGTATTGCTGCCCATTTTGATTTTTGTGTGAAAGGAGTTCGTATATGTTGATACATGATACAGCAGAACAAATCTGTACTGCTTTCAGGAGAAACTAAAGAGGTGTGAGAACATAAGCAGAACTCATTGTTGGTGAGAGGCATTCACTTGCCAATTTATTAGGCACACCTTACTTGCACCAACACTCATTGGCTATTTTATCATCAAGTGGGGTAATTGGAGTGGCTGTACACCCAATTTCAGGATTGTTGTGTGTTTGTATAGATGCTGATGATGGTAAAATTCTGGAGAATCAGAACTAAATCAGTTTTCTTCAGGAACTATTTTGCCTCTTGAATCCCTGCATGTATCCCTCCACCATGAATGGGTTTAGTTTTAGGACCAAAAGCTTCTCAAAACTGGTAGAACACTGTCTCAGGCATCAGGCGAAGCAATTATAACCATTTCATGGAATGACTTTCCATGAATGGAATGACTTTACATCTTAAAACACTTAATTATGTGGGAATTTTGAAATATTAGTGGAATATCCCTTTAACCTTGAGTATGGAATGGTACCAAAAATGATGAGAAAAAGATTTACAGCCTAAAATCCTGTTTTACACCAAACTTGCATCGAAGCTTACTGGCCAATTAATCAGAAACATGCAATGAGGAAACTGACACTGCCAGAAAAATAAATAAATGAGAATCTGTGTGTTTATTTTAGGGCGCCCACTGACGCTCACCAACGGTCTGGTGGCGTCCTGCAGCCTGATGGCCTGGTGCGTTGCACACTGTGCAACAACAGATGGGCTACAGTGGAGCTACAAGGGAGGTGGTCCCGATAAAGTGCCTAGGGAGTTTATATGGTGAAAAGATTCCAGGAATAATGGCAGCAACTCGATTACATTTCTTTGTTTATCTCTTATTTTCTTCCCTACATCTCTTTCCCTTCACTCTGAGCTTCTCTCCTCACTCTGGTTCTGGTCTGTTGGAAGCTGAACAGGCTCCAGCCTGCAGATCCTCTCAGCATCACAAAGCCCTGGAAATAACACAACACAACACACACACCAGGACTACTGCTCCAACACAACACACACATACATACTTAAACACACAGTACACACACTGCAGACACACACCACACATCACTGCAATCTAAAAGAAACTAAAGACTACACGTTTTCACTTTTGATACCTTAAAGAGGACTTTAAACATTCTGAAGTCTAAAGGTGTGAAACAGTTAATTGTAGAGATTTGGATTTCTTTACAGTGGTGGCGAACGGAACCAGACATCTCCCACATGAAAGCAGCCATTTTATTCATACTTGAGCCCCAGTGAAGTTCCACAGTGTTTATATGGATGAATACGGGTTAGAGTTTCGTTAAGGGTAATATATTAAATTAAGTTTAAAATTAAACTAAAGTGTTTTGGGACCAGATTTGTGGCATATTTAGGGTTTACAATATAAAAGTAGGCATTTTAAGACATTTTTTTTTTACCAAAACACAACAACGCGTGGGTGCTCTTGGAATGTAACCAACGTTACTGTACAGAGATATGTCAACCTTTTTAGTGATCAATTGGAGAAAAACAGACCTTTTTTTTTTTAATGGATTTTTTTTACTGTAAGTTAGTCCCAAAACACTATAAAACTGTCAGGGCTGGGTACTGTGGTGGTAGAGGCCGGCCTTTTTCTGTTTTTGGTTTTGGGACTTTTATTATGAAAGATATGGGGGTTTGGTTTAGTATTTACGTGCTCAAGGGACAGTAGGTGTCAGTCCGCCATCCTGTTAGTTTGGGGTTTCCTCTGTCACCCTGTGTTTAAAAGCTAAACTGTGTCTGAGCCTTGAGTCAGTTTTTGTTTAGCTGCGTTTAAAAAAAAACAAACCAAAAACTTAAAATCATGGACGTCTGCACACGCGCCTGCCATCATTGGGGAGAGAGAGGGAGCCATGACAAAAACACTATAACACTATAAAAAAAAATCACAGCAATAATGTGTTCACTTTCTTTACTTCCTAAATTTAATAAAAAGGCAATTTAGTCCAATTTATGACTACAGTAAACTATGCTCATTACGTTCCATGAGCATAGTGAAAAACCACAAATATGTGATCCCTATTTTTAATAGTGTAAACCCTAAATATGCCCCCAAAACAATTTATTTTCATTTTAAACAGAGCTTAATACTTTAACCTTAAAGAAAATGTAAACTTAAACCCATATCAGGACTGTACAGTTTACATTGAACTGCTGTCTCCCGCAGAGTTAGAAAGTCAAATACTGATGTTACCCCTGTATAGACTGTACTGTAATTCATGTATGGGTGTTTTCTTTGGTATGCGCTGTTGTATTCTTTGGTATAAGCAGGTAAATACAGTAATAAATTAATTTACAATAATAAAAATACAGGGCTTCAAGAAGACCAAAACAAAAAACATGAACACTTAGAGAAAAACTTGATAGCTCCACATGAGATGCATCAAAGGCCAATCAGCAGCAAGGAAAAAAAGATAACGTTCTCGGAATGGCTACTTTCAAACCTTCCGCCTCAGAGTACAGCATCATTTCACCATTCCAAGATGTGTTTTCTTTGTGTTCTCTCGACAGTAACAAATGTATAGTTATATTTTATATGGAAATGTAACTGAATTTCCGATAATACTTGTTACAAAATTAGCAAATTATATTTTTTAAAATAATTTATTACTAAAGTGCATGAAAAATTACATATTGCCATGAAAAAAGCTGTGACATCTGGGCCTCATACACCACGCCCACTGGCCCTCATGCAGGTTGTTTCTGTTTGAGGCAGCACTGAGCAGCGGAGGCTCATTCTGTTCAAGTGTGATTGCCTTGCTAACCGCCCCAAACATAAACAACCAGCACGAGGGGGCGTGGCAGACTTCACAAAAGCAAAAAAAAAAAAAGAAAAAAAAAAAGAATATCTGCGTTTTCCGGGAACAATTTGTTCTGCTCTCAGAAAAAATCCCAGATAGACTGAAGCCAAGACTGCTGAACCACGTTGAAGCGGTGGTTTACTGTATTTAGATGGATAAATCGCTTCTTTATTCCAGGAGTGCAAGAATGTATGTTTATAGTAAGGCTGTAACGGTACATGTATTCGTACCGAACCGTACATGGGTCACGGTTCGGTACATGATGTTGTACTGAGAATACATGGTATGACAGAGAAGACGTGACTGAAGTAATAAGGAATCACAGCGGGACCAAAAAGTGCAAGTAAATCATAAACCTGGGTCGTCGTGTGGTACAATAGTGCCACCTACTGGCCTAACACTTTTGCTTATATTTTCATGTATGTGTAAGGCAGCAAGAGTGTGTGTGTGTGTGTGTACTGGTTAATACACTGCTGTTTATTTAAAATAAACGAAAGCAAACCAAGCCTCATTCTTTAGAGCTTTTTGTTGCTTAACTTCGCTGTATCGTGAACCGTACCGAACCATGATGTCAGAACTATAGTGTGAACCGAACCGTGACCTTTCTGTACTGTTACACCCCTACTTGTAAGACTTTTTTAAGTAGACTTGTAGGAATAGAAACAATTGTACAAGTAGAAAATTTTAAAGAGAGAATAATTGTGGTGACTTCTGCTTCTTGAACTGGATTAAAAGATTACAGGTAAATTTTGAACGTTGTCAGTGTCAGCTCTGTCAGGGAGCAGACATGGTGGAGTAAAACTTCTAGTTTGAATTTCTTGTCTAATGACTTTAATTTTATTGTTGAAAAAGTCCATTTAACCAACACTACTATAGTTTGCAGGTACCTGTGACTCTGCACCTCCCTAGTTCCTGATTAGTTTAGAAACTGCACTGAACCTGGAAACCTGGAATTATTTTTGTTAGGTTCAATGAGAAATAGGCTAAGCGTGCCTGTAAGTGCTCTGTTGTAGTCTCTAAGGCTCTCTTTCCACATGGAGTCGAAAGATTCCAGCTTAGTTAATAGCCATTTACACTTTAGTCTTTGCACAATTTATTTTAAAGTGTATGTTTGACCATTAAACCAAGGAGCAAGCTTTTTCTGTCTGACTCTTTTATATCTTAGAGGTGCGATGTAATATAATTGTCATGTCATCACAGGGAAGGAGGATGCAGATGCAGAGGTTACTGTCATGCACACAGGGAACTGGAAATGACACGCATCACATGGTATATAAACAAGGAAAGGGTAAGCTTCGGTGCTCAGTCATTGAGACTCATGCCCAACCCGACTCTCCTCAACTCTACTGGTACCGTGAGTACTCCTATCTTTCAGACCTTCACTGTGTATGTGAGTGAGAACGCAGGTTCCTGGTGGGAATCTCTACTCTCTGCTGAGAGCGTTCTCATAACAAAGAGTGTGGTTTACCAACTCTTTCGCGTATCATTCGCTATGCTACACTGGGCTAACAGTTCGACCAGGTACATGACAGAATGACTGAGCCTACAACTGTGAACCCAGCGGACTTCGCTGTTCTGTGTGAGACCATGATTTGGCAGGTGGCTGAGACTACGAGTCTAAGACAGGAGGTCGCGGGGCTGCAGCAGGCTATCCACGAGTCCCTAAAGATTCGTGGTGAGCCAGAGCAACTTCGGCAGCAGCTCACCATTCTGAATCAGGCTCAGCTGGCCGCCTCGGCTGTGGCTCCATGGGAGCAGCCCAAATTTCACCCCACCATCAGCCACTGAACCAAAAATATCTCTCCCTGACAAATGGAATGGTACAGATGGGAAGTGCGATGTATTCCGCACTAATCTCAATTTTGTTATTGAGTTTCAGGCAAGCCACTATACCACCAACAGAGCTCACATCACACTTCTCATCTTACTCCTCACTTGGCAGGCAGCAGAGTGGGCCATGGCGGTCCTGAGATTGGACCAGGATTAAGCACACTCATACCCCTGAGTTCACCTTCCAGCTCTGGGGTGAACCAGCTCTCCGGACGGCCTTTTATGAGGAGTTGGCTCCCCGCCTGAAAGATGAATTCGCCGGGCGAGAGCTTCCCATCACCCTGGAGGGTCTCATCAAGCTCTGCCTGAGGGTTAACCAACATATGAGCTCCACTGCCCGTCTGTTCTCCACCTCCATCCATGGACCACTCAGGAGCCGGGGAACCCATGCAGATAGACCAGGTGACTAGGGGGAGGTAAGACAAGGTGAATAGGGGGAGGAACTCACCTTGTCCCGTGTTATCTCCTTCACCATCCCGACCATTTCACGATTAACTGTATGGACTCACATTCGACCCTGTGTCGACTATCGGGGACTCAACAAGATCACAATCAAGAATTGTCATCCTCTTCCACTCAATAACACTGCCTTGGACGCCCTCTCTGGTGATTCCATATTTACTAAACTGGACCTCAGGAGTGCTTACAATCGCCTTCGCATCAGAGTGGGCAATGAGTGGAGGACGGCATTCATCACTCCCTCCGAACACTACAAGACCTTGGTTATGCCCTTCAGCCTGTGCAATTGTCCCGTAGCTTTTCAACAATTCTTCAATGACGTGCTGCGGGACATGATGGGTCATTGGACATTTGCCTACCTGGGTTATATCCTTATCCACTCCCGCACCATGGAAGAACACACCCAGAAGCTCAATGCTGTGCCTGATTGGCCCCTACCCAATACACTTAAGCAGCTTTAGTGCTTTCTGGGGTTGGCTCATTTCTATTGCCGCTTTATGTGGGGTTTCAGTTCAGTTGCGGCACCTCTTACTGCCCTCACCAAACCCTCGAAGACTCACTTCACCCTCACCTCAGAAGTCATACTAGCTTTCCACCACCTGTGTCAACTCTTCACCATTCGTTGTATAGGTGGACGCCTCCGATGTGGGTGTAGGAGCTGTCTTCTCTCAGCAAGGTGTAGAACACAAACTACATCCCTGCAGTTTCTTCTCCAGGAAATTCAATCCCACTCAGCAATGCTATGGTGTAGGAGACCATGAGTTACTGGCCATCAGGTTGGCACTGGAAGAATGGCATCAGTGGCTCCAGGGCGGCGGTCACCCATTTACGTTCTGGATGGATCAGCAAAACCTCATCACAATCCAGCAGGCCAAACAGCTCAACCCTCGACAGGCTTGGTGGGCACTGTTCTTTGAATAGTTCAACATCCAACTATCTTACTGCCTGGGGTCAAAGAACTCCAAGGCTGACGCTTCCTCTCACCAGTATGAGGCTGAAGACCCCGTGCCTGTCTAGCCATCTAACATCTTCATCTCACCACTCTGTTGGAAGACCTGATCCACCAGGGGCAGACCTAGGAGCCCTCTCCAGCAAGCACCCTGCCTGGACAATCCTTTGTGCCTACTGCCCCAAAGATATTGTCTCGGACAGAGGGCCTCAGTTCACCACCAGATTCTGGAAGGGCTTCTGCTGTCTGATCAATTCATCCTGCAATCTCTCATCTGGTTACCACCCTCAGACGAATGGTCAGATGGAGCGGACTAACCAACAACTGAAACACTTCCTGAGATGCTTCGTGGTAGATTGTCAGCGGTCCTGGGCCTGCTACCTCATTTGGGCTGAGCTGTCGCAAAACCTGCTCACCTCCTCGGCCACCAGGCTCAGTCCATTTGAGGTATGCCACGGTTTCCAGCCTCTGATGTTCAATCACCAAGAACCGGAGGTTGACGTACCGTAGACCCAATATTTGGTCCGCTGGATGCCAGAGCCACCACAACAATGAGCGCTACACTCAACAGCATTGCCCTCCGGGATGACTCTGGGTCCATCCTGTATTCCACATCTCACAACTCAAGCCTGTTTTCTTCTCTCCTCTGTCTCCCCAGGTCCCTAACCCCCTCTGCCCATCCTCCCAGCCTGGTCCATCTGGTGACGGTCCTGGAAGGGGGGTACTGTCACACACACCAGTCATGTGACATGCACAGGAAACCGCAAATGACATGTGTCACACGGTATATAAACAAGGAAATGGTAAGCTTCGGTGCTCAGTCATTGAGACTCATGCCGAACCCTACTCGCCTCAACTCTACTGGTACTGTGAGTACTCCGGTCTTTCAGAACTTCATTTTCACTGTGTGGTTCCCGGTGAGACTCTCTACTCTCTGCAAAGAGCGTGGTTTACCAACTTTCTTGCGTATCTCCGCGTTTGGGTTCATCCGCTACGCTACATGGCCAGGTATGTAATAGTTACAAAACACAAAGCACTTTAATAAAAAAAAAAAAAAAACGTAAACAGTCACTTGAGAACACCATGCTAGATAGCACTGAAACACAGTGAAACACAGGCAGTCTCTCTCACTTTTAGCTACTTGCATAGAGACTTGTTCAGCTGGTGGTTGAGTTCTCTGATCCAACAAGAGCGGTCCCAATGCAGGTTATGCTCCAATCCAGGAGCCTGAGGGCACTTCAGCTGCTCTGGTTACTAGTGAGAAACATGGGAGACAGAGAGAGTTCAAATCAAAGTTCTCCTGATAAATATCAAAGAGGAAGACTTCTTACTGCTACATAGCCAGAGGTTCTCCTAAAGCAGCCAAGAGAAACTACGAGGCAGATACGGGAGAAAGCAAACATGAAACCAGGAAAGTATGATGGTGACAACACACCGTACTGCTGGAACGACTGGCTTTTTAAACCTAGACACACGAGGGAGCGGGAACACAACAACCAATCAGAGATATGAGACCTTGTTAACTAATGAGGGAAGACACCTGCAGATACTAGGGGAACCCTGCCTATGTCATACTAGGGAGACCACGAGGGCCAACCTAACACAGGTGCAATACCTAGCAATGCACCAAACCACAGCAAACCTCTACGTGGACAGGGGGGCATGACAGGACACCTCCAGTTCAGAAATCCTGGGCACATGAACACTGGAGGCACAGTAGAGATGGCACAGATATGACAATACTGTGGATTGAAGAGCACTCAGAGCACTCAAGCACTCAGTTAAGTTATCTAAGCCTGCTGGACTAGATGGAGTGCCAACTGGAGTTGATAAATCTGGGAAGTTTTCAATAAATCTAAGAGCTGTGGAGGATGTTATTGTATGACTAATACGAAAGATGATTAAGATGAAGTGCTTATACAGTGCCACCAGAAAGTATTCACACCCCTTCACTTTTTTTCGCATTTTATGTTACAGACTTATTCTAAAATAGATTTGAGTATAGTTTTTCCTCAAAAAAAGAGAACAAAAAACAAGAAAGCTTGTTAATCTAGTGTTTCATATGTATTCACACCCATGGCTTAATATTTTGTTAAAGCACCTTTGGAAGCCATTACAGCGTCAAGTCTTCTTGGTTAAGTCTGACACACCATTTTTTGGGGATTTTCACCATTCTTCCCTGCACACCCTCTCAAGCCCAGTCAGGTTGGATGGACAATGCTGGTAGACAACCATATTTCGGTCTTTCCAGAGATGTTGCTGTGCCTGTTTTTCTCCAGACATGATGCTTGGAGTTTAGGCCAAAATGTTCTGTTTTGGTTTCATCAGACCAGAGGATTTTGCTTCTTACAGTTTGTGAATCCTTAATTTGCTTTTTGGCAAACTCCAAGCATGCTGCCATGTGCCTTTTAGTGAGAAGTGGCTTCTGTCAGGCCACTCTACTATAAAGGCCTGATTGGTGGAGTGCGTTAGCTATGTTTGACCTTTTTGATGGTTCTCCTATCTCAGCAAGGGATCGCAGGAGCTCTGCCTTAGTGACCATTGGGTTCTTGATCACCTCTTTGACAAAGGCTCCTCAGTTTGGTCAGGCGGTCAGATCTAGGGAGGGTCCTGGTGGTTCCAAACTTCTTCCACTTTTGAAAAATGGAAACCCAGTGCTTTTCGGGACCTTCAAGGCTGAAACTATTTTTTGTATGCTTTCCCAGGCTTGTGTCTTGACACAGTCCAGTCTCGGAGGTCTACAGAAAATTCCCTGGACTTCATTGCTTGACTTTTGCCCTGAAATGCATTGTCAACTGTGAGGCCTTATATAGACAAGTGTGTGCCATTCCAAATCATGTTCAACCAACTAGATTTACCACAGACGGACTCCAATCAAGTTGTAGGAGCATCTTAAGGATGATCAGTGGAAATTGGATGCACCTGAGCTCAATTTTGAGTGTCATAGCGAAGGTACTTATGTACGTATTGTGTTTAAATGTTTAAACACAATAGGTACTTTGCCATTATGGACCATTTTGTGTTTTGTGTTTTGTGATTTTGTAAAAGTAAATTATACTGAAATCTATTTTGGAAGAAGTGAAGGGGTGTAAATACTTTCTGATGGCACTGTATAATAAGGGACTCATCTGAGATTACTGTGGTCTGTGGAGGAATAGCTATGGTATCCACATGAACACCAAGGGTCTGGATTAAATCAAAAGTGTGAATACAGTAGGGACACAGGCACCGTCTTGATAGAGTGGGACCTAGGTGATGACTCAAGGCAGCTAGCAGATGGTCTTTTTAGCTAGCCTGTCTGTTTCCTGGTCTCAGTGCTGGTTAGTCTGCAGAGATGATCTGAGCTGCATTGCTGACTAGCTAACAGGCTATGGGCATTGCTGAAAGAAATGTCAGCTGCACCCTCCCCAAAGGGGTGGATACTGTCCTGAGCCAGAAGTCCAGGCTTGCCTTCAAACGTGGTTTTCAGAGCACCACATGGACATCTAGCAATTCAGCACCTGAATTCTGCTGTAGGCCTCACAGCACACCTCACTGGGATGAAGCCAGGACCTATTATGGCATCGGACATAGTCTGGAGTAATTTACACACCTCTTTAAAACATCTCTTAGTAACCTCTGATTGCTGCATACGAATGTCATTAGACCCAACATGAATCACTATCCTGTCATACCTATGGCTAGCTGGTGCTGGAGTCCCTAAAAGAGTAACTAATTTCATGTGCCAAATAGCTGAATCACCCATGACCAGAGCTCTTTCAATATGCTTCTCAGCGGGGGCGTAACTGAGTGGGGTGTTTGCCACTGTTTGACACATGAATGGGAGGAGAAGAGTGGTGCTCATATGGGGAAGCTCTTTTAGGAGTGGTGCTTAAATGGGGAAGCTCTCATCATCCAATTGCCCTGCTGCAGTGCTCTACAGCTAGGGTCAAGAATGTGCCTCGTAAGGCACCTGGAGTTGCCAGCAACAGGCTTAACTCTCGCCTCCTATCCCTAGTTAAAGTCTGGATGAGCTCCTATAACTCAGAAACTCTAAGACAAAACTTATTGAAACTTCAAGTAAAATCTCCACTGTTGCAAGTGATGAAAATTTGAATGATAAAAGAATGATAAAAAGGCTACCTAATATGGTACAAATCATATCTTCACTTCCATTATAAGTTTATGAAGCAGTTAGTTGGTGATAGGGGTTACAATAGGCCCTTACATGCTGTCAGAAGGCGCCAAACGTAAACCAAAAAGACATCTATATTTTAATAAACATCTAAACTACTCTAGATGGGAAATCCCAGCCACCAAAGGGTCGCTTGTCAAAGATAGATGAGTGTATCAGAAGGACAAGAGAATTGTATTCAGTCAACATAAGCATGAATACTGTGCCATTCAGGGTCTGGTGTCCACGTGAGTACAGGGACCTTAAGACATGTGGATCTTTTCATGGACAGAATGTCAGTTATCATGTTCACTTGTACAAATCATGGTATTGCACAAATAAGCGCGTGACCATTCATGACGGAGGAATATTAATTAAGTGATACTTGACCTTGTATCTATTGAAAAACACTTAGGAGGATGGAGACTTGAATATTCAAGTATTACTCTTATTGGCAGAGAACCAGTGAGTGGTTGTAATCTGAAAAAAGGGTGCTGTATTCTAAAGATCTATTTAGTGTATGAGCGGTCAGGGAGAGCATCTGATCACTACTCCCAAGGACCATGAGGCTGCTTCATTCTTCAATAAAACAGCAAGCTGCATTTCCCCGACTGCATTTGATTTTTTGATTTAGAAAAAGTTTTAGACTTAGACTTTTGCTCCAATTTACCAGGATACTAGCAACAAAGAAAGAGCCTGAATTAAACATGCAGTACTCAGACCAGACTAAGCACGTTCTCTGGGTCAGAATCTTTCCTGGGTCTGTGGATTGGAGACATTGCTGGCAGATGAAAGTAGGTTATTAATCTTCAAAACATTAACTCACTAATGTTTTAACTTTTAGCGACTAGAACAAAAGCAAACAAAGCCAAAGTAACGCTGAGGGGTCAAGAAGCACCGGCACCAAAATAGGAAGTGATGTCACAGACATGAGACTTACTAATGGCCATCAGACAAGGTTAGATGAGGGGAAGTGTCAAGAGTGTATGAAAAACAGCTGTATTAGGCACATGTCCTTATGCTCTTAAATCATTGAAACATTCATATTATGAATGTGAGAATAAAGTTGTAAAATTCTAATTTAAAAACACACACACTATATAATTCATTCAGCTAAACGTTATGCTATGCTGGTGATTTTTTCTGCCATAAAATACCAACATACTTACAGTAGAACCAGCAAGTCAAATGCTGTCCATTGATCTGTAATAACCAGGGTTGGGGTGTTGTGCATGTGAGCTAACCATGACAATATATTGAGTATTTTTCTGTATTATACACAATGTCTTACTATTGTGACTATTTCAGACAGTTATATGCAGTTTCACTGCCATGGCTGTTCTCAAACATTAGTCTGGGTTGTTTCAACCCTTTCAACCCAACCCTTTTCAAACAGCTTGAAAGAATAACCATAGAAAAAATGTTGAAAGACTTATAGGCATAATACTTAATATAAAAGAATTTACTAACTATAAAACTAACTACTCTCTTCTTCTTTCTCTCTCTCTCTCTCTCTCTCTCTCTCTCTCTCTCTCTCTCTCTCTCTCTCAGCAAATAAAGAAACTCCCAAAACACTTAAGGGAGGCACAGATCTCAACAGATCGCACTCATCTGATTACAGAACCCGTGAAAAAGCCTCGGCAGCGTTACGTGCAAAAGGATGGCAAGTGTAATGTGCATCATGGTAATGTTCAGGAAACCTACCGCTATCTTAGTGACCTTTTCACAACTCTGGTGGATTTGCGCTGGCGCCTCAGTTTCTTCATCTTCACTCTGGTCTATGTGCTCAATTGGCTGTTCTTTGGGCTCCTCTGGTGGCTCATCGCACTGATTCGAGGAGATCTCTTGCACATGAATGAAGAGGGATGGACCCCATGTGTAGAGAACCTTAATGGATTTGTCTCTGCTTTCCTGTTCTCTATTGAAACAGAAACAACTATAGGTTATGGATACCGGGTAATAACAGAGAAGTGTCCTGAAGGAATCATCCTTCTTCTGGTGCAGGCCATCCTGGGCTCAATTGTTAATGCCATGATGGTGGGCTGCATGTTTGTGAAAATTTCACAACCAAAGAATCGGGCTGAAACACTCATGTTCTCACATAAAGCTGTGATCTCAGTGCGGGACAACAAACTGTGCCTAATGTTCCGTGTAGGAGACTTGCGGAACTCTCATATAGTGGAAGCGTCAATTCGAGCAAAGCTGATCCGCTCAGAGCAAACAAAAGAGGGTGAGTTCATCCCACTCAATCAAACGGATATCAACATAGGTTTTGATACAGGGGATGATCGCCTCTTCCTGGTGTCCCCCCTCATCATTTCACATGAGATCAATGAGAAGAGCCCTTTCTGGGAAATGTCACAAGCACAGATGGAGAAGGAGGAATTTGAAATTGTGGTGATTCTGGAGGGCATGGTAGAGGCCACAGGTATGATCTTCATTGATGTGGGAAAAGTTTCTGTTGTGTCAAATGAAAATGTGGTATCAAATGCAAAATTAACAAAACTGTATTATAATTTACCTCAATCTTGTTTTGTCAACATATTTAAGAATGAGTTAAGTACAGTAGTACAGTGAACTGAATCAGAACACTTCTAGACTTCTAGACTTCTTTTAACAGACTTGAGTATGACTGAAGTCTAACAACAACAGAGGCTGAGCCTTTCCAGAGCTTTGGGGTTGTGGGGGTGTCATTTTCTATGTTGACGCTGTGAGATTAAATGCTACTGTACAAACAGGAGAAATATGCAAAGTCAAAGACTCCTACAGTTGTGTGGCACTCATAAAACACATTTTACAAAAATAATACAAAATGTTCAAAATATCTGTACCAGCTTAGTTGTCCCTGTTTATACCCTATGTCTGAGAGACTTTGCAAAACAACACATTGTAAAGTATACCAGAAGAGGAGTGTTCCAGTAAAATCAGAAAAAAATATATAAATATACATACATATTAAGGCAAAGACTGTCACGATTTTCGCAAAAATGAGAAACAAATCACTCAGGTTAAGGTTTTTATTTGTATTTGTAAGATATATTTTAGTTTCATCCTTCAGTATAATGATAACTTTCTATTTGCACAGAACATTTCATAAATCAACATCAATAGCCAGGATTTATACCAACCTCTCACTGGAACATGCCTGGAGCAAAACTTTTTACACCATGACCCCAATATGCACATCATGATTAGTGATGTTTCACTGTCAATGTTCTGAACTACTTTGATGTTTTGTGGAGACACTAGTCATCTCAGGGAAAAGAGCAACTGGGGCAACATAAATGGAAAATGCATGACTATGGATCTCTTTTTCAAGTGCTTGCTCATTGACCTCTTTTTTGCTGGACAGTTTATTTTATTGGCATGTACATTAGACATTTGCTTAGGGGACACATTCTGAAGTGTACTCTATCAGAGTTTATCTATGATTAATAGGCTATGCTTGACTGTGCAGCAATTGCACACACATATAGTATATATACATATATAGACTTTTAAGGTATGTGGCCAGGGAGTGGAAGCACTAGTGTTCTTAGAAGGCATGTAATACTGATTAAAGGAATTATGAATAATAATAATAAAATTTTGTGTAGTTAGTCACAGCATTTAGTCTGTTGTACTCAAATTTGACTCTAAAGAAAGATTGTTTTATTTAAAAACATTTTTGGCATGGCAAACATGAAAATAGGATATAGTTTCCAATCACTGACATCCAGCCTTTCACTCATACAGATTCTGTATTAATTTTACAGTGGACTCTCTTAAGGGGAACTGGAGCTTTCCATTTTTCTGTTGTGTTTTCTGTTGTGTCAGTGTTATGAAGCAAGGTTTAAGTAAAGTGTAAACATAGTATTAGTAGCTTATATAAGAAGGATCAGGTGAGAGAAATCAGTGACACAATTGAATGCCCTGGAGATAACCTTGAAAGTCCCTTGTGAGACACACACAGACACACACACACACACACACACACACGCACACACACACACACACACACACAATGCAGTGTTCAGTGCAGAGAGAAGTGATCTGCCTTTCATAAATCTCACAGTAGAAACATAGATCAGCTACAGGAACATTCTCAGACAACACACAAAGAATAAAATTTTCTTCACTTGGGTCATATACAGATTCAACATTTTAATTTGAATCTACTGTTGTGCAAAATGCTCATTCCTTTTGCACAAGCAAATATTCAAATGTATACCGAATGACTGTTTAAAAGAAATACTTTTTACCCATATAAAATTTGGCACCGGGACCAACTTTTAAAAATGTTGTTAACTAGAGATCTGCAGTGGTGTGACAGACACCAGAGATGGCCTTCCCTCTGCCCCATGCCAGGCAAAGTGAGCATGTTAGTTAACATAACTGGCAGTTAGCATTAGCCTGATGACGTTTGATGATGTTATATTAGGGGCAGTTCAAAGGGACAAATACTGGCTTCAAGTAATTCAGAGGGAAAAAAGTCATGTTTATGTGTTTATAGTGTGATCTTTGGTGACTGCCTCAGTCATTTTTGTATAATTTGTGTGTGTTTGTGCGTGTGTGTGTGTGTCTAGGCATGACCTGCCAGGCACGCAGCTCCTACTTGGACTCCGAGGTGCTGTGGGGTTATCGCTTTACTCCTGTGCTCTCACTGGAAAAAGGCTTCTACGAGGTGGATTATAACAACTTCCATGACATCTATGAGACCAACACACCATCCTGTAGTGCCAAAGAACTAGCAGCCAGACTGAGAGAAGACCAGCTGCTCCCCCAAATGCCCATTCTGAACCCTGAACAGAGGCCACATATCCTGGACCATGCCCTCTACACACTACAGAAGAATGAGGAAGAGAAAAGGGCAGATACCAACAATGGCTTAGCCAACACTCAATAAAAAAATCTCTGAGAAATCCCACTCCAAAACAGACATATTAAGAAACAATGCTGATTATAGCCTTTTTCAAACTGTACTCATTGTGTCCCATGGAACTTTCCCACAAGTCCCCTATGCTATACTACACATTGATCAGCCATTACACTAATACCACTAACATGTGAAGTAAATAACACTGATGAACTTGTTACAGTGGCACCTGTCCAGGGGTGGGATATATTAGGCAGCAAGTCAATTGTGAGTTCTTCAAGATGTTTTGGAAGCAGGAGCAATAGGAAAGCATCAGGATTTGTGGGATATCTGTATGCAGAGAATCTGTATACCTACCAAAAGTGGTCCAACAACCAGTGAACTGGAGACAGGAAAATGGGCACCTGAGGCTCATTAATGCATATTGGGAATGAAAAATTACCTGTTTGCTCCAGTCACACAAAAGAGCTACTGTAGCACAAATTGTTAAAAAAAAGGTTCATGCTGGCTATGACAGAAAGGTGTCAGAACACATTGCATATGGGACTGCATAGTGTGGAGTGCCCACTGAAAGCACCTACAATGTGCATGTGAGCATCTGAACTGAACCATGGAGCAACAAAGAAGGTGACCTGGTCTGATAAATCAAATATTCTTTTTCATATCATATGGACAGTTGGGTGCATGTGCATCACGTAGGGAAGAGATGGCACCAGGATGCACACGGGAAGGAGGCAAGCCAGCGGCAGCAGTGTGATGCTTTGGACAACATTCTCCTCAAGAGAAATCTTCGGCCTGGCATTCATGTGGATGGTTCTTTGACATTTAACACCTACCTAAACATTGTTGCACACCAATGACACCCATTCATGACATCAATATTCACTAATGGCTGTGGCCATCATCAGCAAGATAATGAATGCTGACACACTGCAAAAATTGTTCATGACAGAGTTCAAGGTGTTAACTTGGCATCCAAATACCACAGATCTCAATCAAGCATCTGTGTTATATGCTGGACAAACTAGTCCCATCCACGGAGGCCCCACCTTGCAACTTACAGGACGTAAAGGATCTGCTGCTAGCTTCTTGGTGCCAGATACCACAGCATACCTTCAGAGGTCTTGTAGAACCCCTGGCTCACTGGGTCAGAGTTGTTTTGGTGCCATGAGGGAAACCTACACAGTATTAGGCAGGTGGTTTTAATGTTATGGCTGATGCACATGAAAATATACATGCTGCACATCAGCATAAAAATCTTGATAACACTTTACCTAATTATAGAATCTGTCATGAAAATTAATGGTAATGGGTAACAGGACATTTTTATATTAATGAAGATATTCTGCCATGACTACTCATAGCAGCATATGACATGTGTATGGCTTGGTTATATGAATGCTATGAAGCAGGGTTGAAGGAAAGTCTTTTTGTATTCCTGTTAGCAATATATTTTCTCTGCACTGACCAATGTACCATGCGATTCTAGCAAATAGCCATACACAGTGCACAGACTGTAATTCTGCAATTAGTAGAAGTGACTGTGACAAAAAGTACTGGACAAATTTGCTGTGATGTAACACTGCACTTTTTCCCCTAATCATATCTTTCAGGTTTTATAGACATGATGCAAACACTTTCAGCTAAGAGGGGAATGCAATATTTGAGCTGTGCTGCTGTCACTATATATTCAGACCACAGCTATGTACTTTATCTATCTACACAGATACATGCACACGCACACACACACACACACACACACACACACACACACACACACACACACACACACACACACAGGCACACATATATACATATATATCAACGCTGCCTTCCATGTGAATGCAGTCTGTAGTTTACAATCACACTATTACAGACTGTAGATTACCTCCTTCTTTGAATCATTTCTGAGCCCCTTTTTGCTACATTCATCAATGTACACCAGTGAGCAGGTTTTTTGAGTGGTGGATCATTTTAGTACAACAGTGACACTGACATGTTTGGGTCATGTTGGTATGAATGTGCTTTCTGCACAGAGAAGATGACAGCAGGTACAGTGAGTGCTGCTAGAGTTTGATAGGTGGTAGGTGTATGCAACAAAGTATCATGTAATAGAATAAAATATGATAAAATAAGATTTTTCTTGATACATCTCTACATATTGTCAGATGAATGTGTTTAACACGTGAACAAGGTACTGGATTTAGTCTGGCTGATGCCAGATCTAAAACCAGCTTGTTCTGGCACAAATCAAGACCTGGAGGGAGTTCAGAGACCTTGAGGATATAAATGACTGTTTAAATGCTTGCAACAAAACAGTCATCTAAATATGCTCCTGCTGAATTTTTACTGTAAGCTTCATATCACATAAACATTCATATAAGTTAGTGTCATTACTAAATTTTGCCAGGCAGATTAAGCTGCATTTCAGTATATGACACAAGCACAACCATGGCAGTGGTAGTGGTACAAATTTTCTTGCAACTTAAAAGCAGAAGTGAAAGAGTTTTAGGGCAGATAGTATTGCAGAATTACCTCCAAATTTTATTTTGTATGCTACTACACTGTGTTTCATGTATTCACTTACAATTGATCCACTCTAATAGCATTTTTCACCTCCGAGTAGTTAACTGTGAGACTGTAACACAATTATTTCAGAGTTTAATATATGGAACATTACATCACTTTGATTTGCGTTTATTCTCAGATGCTGGGTGTTAATGCAAGCATGAATTTTACACCTCACACGCTCTAGACTTTAATACATGGTATTTTCTAAAGCATGAAAATTCATCAACACCTTCAGAAAATATTAAATATAAACAATGTAAAGAAATGTTGGATGCATTTTAAAATTTGTTCGCAAGTTTATTTGCATTTAACAGGATATGCAAGCAAGATATATTTATTAGATTGACCATATTTAATCTGTTCAGGATCCCTTAGAAGAATGTTTCTTAGCTTCTACTTCCTGTATTCTATGTGGTTTCTGTAGGAATAAACTCTTAATTACTCAAATAATCACAATGTCTATGCTGTTTTGAAAATATGTTATACATTTGTGTGTGTCTGTGTTGGTGTGTGCAGGGGTTACATAGTGGCCCGGGGGTGGAGGAGGTGGGTGGTGGGATTAATGACCCCATGTGGTTAAAGTTTGGTTGCCCTTCATCGCCTCAGTCATTTAAAGAAAAGTAAACAAAGTTGAAAAATTAAATAAACACATTAATAGCCTAGTCCTTTTCAGTCTTTGGCCCAGCCAGGTAGTGCAGGAAAGTGTATAGCTCCAACACCATGAGAATAACTCTAAACATGGTAAAACCTGATGAGCTGAAACATAAACATTATCTAATGTAATTTCTAAACGTAATTTAAGGTGCTGGGATGTGTCATTCAGTAACTTATGGCAATGTTATGGAATTGGAGAGGAGTTTTTCATTGTAATTCCACATGCAGAAATGTAAGAGAGAGCACACTGTATCTTATCAACATTTTGATCAGCTGACCACCAATCCAGCTGAGTGGATTGCAATATCCTCTGAACTAAATGTCCTGTACCAAATGTTATGTTACAGACTAATACAGACAAATTAATGCAACAAATACGTGATCCATTATCTTGCACTTGACAATGTAATGTAAACGTCTAACATTAGTTTAAATGTTCTTTTAATAGATGTCTGAATTAAAGAAAATGAAAGCAAGGGATTAGGAAAAAAATATATTTTTAACATATTTCAATTTCTTATTTATAAATTGTATGGCTTTGTTTATTTGACACTTGATAAATCTAAAATGAAATATCCTGCCTGTCTAAATGTAATGCATATGGTTGTGTGGCATGTTACTTGGGTAAGTACCAACAGTTCACATGCCTTTAGATTTTTTATATGTACAAGGCAGTTCCATGCTCTTAGGTGATACAGGGCTATGTAGTCTATTTACTAGCATTATTAAATAGACTTCCATAATCTTCAACAGATTTTAAGTGATTTTATCATAATTTGCTAAGTGCCAACCCCATAAAATGACTGTATATATAGCTGGCACCCCCCAATAGAACTGTTCTGGCTAAGCCCCTGTGTGTGTGTGCGCTCAGAGGTTTTTCCCACATTGCATTGGCAGGGAAAATATTGTTTGTGACGCTGATGAAAATGTGGCCTGGGGTCAGAGATCAAAGAGGTCAGGCAGAGTAAATCACAAACCATTTTTTTTCGATATTTGTGTTTGCCATACACACCCAATAAAATAACTGTACCTGCTGTGAAGTTGTGTTTTCTCATTCTTGTGTTACTTTGTTGCTGCCTCTGTTTGCATACAAATGATTTTACTGCAGTGAGTGAGTGTTTTGTCTGAAAGTGTTCACTGATTGCTTCTGTTTGTTTACTGTATGTTAATGTTTGAATGTTTTGCAGCATCTATTTATTGTTTTGATTGACATAGAGGGTTTTGCAGGGAAGATGGGGAGTTTTGCCAGATTTGTTAGTGTTACAATATGGCAGCAACCTTAAACCCGCCCAATCAATCAAGATTTGCGTTGGGTCCATCGGGACCCGCGGGATCCCGCTCCTGAAGCAGGGCTCTAAGGGGCGCTGTGTGTTTACATCAGCAAGAAATGGTGCACGAACACAGCGATCACTACAGCACACTTCTTGGCTCTGGTGGAGATTCTGGCAGTGAAATGCAGACCTTTCTACCTCCCCAGATAATTTAATGCTAATGGTGCTAAAACTAACGATGCGCTGGAGTAGCTGAACGGGAAGATAAGTAACCTGCAAACCGCTCATCCTGATGGACTTTTCATAATAGCGAGTGACTTTAACAAGGCGTCTGTAAAGAAACTTCTGCCAAAATTTCACCAGCACATTGACACGTGGGGATGACATGTTAGACCTTGTTTACACAAACATTTTCTGTGCATACAAGTCTGCATCCCATCCCCATCTGGGACAATCACACCATGTTTCCATCCTCCTCACCCCAGCCTACATACCCTTACAGAGGCGCACCAGACCAGTTCTGAAGCAAGTAAGAACATGGCCTCAGGGATCCATACCTGCACTGCAGGACTGCTTTGAACGCACTGACTGGTACAATTTCAAAGAGGCTGACAACTATGACAGTGCAGTGGACCTGGAGGAATACACAGCCTCAGTCACTGACTATATTCACAAGTGCATCGAGGATGTTACTGTCTCCAGAACTGTTACCAGCTGGGCAAACCACAAGCCCTGGTTCACTGCAGAGGTGAGAGCTTTGGTGAGGGCCAGAAACGCTGCTGGAGACAAGGTGGCTCTCAGTACAGCCAAAGCCAGACTGTAACAGGTTAACAAAGAGGCAAAGCATGCATATGCAAAGAAGATCCATGGCCACTTCACAAACTCCAAGGGCACACGATGTATGTGGCAAGAAATACAATCCATCACAGACTATAAACCAACTCCTCAGGCCTGCAGCAGTGATGCCTCGCTGCCAGATGCACTGAATGACTTCTACGAATGTTTTGAAACACAGAATAATGAACAAGTGAGGAAAACCACCCCTCCTCCAAATGAGCAAGTCCTCTGTCTGCCCAAGGCTGACGTCAGGAGAACTCTGAGCAGATTCAACCCATAAAAAGCTCCGGGGCCAGACAATATACCAGTACGTGTTCTTAGAGAATGTGCTGAGCAGCTCACAGACGTCTTCACAGACATCTTAAACACATCCCTGAGCATAGCAGTGGTTCCTGTCTGCCTCAAAACTACCAGAATCATCCCAGTGCCCAAGAAGTCATCAGTGTCCTGTCTGAATGACTACTGACCTGTTGCACTCACCCCCATCGTCACAAAGTGCTTTGAAAGGCTGATACTGAGGCACATAAAGGCACACCTCCCAGACCAGCTTGACCCAATACAGTTTGCATACTGCACCAACCTGACAACTGATGACGCAATTTCAACCACCCTTCACCTCACCCTTTGTCATCTGGACTCAAAGGGCAGCTACCTCAAAATGCTGTTCATAGATTTTAGCTCAGAATTTAACACCATTATTCCACAGAAACTATTGGGGAACTAAGCCTACTGGGCATGAACGCTGCACTCAGTAACTGGGTCCTGGATTTCCTAACTAACAGGCTTCAGTTTGTCAGTATTGCAACTAGCACCTCCAGGACCATCAGCCTGAGCACCATATCGCCACAAGGATACATGCTCAGCACACTGCTATTCACCCTGCTAAATGATGACTGTGCTGCCCAATTAAGCACAAACCACATTGTCAAGTTTGCAGATGAAACAACAGTGGTGGGTCTCATAAGCAACAACGATGAGTCCGCATACAGAGGGGAGGTCAGACAGCTGGTGGACTGGTGTCAGGACAACGTCCCTGAACATTGACAAGACAAAAGAAATGGTCATTGACTTCAGGAGGAACTCTGCCCCGTACACACCACTTCACATTAACAGGCTTTTGAGAAAAACAGCAGTGTGAAGTTCTTGGGTGTGCAGGTGACAACCTCAGTTGGAGACTTAATACCACGGCCATCACCAAGAAAGCCCAGCAACACCTCCACTTTCTGTGGAGACTGTGCAAGGCCCGCCTTCCCCTTCCCATCTTCACTACCTTCTACCAAAGGACCATCTGCATCACTTCCTGGTTTGGAAACTGTAACAGCGCTGACCAAAAGTGCCTTCAGTGGCTCATGAAGACAGCTGAGATGATCATCGGTATACATCAACTGTATAAGAAACGCTGCATCCACCATGCAACCAGTTTTCCCCCCTGATGTCTGGAAAAAGATTTAGGAGTATCAGAACTGCCACTACCAGACATCACAACATCTTCTTTCCACAAGCCGTTAGATTCCTGAACTCAGAGCCTACACCTAACATCAGGGGACTGAACAGGGTCTGACCTTGTACTGAACCTGCTATAAAAATGATGCTGCGATTTCGGACTCTGATGCTGCAATATAATGTTGCAGGAGTTTTTTGTTTCTGCACTTTGTCTGTCTTTTTGTGACCTTGCTCTATTTACACTACACTATTTGCTTCAGAGAACGCTATTTCAACCCTCTGTGTACTTGTGTATGTGGCTGGGCTGACAATTAACTCTTGAATCTTGAATCTTATGCAGGCTGCATTGGCTCATTTGAGAATGTGGTTAAAAAAAAAAAACTAGTTAAGCACCTGAGAAAAACTGTAGAAGTTTTTTGGCTTACAGCCACACGGAGAGAAGTGGGGTGAGAATTAGAGTTTAGAGAGGAGAGAAGAGGGGTGAGGAAGGCGTTGAATGACGGAGCATTAATTCAATTCAATTCAATTCAATTGTCCCCGAGGGGCAATTTAAAAGGCATAGTGGAGCAGTGCACACATATAACAGCTGTAACATTTAACACAACAGATGACACACAATGACAGAAACTTTTTTTAAAACTGGGAACAAACAGTTATTGGCAAGGGATGAGACAGTGACTTGTACAAGGTACATTCAAAAGGAGGACAGCTTTTGGAGCAAAGTTGACCCTCCTTCTCTGTGTCCTGCAGCCGGGGCATCGGGAATCTTGTGATTCCTCCTAATAGAGTCATAGTTGTAGTATTACGCACACCAAACCTGAGCGATTCAGTTTTGTTGATTGTGTGGGACAGAAGTCTGCGATTAGAATTATTAGGGACCATGAGGTCTTGTCGTGCGGGAATCCTAGCGTTCACCGCACTGTCCCTTGGTTCGGAGATCCCGGTCTGGTATAAAACACAACTTCAAATCTTTTTCTCTTCTCACACTTTTATTCCAAA
>JBBJLS010000018.1:18504147-18522979 GCA_037577275.1 Bryconaethiops microstoma
ACACACACACACACACACACACACACACACACACACACACACACACACACACACACACACACACACACACAATTACAGCTCAGGTACTGAGGTTCTTGTGAAGTAAAGGATATTAGTGAGGTAACTTTGTGCTTCATTTCCTCCATTTGACTACTTCTACTAGCAGTTTGGAACACTGCTGTGAGGATTTGATAGCATTCAGCCCTGAGAGCATTAGTGAGGTCAGATACTGATTTAAGAGGATCATAAAGTCCACTCCAGCTCATCACAGAGGTTCTGGATGGAGCTCCATCACTCCAGAGACTCCAAACAACAACACTGGAGGACTTTTATAAGCTTGTTAGCAACATTAACCTAGCAACTCCAATGCCAAAACAAAATAAGAAAACTGAACAAGCCTCGCTGTGTGAACGCATTCGGGCCAGATTGGACTTTTTCACATAATTATCACCAGTGTTAGTGACTGGGCTGGTTTGGCGGCATTGGACAGTCGGCATGTGCTCCTCCCCCTTTCAAGTTCTGGCCAGGACTGTTGTTTCTACTGTTTTGGAGACTCTCAAACTACTTCTCATACTGACTATAACACACACTACCACAGCTTTGTAACACCTGCTGTAAAAAGTGAACCGAACTGAAGTGAATATCAGTCTGATTAAGAGTCAGAGTTGCGTACACTGTGAGCAGAAACTGTTCTACATGTACAAAAGATCAGAAAACTCCCAGTACCAGCAAGAACCATTATTTTCTTCTGAGTAATATAATTAATATCTCTGATAATGATACAGGTAGATAACCATGACACACCACAAATGGAAAATCCATCTCTATAATCAAAAAATCAGTAACAAAGAAGACACGGCAGATCAATATTCTCCATCTGCTACAAACTGCACAGGAGTTAAACGGCAACTGAACTTAAACACCAGACACGCCGTTTTCAAACTGGTCAGAGACGGCGTAGAGTTCAGCAGGTTTTGGGGTTAATAAACAGATTTATCGTTAAGGTGACAGAAAGAGGGCATTTCATTCAGTTTTTATTCCATTTTCTGATTTTAAACTGGATTTTTATTTCACTGTTAAACCCATCTTTTTTTTTTTTTATTCCTACAAAAGCAATCGTATTATTTCACCTTATCCTTTTGGTGCGGGGAGGCCTAACCCGATTCCCCGGCCTAATACTTCATCGTCTGACAGCAGAAAGGGCCACTCGCTGTTGATTCGATTTCAGCCCAATTTCCTCAATCACCTATGATTGGCTCTCAGCTGACCTCTGACCCCTTTGGCCAAAGCATATCTGGGAGAGAGAACGGCTGGTTTTTATCAGAGAGAAACCAGACTGCACACTTTCAGACTCCTGTTATGTCTATGGATATATATATATATATATATATACGTACATATATACAGCCATGGTTTGCGGCAGTGTGTGTGTGTGTCTGTGTGTGTGTAAAATGCACAGGTGTCTATTCTTTTCTGAACTACTGCAGTGTGAGCTGTGTAAAAATAAGAAACGCCTCCATATGTGTTGTGAGTGCAGTTGTGTGTGTGTGTGTGTGTGTGTGTGTGTGTGTGTGTGTGTGTGTGTGTGTGTGTGTGTGTGTGTGTGTATTCTGAGCATTTTACAATGATTTCAGATGTGTCTGTCAATCAGGTTTCAGAACAGGAACTAACTTGTCTTAGAATATTGCCTTGCCCCGACACTGTACCTACGCAATTCTTATATGCTTCCGTAAACAAAGTAGAAACATATCATTTTTGCTCACCACAGCCGTTGGTCACCACATCCCTGTTGCAGATCTCATTGGCCAAACGTTCAAAGTATTCTGGCAGGTCGGCATACTCATTGCCATAAGATATGACTTTAATGCCCTTGTCAAGCATATTGTCGCGGAGCTTCTTGAACTCTCCAACGTCCTCTCGGCGCACCAGCATGAAGTGCTCCAGGTCCGACTTGTGCTTGACTGCCTCCAAAAACAGTGCCTGGAAGGTGGTGTCATCCACTGTCCGTCCACAACCCAAGAATACAAACGATTTGGTTTCATACAGCTTCTGGATCTCCCTCTATAGGCCAGAGAAAAATATAGCCATTGAAGGACGCTGACCACAAGGCGTCTCTGTAACAATATACAAAAACCCTCGGCAAGGCATAGTTCTGTCTGTTCGATTACCTTGTCTTGTCAAAAGGTACTACGGTAAATCCCCGAAATTCACAGGGGTTACGTTTCAAGAGCACCCGCAAATTGTGAAATAATGCGAATTTGTGATGTGGTAAAAAAAAAAAAAAGCCTTTAAATGCCTGTGATGGAGTGGGACCATTAGAAACCTGGTTATGCAAGTATTTAACCCTGAGTGCGCATTGATAAGAATGCGGTCATCTGACGTTCCACCGGCAACGTTTATCATATCTTTGCAGATCCCCAATTGTGCGAGTAAACAGTGGAGGTCTGACAGAGGCGTGCGTTTCTACAATAAACAAAGGAAAAACACCTCTCAATAAACATAAACATGCTTTCATAACATGACAAAATTCCTATATACAGTGTCAGACTATAAACAATATACAACCAACCAAGTACTGCGTACCCACTGAACTATATTGTGTATACTAAACATGTAAGCAAGTATTATTACAGTGAAATAACGTAAATAGTAAAAATAAACTTACAGTTCTCTGGACGCACACGCTACTCTAACACTGCACTAATCCTCGGCTCTACTGATGTAGTGTCTCGTGCATCTATGATAATGCTATTGGCAGCAGAACTATAAGTGTCTGTATCCAAAGTGTCCACAAGGTGGCAGCCGCCACCCTCTAATCCACTCTTTATGACAATGCCTATTCTTATAGTGTAAACTATAGTGTATAGTGCTATATGCCCCCAAAACAACTTTAATTAAATTTTAAACTTAGCTTAATACCCTTAAAAATGTAAAGGTAAACACGTGTCCGTACTGTACAGTGTATATTGAACTGCCGTCTCCCGCAGTGCTAGCATGTAAAATTCCGATGTTACCCCTATATATGCTATACTGTAATTCATGCACACGTGTTTTCTTTGGTATGCACTGTCATTTTCTTTGGTATAAGCAGGTAAATTCAGTAATGTAATTTACAGTAATAAAAACAGGGCTTTAAGAAAAACACTCAGCGAAACACTCGACGTAGCTCCACACGGAAAACTGTTATGATGCAGGGATGCCGGACTGCAGCTGCCAGAGATGCGTCAAAGGGCAGCAGCCAATCAGCAGCAAGGAGAAATGAATAACGCTCTTGGATTGACTACTGTCAAACCTCCCTCCTCTGAGAATAGTTATATTTTATATGGACATGAAGCTGAATTTACGTTAATACTTGTGTTACAAAATCAGTAAATTATATTTTTCTTAATAATTTAGCACTAAAATGCATGAAAAATTACATATTGCCACGAAAAAAAGCAATAAAAGCAAAAAAACAAAAAAAAGTGGAGAATATTTGCGGTTTGCATGAATTTGCGGGGGGTTTTGCGAACAATTATTTAATACGTTCTAGGAAAATAATTCACGAAGTCGCGGTTCAGAGTTCGCGGTTCCAGTCGTTTGTGGATTTTTTCCTAGAACCTAATAAATAATTGTTCACGAAAACCCCTGCAAATTCATGGCAGAATGTAATTTTTCATGCATTTTAGTCCTAAAGGATTAAGAAAAATATAATTTACTGTATTCGTCAAAAGGTATTTCAAGATTATTTAAAGACTCTTGGTAAAACACTAAATACATCTATGCACATTTTTTTTTTTTATCCACCTTGAGATTTGATCACTACTTTTGAAATAGTAGACATAAACCACTGCAACGCATAACGATTACTGCAGAAGTTGAGAATAAGCAAGATTTTAATGATGTAACGTGGCCTTTTGTGTTTCAGGTAATGTGCGTCACTGTCAGCGTTGTCGTGTAAACACACAGAATTGTGTTCGATGTTTTATTCTTAGAAGAAAGTTTAATTCTGTAAATGTTACATAAGGATTGAAAGACCATTTTGAAAGAAGACCAGGTCGTGTCAAAGGAACAAAAGAAAATGGATTGTAGCTTGTTGTAGTGATATCTTATACAGATGTTATTTACCCAGTAACCCAAACCAACTATGTTATTATGAACGATCTTGCAAAATTTCATTAAGATTAGTCCTTTACACAAGCATGTACTGAATATCTGAATTTTGATTGGCTGTCGGTTGAAACACAAACCTCTTATTACAGCTGAGCCACAATCCTGGGGCTACAATCCAGACAAGTTTCTGGCAGATTGGTGAAGTTTATGTATATGATTTGAGTCCAAGTATATATTATTGCACAGCATCAGCGGTCATCATGTGGGTATTAATTTTATGTCATGTTAGAATCTAGTGTGATCGTTCGGAACACATCTATTATTTACAGCTTCTTACAATGTGCTGATTATTTGAAGCCTTTTGACCAAACAAGAATGAGCAGCATTACTGATAATTACTGTAACTTAAACCTAATACTTAAGCCTAAAAGTTTTGACCACAAAGACTCAACAGGAACAGTGTAACAAACATAGTTAACATTGAACTCTAGAATGTAAACAAAACGTTGGAACATTTTACACTAAAACAACTATAAAATTGCTATGAAAATTTCATGGCAGATGTCATGAGTTGTCATGACAGATTAAGCCATTAATACATTAGTGCAAAGTCACTATTACTTGTATCAGTCTTGGAAAGAACCATCACGGTTGATGTCATTACCTTAAATTAGCTCTCGATATAAACTGATCTCACACAGTGCTGCAGGTCATGACATTTACTGGTAATGAGGACACAGTATTGGACATCAGGACAGGAAATCTGCCACAAAATGTTTCAGGTGTGGTTGTCAGTATTAAAAAGACCATAACGGAGTAAACAGACTTACAACATAGGATCATATTCATCAAGCATTCAGAACTCTGCTACACTCCTAACTGCACTTACATGTTTTAGGAACGTCTTCTTTAATGTATGCGTGTCATATTCTTAAGCAGTAAGTTACCCAAAGTCACACAAATACAATGTAATAAAACACATGTTACACGAATGATAAGGGCGTAATAGTTCACAGAATAGTCACAGTCCAATTAAAGCAAGGTTTGGACATTACGAGTTTGGTACAACAAGAAAAAAGTACAACAAAATTATTTTCATTTAACGTACACCATTGCATAAGGTTTATCTATTTATGTAAGACTGATAATAAAAAAAAACGTGCATTAAGAGGAGTGTTTTAATGTGTTGCATTTAGGCAATATGTCACCAGTCTTAAAGCTTAAGCCTAATCCTCCCACAGACACAGAGGAAAACACCCTAGCTGTCAACTTTGTAAAAATACGGAACTTAAACATTTTCAGAGCCCAGCTCTGCATGGTATATTGTTAAATTGCTAATGCTTTAAATAAGTTTCTGGGTGGAACTCGCACTAGCGAAATTTGGTTCTCGTAATAAATGGTAAATTCATTATTAATTATAATTCCTTTGTAAGGCAACGTAGTTCACAGGATCAGGTTTTGATGGCCAGGCGCATAACAGCCAAAGAGTATTCCATAAGCGCGATGGTTTTTAATAACTTGGAACACACACGCAGATGTGTGTGTATCGACTAGGCCATTTTACATCAGCTTTGCACTTGACTCAGATTTTACAACCAAAACTATTTATTTCATAGTCACCCGTTAAAAGCTCATGAAGGTTCCAAAGAAAGCATGCCGCGATGTATTCTAGGAGGTCTGCTACAAGGAGACGGTTAATTCATCTCGGATCTGTACAGATGTCGACTGTTTGTGTTGTGTTCGAACAAACCACACCAGTGTACATCCGGGGGTCTCAGCTTGGGGCAAAAGAGGATTCGGAAGGAAGCGTTCACACTTGCTCTAATTATCCACACTAACAGCGCAGTCCACGCTAACAGAGCACTTTCGTTCGTCCCATCCAGTCCTGCCAAATGTGCACTAAGACAACTGAAATGTCCTCTATTGAATATTGTCAAAAACACAGTGAGCTTTAAACTCATAACCTTGAAGACTATCTAAAGCAGTCTAGGGGTAACTGTCAATTCTAGAACTACTGATAAGAAGGTAAAACTTTGCTCACCATGACTTCAGTGTTTCTCAGAACATTCTGGTATCCAGCTGGATGCAGCACAATGCCACTAGGGTTTGTATACACGCCATGGATATGGAGCACACTCAGCCTCCTCTTCTCCTGAGCCCACTCCAGGACCTACAGTCACAAATAAACAAACAATCTTGACCTGTAGAAAAACGAACTGCATAAAAATAATATTAGAAATTAGCCCATGACAGGCCCCACACATCTCAACTTTTATACCATTATATAAGTGCACATATATCATTTATTATTACACACTTGTACTAATGAGTCACAAGATTACAAGCACTGAGTGAACAGCATTATCTCGTTACAGTGGCACCTGTCAATGGGCAAGCAACCCCAGATCGCTAGTGGCCTGGTGGTTAGGGCGTTCGCTCTGCGATCAGGTAGTCGTGGGTTCGATTCCCAAGACTGCTAAGCACCACTGAGGTACCCTGAGCAAGGTACAGTCCCTATACACTGCTCCCCGGGCGCCGTGTTCCTGGCTGCCCGCTGCTTCACTTGAATGGGTTAAATGTAGAGGAGGAATTTCGTGCTGTTCACACGGTGTGCTGTGGTTTGTTCACGTATGACAGAATGTTCACTTTCATATCCGCAGACCCGTCAGTGTGTCCATGCTGACCCCTGTCCACCACCAAAAAGTGACTGCAGTGATCACATGAGCATCAGAACCATGGAGCAATTGAGTTAAGTCATGTAGACGGCTGGATGTGTGTGCATTACCTACTTGGGTAAGACGTGGCATCAGGATGTATCATAATAACATCCCTTAACATTTACTGCAGACCAAGTATAGCACTGGTACTCCCTGATGGATAACGCAACCTGCCGCACTGCGAAAACTGTTCAGGAATTGTTTGAGGAACACGGCAAAAATTTCATGGATCCTATAAGGCCTGCAAGTTGTGAGTTGGGGCCTAAATGTAACCTAGAATCTGTGGGATGTGCTAAACAAAGCAATCTGATCCAGGGAGGCCCCAACTCACAACTTACAGGCCTTATAGCATCCATGCCTCGATGGTTCAGGGCCGTTTTACACGAGGGGATCTACACAATTTTATGCAGGTGGTTTCAATGTAATAGCCGATCAGTGCAGTGAATTAATTCCTACGTAAATAACATCCCATTTCAAATGGACTAAGACTTACCCTACATCACAGAGAGTGATGCCATCAGCAGGTCACCAAAATGTACAGTGGTGCTTAAAAGAATTTTCTATACTTCTGTATAAATGACCTAAAACATTATCAGATTTTCATACTACGAGTATTAAGAGAAAATCCAAACTAAATGAATTTATACAAATACATTTATTATAAAAACAAAATGTGTATGAAATTAGTATGAAACATTACTTGCTGAGTTACTGCACTGTTAGTTGCAGCTCTGGCTTAAACTGAACCATATTTTCCATTTCACCTTAACTGGTACATATTTACGTTCTCACCGGTGTATTCAAAGGCTTAGTGATTTATGGTTGGTCTCTGTAAGTCTAGTAAGACTCATGTGTCTCCTTATCTGAACGTTAACTTAAAAAACTGGAATATTGCAATTTTAACACAGAATACAGAAGTGGTTTTAGAGGACGATAATTGGGATACTTGCTCGGAAACACCAATGAGAATTCAAAGCCTGAGAAGGGCTACTTGGGGTAGACGTACCGTGAACTAAATCTCATGAGAAGTGGGTCACGCAGCAAAACAACGACTCGCAAGCACACGTCGTTCTACCAAAGAAGTTTATAGAAGAATAAAGGACATGTTTTGCAGTGGCCACGTAAGAATTCTGACCTTATCCTGCAGCAGCGGTAGCTGTGGAAGGAGCCGAAGTGAGAAGTTCATGTGAGGAAACCCACCGACATCAGAGGTGAAGCTCTTCTGTACGGAGGAATGGGCTAAAATTCCTTCAAGCCAGGACTGAGCAACAATTACCTGATAATTTTACCTTTAGGTCATATTTATACAGAAATATTGAAAATTTGAAAGAGTTCACAAACTTTCAACCACCACTGCACAGTCTTTAGCTGCAAAGCTGAAGCACTACTACGACATTTTATATGTACCTTCTTCTCATCTGTGAGGTCCAGGGATTCCAGCTTAGTGCCTTGGTGGGCTGCGTAGATTTCCAGCAGGTTGTCAAAGTTAGTAGTGAGGACCAGTGCGCCACTCTCCATCAGCTGGAGCACCGAGCGCAGCAGGTGCTTCCCCGCATGCTCCATCTTACACTCCAAATCGTCAAACACTTCATACAGGCAGTCCTTGAAGAAGGTGGAACGTACGTTTCCTGTCCGCTATGCACAATCAGGAAGACAAGAGGGAGTGTTCATGCAGAAACAACAGAGAATAAGGACCCTAAATAGTGTTCTACCATCCTTATAGTAGATGCCACAGGGTACTTCTCACATTCTGTTAATAAGCATGACTATAATCACACAAATTTGTCATTAGGATTCCTCAAGCTGCTTTTAGTAGGAATTTTCTATTACGTCTAAAAGCAGTTGCAGTTATTTTCGATTGGCCTGTATAAACTGTCCACTGTACTGGTAAAGTCCCCTATGCTGGTGAAATTAAAGTTCTTCCCTTTGAAAAAACAGTGAATCACATAGATTTACAGCCTAATGTCCAAACGCTTGAACGAAGAATACATATTTATAGCATTCTCAAACAAAATTTTGCACAAATGTTAACTGACAAACTGTACCCACAGGACTCTTTTATGAGTGCATTTTGAGGTTATAATACAAACGCTGCACATACAGATTAGAATGAGAAGTGCTGGAGTATTCATTTAAATAAATGGACATTTAAACTAAATTCTTTTGAATGTAAATGTGCCTAGTTTTATTATAAGTTACAGTTTTAGGTTGTTTCTGATCTTTTTATAAACACAGCGAGGCCTATAATTACTGGCATCCTTGGTATAGAGGAGTTTTAAAAATGTCTTTGTAGCGGATTCCCTCGATCTCACAATATGAAAACAATTTAAAGTAAGTTTAGTCTAGAGCAGCCAAAAGCCTTGAGAAAATGTTACTTCCTAACAGGAAGCACTCCTACATGTGTTACTTTGTGCGACCTCCATTTGCCAACGAGTCTTCTCCTACAACACCTGTACTGGAAATTTTGAACTTATGTTGAACTCGTGTATATGTGGTAAACATATGTTTTTCTCACATATGACTCAAATTGTGTTCATGACCCTGGTGCCACATGTATAACCTTTTCTTTACGTCAACTGCCCTCCCGAGAGGACACTATATGCAGGTATTCTTCTGGTATGTAGGGACTGATAACAAGTACCAAGTGTAATAGATACAAGGATGTAACTAATTTACAGCTCTTGGGGCAAAAGCTACTGGAAGAACCAGATCTAGCCTAGACAGGCCTTAGGATTATCTCAGCACTCATAACTCACTACTCTTTCTAATTGTTTCAACACTTTGCTTCGCTAACAAAGGAGATTCTTAAAGGACTTGCATCATGCTTTGGTGTGTGATTCAAAGGAGAATTTCCATGACACACCTTACATTGAACCACACGTTGCTTTAGATGCACATTTTGTATCACTGTCCTGCTGAAAGATCCAATCACTTAAAATCCCCTGGCATTTAATAGAGGCCCTGTATCCTAAACAGATTCCCAGGGCCTTTGGAGGAAAAACAACTCCCCCCCCCAAAAAAAATTAAAAAAAATAAAAAAATCAATGATCCACCATACTTCACATTGTTCCATATGGAAGTGGGTATCCAGAATTGCACATTTAAAAAATTCCAGCCTGGATTCCAGCGGCGTCACAGTACCAAAACAGTCCTTATACGGTCTGCTGACAAAATTCTTTGCTGGTTTTGCTCAATCCTAGAGTGCCATTCGAGACCACAGACTACTCTAAAAGTGAAGATAAGATTGAGGACTATGAAAAGGATATAAAAGGACTGCATGTCACATGACTTTATGCTGCTTAACTCAGAAAAAAAAAAAAACAGGTCTCAAAAGCTGCCAGAAACAAACAGTCTTGCTGGTTTCTCAGTTCTTCAATTCAATTCCGCCTTATTAGCATGGAGAAAATAAGGAAGTAGTGGAGTTAGGGGAGTAACCGAGAAGTTTAAAACATCTAGGGCTGTATTAGGTGTATTTCCTATGACGAAGAGAATCCAGCCTCTGTATTAACAGAAAGCCAAAGATGACTGTTTAGAAATTACTTATTCTGTGCTTAGAAAAGACACGCTGTTTCAACAATATTCCTTTGTAAAACATTGTGATATTATATTTTGTAATATCGGTTATTCCTACATAAGACACTGACATCTCTCAACTCAAAGCAAAACTCTACAGAGCAGAGTTGTGTGTGACTGAGTTTGAAGATCTGTGTTAGTGTGGAGCTCCAAGCATTAAAAAGAACAGTCAAACAGCAAATATGAGCTACAACGTGAAAGACAACTTCAGTGATAACACGTACAGTTTCAAAATGTTATTATGACGTGGGGTTTTTTTGCCAGGAAAACCAAAACGTGCATCTAAAAGCAAACAAGACGGGACTGGTACGCAAACTAGGCCTGCCAAGTCAAGTCAACAAACAAAATGTGATATAGCTCCTGTTATCATCCACCTCAACCCTATAGTCTCCCAGAACAGCAGCAGCAAATCATGGCAGTCAATAGTCACAAGAATCTATCAACCACAAAAATGGCCACACGTTTGTTGTAAAAATGAAGGAAAAGCACAAAAGTTTATTTTTAAATATTCTCACTAGTATAAACTTCGAAGAACGAATGTCAAGTCCTGTGGGTTCTAGGAGTCAAGACTAGAGGTGGGTATAATGGACCAGTACTAAGTTGGTACTGGTTCCTGATTGGTCAGTACCAAAATATTGATAACAGGACAAACAGTGCTGCTATCGGTATTTATGCAGTGCTAATGCATTCTAACATAACTGGCATTTTCTACTGGATGATGCTGGATTGGATCAGTGTAAAGGACGGACATGATGCCCTACACATCACCACCAGACATATGTTGAATTGGTCCGCCCTCATTCTGTATACAAGATACTCAGAAAACTATTTAGCTTATTTACCCCCCCCCCCAAAACAAAAAAACAAAAAAAAACAACAACTGTTGAATCTTTACATGCAATTCCTATTTTTTTGCACCAAATTATGAAGAATAGTATTAAGACTTTCAATAAGTACCGGTGTGGATCAGCACAATCCTAATGATACCCATCCCTAATTAAGACCGGTGGGGGAAGAATCTTGGTTGGCTCATTGGCGTCTAATGATCAACGGCATGGTGGTTCAGTTGTCAAGGATGCATCAAGACGGATTAGCATTTACTGTGCCAACATATTGTGGATATTTATTGTGATTAAATATTTCAGAATGTGGTCGGAGTGATGAGATCAAAACGCATCTCTGAGATTTGAAAGATGCAATGTTCACACCTGTACTTACCTCTGACCATATATGATCATTTGTGTAAATTTCCTTGGGTTTTAAATATCAATATTTATCATTTTGTTCCAATGTATCGATTTTTCAAAGCTACATACCATCCCAGATCCAAATTTTTGCCACAATTATGAACACACACACACTTCAATTAATCAACTGACATCCAAGTTTTTGCAAACCAGTGACATCAGCTGACGATCATTACATTGAGTATGTGCACTCTGACCTGAACCTGATTTTTTTTTTCACCCGCAAAGCTTAAACAGCTAAAAACTAGATAAAAACTAAAAAGTTCTTCAAAAGTTATACAGTATATATTTTCCACACACACACACACACAAAAAAAAAAAAAAAATTGACATACCTCAATAAACAAAATTAAATCCACAGATAGCTAAACAACTTTATTGACAGTTTTTAAAAAGCCCAAACATAGACAAATTTCAGTTTCAAGTTTACACCTGGGAACTGGATCCAATACGTGTCAAAACGTTTGGGCTCACTCTTAGAGTTCCGAACGTGATCAAAGTTCAGTGCCTATTTTTACACAGAAATGACCAGACATGCTGGGAAAAAAAAATAAAATAAATCACTACATATGGAAACTGGTTCTGTTTTATGAGCTTATTGCTTCTGAAAGACTGCTGAACATGATGTATCTGAGCAAAAGAGTGGAGATAAAACACAAAACTGTTTGTCCAACTGATCACAACAGTGTAAGCAGCTGTAACAAAGCATGTCTGGGCTGTGAGCCATGGCCGTGAATGAACATCAGTAACACATTGGTTCGCTGTGCCAGAGAACCAATGATGAAAACTCCACTGTTTTCTTCCCCAGGCCGTTCGCTGTCTAGCCTGGAGACGACGACTCAAATCTTTCACAAAATACAAGCAAGATTTCGTTCTAATTCGCTTCAGTTGCTGAGCTGACGAGACATCTCCGGGCAGATTTTCTACAGTTTGTGCTCTTTTAAACAGAGATTCCGCCCTAAAGCTGATCTGATTATTTTATTTTTATTACAAACTCAAATATTTTGCTTAGTAATAATAAATGACTGTTATTGTTAAAGCCTTCCTGTCAAACTGTCAAAACTTCAATTTTTTTTGTTAGTTCAACTGCTGCAATGCACACTTTGGTCCAAATCTATTACTGGATTAAGAAATCACGTCACAATATGATAATCAGAAAAAAAAAAAAAACTGTACCGGCCCCCTGATGTTGACATTCACCTTGCACTGCACTGAACAAATACAAATACACACGAGTGCTCGGTTAACAGAACTGTTTTCACTCTCCTACTGATGTTATTAAGATGTGTGAGACACTGTCACAGCAAATCACACAATCTGGAAAAAAAAGACTGTTTTTTTTTGGTTTGTTTTTACCTTTAATGTTGAGCCTCCACTTTCCCACACTGGCCGGCACGAATCCAAGACTAGTCTGGATCTGTATGCTCAGAAAATCTCACCTATTTCTACCATCTCTCTCCATTTTCAATCAGTCCAGTGTCTCTTTCTCTCATTCTGTGTGTGTCATGTATGAAGAAGGCACTAACAAACTACAATAATATCAGTCTACAAAGAACTAGACAGCTCTTCATGTCTTTACATAATATTGGAAGTCTCTTACCGGAGAGAGCTTCTGAATCAGGTCATGAGCAACATGCACCAGGTTCTTGTCCTCCTGCAAACTCTTCTGGAAGCGTCGGCTTTCCTCCTCCTCCAGCAGGTCAAAGTCATTGGCAGCATCCAGTAACGCCTGAATGAGGCCTTTCCAGGAGCGTAGCGCCGGAACCTGTGGGGCCACTGCTGAGCTCACTCCTGTGCCAATCACCAGGACCAACTCCGGAGCCCGTTTGGTCTTCAGGCTGGGCAACAACTTTCTGTGTATGGAAAATACAGAAATAATACAAAATACATTTCTTCTGCCTGCAGCACATTCCTTTTGCACGGAAAGAAAAACGACAATGTGCGTTGGGAGAAAAAAAAAAACCAACTTTCTATGCATACCACATAAATGTAACACAAATCAGATCAAAGTTAACACAGAGGATACACTCTCATACGCTGCATGAAGACAGCGAGCGAGACACCATCTGGGGGCGTGTGGCCTTGCACAAGTTAGTTAATGAGGTTAATGAGGACTGATTTCTTGCGCGAGGATTAACAGAGTTTACCTACTTCTTGGAATATAGGCCTTTGGCATCACAACAAGAAGCAAAGCTGCTAGGCCAGAATTAATAATGTCTCAGAACAGTAATGATGAACACTGGACCTTTTTGTCACTAGTAAGTAGACTCACCTTGCTTTTTTCGCTACTGTTTCACCATTCTCAGGAGGAGGCCGCTTCTCTGTCTTGACCGTCACAACAGAGGCCATTCGACTCCTACAGAAAGAAACATGTTCAAATACGTTACTATTGAACACAAATGGTGCCTATTTTGGGAAGAAAAAAAAAAAAAATTATCCAATACTTATTTTGGGGTTTAAAGGGGAATTCGGATAGCTTTTAAAAAAATGTTCTACTATTGCGATCCAAGTACGGTGAGGAAAAAACTTGCATATTATAAAACCAATTGTACTGACAGGGATGTCACTATGGGTCTGCGGCTTGACGTTTAACGACCAGAGTTGTTGTTTTTTTTTTTTAATACATAATGTTTTTACTTTACAGCTGCCGGTGTGTACCTCAAATCTCAAAACTGTTGTAAATTATTCAGAACAAACTCAATAATCTGCGGTAGATTTTAGAAATCTGTTTTCTGTCACCAGCACCGTCATCAATTCTGACTTGTACAGTTTCTCTACAACGACACATTTCAAATCACCAACTGTGAATGACCTCAAGCACGCAGATGTGGAACTCTTCTTCAACCAAACAGCGAGGTAATCCTAACTGTCCTTTCCAATCATGGCACAAAGGAAAGGGATTAGGAACAACTACGTCATCTCTCAGCTCTAAATATACCAGAGCTCAGCCTGACTCCATCCACAATAGCACAGAAACTCCCGTGTTTTCGTGAATTACAGTAAAAACAGGATGCACCCGTGTGCTCTTGTGTTGTCAAATTTTATATTCTAACCAAAACCAAGAAAAAAGACGACAGCATTCCAATTTTCAGGTCTTTTCACTGATCCCAGTTCAGTACAGAAATGATTTCAAAGCATTACTCACTGCGTACAAGTCACTCAATGGTGTGGGCCCTAAACACATCTCTGATATGTTTCAAATTTAGATCTGCAGGAGCTTCTCAGCTAGTGGTGAAGAGTTTAAACTAAACATGGTGAAATTGTGTTTATCTAATATGCTGTCCAACCAACTGCCAATCAATATCAGACCTGCTCCAACTGTAGCTTTAGAAAGTTGCTAAAAAAAAAAAAACCAAACACTTCTATTGCGCTTTTAATTTTCTACGTATTCTTTTATTTCTTCCAATATTGTATGCTATGTTTTATTCCTGTAAAACACAATGAGTGACATTTCGTGTATGACAAAGTCCTATAGAAATAAAATTGAACACACAGAGAATGGTTTTGCATAGTTTAAGTGCGATAACTTGCCCTTTTGTGATTTATGTCGTTTGGTGACGTGTACTGTCTGCAAAATTCATCTCCATAAAAGTAACTGGTGAGGTCATGTTCCAGACGCAGAGTCCTCTTTCACTCACTGAGAGCAATAAGGTATGGAGTGTGGTATTAAAATCAGAGATTTAAAGTACTCAAGCTTAAATCAGCTACACTGACAGTTTGCTGATGAAGTTACACACTCATTCCAGTCCTGAACCTGGAGTGAAGAGCCTGAGGACACAGGTAACTGAAACAGGGTCTGAACTTCTGGCCTTCAAGCGGTTTTTAGAGACAAAGGCTAAGCTAATCACCCCGTTTACATCAACAAGCTGGGAAAAAAAACCTGTCACTGCAGTTAGATTTGCCTTTTTAACCACGCGAATAAACATTCTGTGAACGTATTACAGCGTACACCCTATCAAAAATCTGACAATCACTCTAAACAGGAGAAAAACAGCCATTCAGCTGGACCAGGGGGTTAGCACAGGAGCTAATGAGCTAAAACTGGGCTAGCCAAAAGACAGTCCAGAAAAGATGCACGAAAACTGGACCAAGTTAGAAAAGACGGAGAGGACAGACTGCTGTCATTTTCGTAACAGACGAAAAAAACAGTACAGGTGGCTGTTCAGGTGATGTGTTTCACGCTAGTTTTGTCCCGAAACTTTCTTAAAGCGTCTCACCCAGATGGAAGAGGAAAGCTTGATTCCGGTGTTCCCTGAAAGTCAGTCGGATGAAAGAGGTTAGAAGTGATGTTCAGAGTCAGCTGAAGAAAAAAAGCATCTTCAGAAGAGTTGGTCGTCCTCGGATTACACGTGCATTACTGTTGACACGCGTGGGTTCTTTATCCCCCCTGTCCTTTCCAAGTTCTTTCTCCAAGAGAGCTTGAGAGCAGGTCCCTCTAAGAGCTCCAGATCTTTGACGTGCTCATCACACGCCCGGTGCTTCACAGAAGTGTTTTCTGACTTTATTCAATTAAAAACGCGTAGATTTTTTTTTTTCGTACTCTGTGAATTCTGTCTCACTTGTCCGTTTGCGACTTAACGATTAAGCCAACTTGAACAGAACACTCGCTTTAAACTCCACCTTCCTCTCTTCAAAAGCTTCCCTTGGTTTAGAGATGAGGGAGGAGGGCGGACCACGGTATCTGTATTTCGAACTAAATTGGCTTAAAGTCTGTTTTTAGTTCCAAGTGTCCTTCTTTCATTAGTTACACTATAGCACATTGAAATCAATGCACAGTTTATATCAAGTAATGAAAAAATGCCAATATTCCAAAAATAATGATTTTGGGAGAAAGGAAAATCCAACAGATGGTGCAGGTCAGATCGCAAACCAGAACCTTTCAAATATTCAGAGGCTCCTTTTATAGCAGTCCAGTGTCACTAAGGCCAGAGAATGTCCCCATTTAACTGGTAAGACGTAATGATGCCCCCTTCCCCCACGCCCATAAACTAGTTAATAGTAGGCAGAACGCCGTTCTGTAAGTGACATTGTGTACCCATGTGAAATGAGGCAGCAGTAGGTTTATGACTCCTTTACATGGGGACAGTTGTGCATACCTGGGGATCTAGTTAGTTTTGTTCAAACAGGGTGAGATTGAGGTTTAAGGCTCTGCAATATGCCATTCAACTCCTAATTTCCCCTTAATGGACAGAACCAGAATCTGCAAGTCTAGAAATATTATACTCCTAAAAAGTCTCTCCCACTTCTCCTATCTATGGATTCCTTTGTCCATGAAGACCTATGGCTGGATGTCTGTCCTGTGCGTTGTATCATATAGCCACAACTTGACTGCATTCCCCTTCGTCTTCCCTTATCCTGTCATTTTAGACACTTTAGATCATATACCCTGAAAAAGCCACTTTATTATGTACACCCTACCTTATATCAACACGCACTGTCAGTCTTATCATCTCCATTCACCATACACTGATCAACCACTGCAATAAAGCCTAATATTGCCGCCAAAACAGTTTTGACCTATAGAGCAGGGGTGTCCTACTCTGGTCCTGGAGGGTCGTGGTCCAGCAGGATTTGTTGATTTCCCTGCTCAGAAACTCCTGGTTCACCTCACCAGTTAATTGTCAGGTTTAGTGAATCTGATACTGCGGTTTGTGTCGTTATCGTCCTGTTCCTCATCAGTGGTCAGTTTCTGGTCTCATGACAGCGTTGGCTGCATAGTTTTGGTTGTTAATCTGTTCTCAGGCCAGCAGCACTGACCTAATAATGGCGGTGATGTCTCAAATACAGCCATCTTATCATTGATCCAAAACTATGCTTGTCGTTTGAGCTTCTAGATGTAATGTTAAGAATATTTTTGGTAGATGGACTATTCTCAGTTGAGCAGGAAGACTGTGGTATTTAAAGTAAGAGCAGCACTGTGCAGCAAACGAACACACACATATTCTGCAACCATTTCACCGTCATCGCTTTGCAGAGAAGGTTTTGCTGCTAATCTTACCTGTTCACTGGTGGTCTCTTAAGAGTGGAGGGTAAAAATTATGCAGAAAAAGTGAACTACGAAGTGCACACATGTGGTGGAGGTCATAAAATGGACAATGAGTGTAAATGCAAGGTAGTAGTGTATAATAAAGTAAATGTGTATTAAAAGTAATAACCCTATTATTACATTAGATTAGATTGCTGACCCAGGATTATGATTTCAGACAGATGGAGCTGCTTCTGTTCTCAATGTGACATATGTTTGATTTTGGAATGAAAAGTATAGGAGCTGATTGTTTATGTGGAAAATAAGAGTAAGAAAGTACATGAATGATAGCGCTGCACTCAGCCCAGTTCTGGGTCATGACATTCCTTGAAAAGAAGGTACCGGTAAAGGGGCACGTCAGTAGAGAACGTCAGTAGAGATGGAAGTAGCAGTAAGTCCAGAAAGTGTAATTGTGATGTTCTGTCCATTGTATATCTAAATATCATAAATTCAACTAAACAAATGTAATAACAGCACATAAGTAGGACGGTCTTTCACTAATGATCATTACTCAGATTAAAGTTGTGTCAGTTCAGTCTTGATACAGGTTCTCTGCAATAAATGTTAAACCCAAATGCTCTTGTGTCAGTTGTCAATGTGACTGTAATCAGACCAGAACACAGGGAGAACTGTAACCATGTTTGTACGATACTGATTCTTGCCTCAATTTTTTCAGTATCATAAAAATTGTGAGAGCATGGCAACAGGGTATGTGGTTTAAAGGAGAATTCCATGTGAAATACGTTATTCTAGATAAACCAACCAAGTCAGTATTGATCACAGTGATGATGACAGGAACCAGACGTCTGAAGAGTTTAATGCCTCTAAATGATACCTCACATGCTATTACATGAAAATGTTAAGGCTGTGCTGCATGATGCCTCTGACTTTTTTTTCCATGAGAATTTTTTTGCATAAAAATTCATTTACACCACAGAGGTACATGCAGTGTGTAAAGCAATATAGTGAAAACACTGAAGGCACACGTAGGTTCAGTGGTCTTTTCGGGTAGCAAATAAAGTGGAAAGTGGCTAGATTTTCAATGCAGACATTATAACCCTGATTCCCATCATAATCCTAGTCCATTTCGCTACAATGTACCATTTTACAACCCCAAATCAGAAAAAGTTGGGACAGGGTGGAAAATGTGAATAAAAAAATAAAGCAGTAATTCACAA
>JBBJLS010000018.1:18523079-18577519 GCA_037577275.1 Bryconaethiops microstoma
TATTTTATTACTATTTGTGTTTGTGTAAGTTTGTGTAACATACATTTAGTGTAGCATACATTTAGTGAAGGCATATAAAGTGTATATAGAAACAGGGCCCTAAAGTATGTTTCTTCTCTAAAGAGCCAGAAAAAAACTGGAGCATTTACTGAAATCATTTGGCCCACATTTAAGAGAACAGATGAGAGTTAAGAGATTGGAGTCTGCAAACTAATGCTATTGGGCAGGCTGTCATGAGCCAAAATGCAGCATTTTAATACAATTACAGTTGTATAATTTAATATTTATTTAAAAAATCATTAAAATAAAATTTAGCTTGTGCTAAATTTAACAGTAAGGGCTAAGAGCCTGTTTGACTCATTAGGCCTTTAAACTTTAAACTTCTGATCTAAAACTACAGAAACTGAAAAAAACTTACAAAGATAAGCATTTGTTAGTTCCACAAGAGGGAAATTTCCGTTGTTACGACAGAAAGTGCACAGTACAAAAGTAAGAGCAGCAAAAAAGAACAGAATAAAGCTTTACACAACAGTATAACATAAAAGAGCATACAAATAATACAAAAATATAAGTATAGACGTGTGTAACACATTTTTATGACAAAAATATATGTCATAAAAATATATATATAAACCTATGTATGTCTATATACACACTGAATAGCAGAAGGTATTAAAAAACAGTAAGCAACAGTAAAAGCGAAAAACAGTAATAATGAACCAGACAAACTGCAAACTGCTCACAGTAATATTTCACCCCTAAAATTGCACATTACACCAGAAAACCACAAGGATTACACATGTTGTAGCCAAAATACTGCACCCTAGAGAAAAATATTGCACATGAAAGAAGTATTGCACACCAGAGAAACCTCCACTTATCGGTCTGTGGTGTTTAGATGTGTGAGTTTGTGTGTGTGTGTGTGTGTGTGTGTGTGTGGTCAGCTGCAAAGTGCTGGTTGTAGAGTCTGACAGCAGCTGGAAGTAAAGACCTTCGGAATCTCTCCTTCCCACAATGGGGGTGCAACAGTCTGCTTCTGCGGGAGCTGCTCAGTGCATTCAAGAGTATCCTGCATGGGGTTCGAGATGGTATCCAACAAGGATGACAGCTTAGCCACTATTCTCCTGTCAGTCACAACCTCCACTGGGTCCAGAGGGCATCCTAGAACAGAGCTGGCCCTCCGGAGCGTGCTGTGGTAAGTGCCCTGTTGTAATCTCTAAGGCAGGGTGGAAGGATTCCAAAGGATTGGTAGATCACCATTTACACTCCAGTCTACGCACATTTTGCTTTAAAGCACGTTTGATCATTATACCAAGGGGTCAACTTTTTTAAACGTTTTTACATCTTAGAGGTGTGACATTGTCTAATGTGGATCGAAGAGAGTTCTCGAAGTATTCACTTAGGTTATCGAGGTCTGCTGGACAAGATGGAGTGCCAAATTGGGTTGATATTTCTGGGTGGTTTTCAATAAAATTAGGAGCCGTTTACTGCCACTACAGGCACACATATTTCCTGTCACATGATTTGATAAGTCATAATCTACACTTTCTCAATGTTGTTCTATGCTGCTAACTGTCTCCTGTGCAATAATATACATAAGGGCAATATTATTAATTCTGGAAGGTTTCATCATGCCTCCCACTTTTGTATTACACTGCTTTATTGTCTACTTACTGTATTGTCTCGAATTTACATCACTTTCAAGCTGCTGTTATATTGTATCTGTATTGTCTGTTTTTTGTACTGTTTTGTATTTACATCCCATTCACACTACTGTCATATTGCTATATTGTCAATTTATTGTATTGTTTGTCATCCCCTGCACTTTGTTCAATGCTGCTGCCTCCTGTGCAATAATCATATTTATGGAGCAATACTAATCATTCTGCAAGGTTTACATAGTGTCCAAACTATACTGTGTACATACACTAATGTTTACAGTTCTTGTGTCTATTTACTGCAATGTCTATTGTCTCCGTCATAACTTACACTGTAATGAAAGTTACTATATGTTGTTCTGTGGTCTATGGAGCATTGTACACAGCTGCTGATGACAATAAAATAACTGACTGAGTCTGTGCTTGTTGTTTTTTTGTGGGCTGTGTCTTCTTCTGTTAAGCTAGCTTGAGTTTTCTTCTGGTGCTTAATTGTTGTACTGCTGTTTTTGCTGTCCACTTGGACTTCCTTTGTTCTAGATTACTACTTTGTGGTGTGCTTTTTGTTTGTTGGCTGCCTTTGTCCCTGATGGGGTTAGCTTCATTAACTTCATTGCAATCAGCTAGATAATTCTCACCTGGTGTTAGGGAGGCCAGAGGTAATTAGTGGGAGTGGAGAAAAAGGCTTTGTGACAGTGATCTCATCACTTATTGATCTCCCTTATTCAAATTCAGCACCGATTTACTTCTGCAAAGTCTTCCTTCTACAGAACCAAGTTTGAAGAATCCAACCTTCGCAAGCTCTTTGCCACCTTTTTGTCTCTTCTTAAATCTCCATCTCTCCGTTTTTCTCTCTCTCACCAGTAGATTTTGCCATGTTCTTCGATGAGAAGATTGATGACATTGGTAGATCCTTCCGACCCATCAAGCCACCTGCCAGCTAGAGACCAGCCAATGCTGCCCAGTTTCTTGGTTTCTCACCTCTCTCTCGAGGATGTCATTACTCCTGATGTCCAGCAAACCCACCACGTCTCAGCATCCTTGGATCCTTGATATCCTTGGATCTAATTCCGCATATTGCCTACATCATCAATGGCACCTTAAGAACTGGCCATGTCCCATCTGCTTTCAAGTCTGCAGCGGTCACACCAAATTGCTGGAATCCTCAGAGGTCAACAACTACAGACCAGGATCTCTTCTCTCCTTCATTTCCAAAGTCCTGGAACGTGCTGTTCATAACAAACTCAACAGCTATTTTTCTCAAAATAGGCTTCCGGACCCTCACCAGTCTGAGTTCAAGACTGCATACTCTACTGGAACTGCACTACTAGCTGTATCTGAAGAACTTTGTGCAGCTAGATCAGCCAAGCTGTCTTCAGCCCTGATTCTTCTTGACCTTTCAACTGCCTTCAAAACGGTTAACCACCAGATCCTCCTGGCTACTCTCTCCAGCCTTGGGATATCGAGCACAGCCTGGCAATAGTTTGCTTCCTACCTTGATGACTGGAGGTACCAGGTAGCATGGCATGGCTCCCAGTCTGCCCCGTGAAGATTGTCTGCAGGTGTTCCACAACGCTCGGTCCTTCGACTGCTTCTCTTTTCTTTATATACTGGTTCTCTTGGGGATGTAATAGCTTCACATGGTTTTTCCTATCACTTTTATGCAAATTAACTCATTCACCGGCATCTCTGACTGTCTGGCCAACATCTCCTGGATGGTGGTCCATCACCTTAAGCTGAATCCCAGCAAAAGTGAGCTTCTTTTCATCAAAGGGAGTCCATCACCAAGCCATGACCTCACAGTTACTTTTGAGAACTCTATCCCCTCAAAGAAGGTAAGAAATCTTGGTGTCATGTTAGATGAAGAACTGCCATTCTTGTTGTATGCTAACAACCTCTCCAGGACCTGCAGATACCTTCTGTACAACATCAGAGGAATCCAAGCCTTTCTCACCACTGAAGCCACAGTTACTTGTCTCTAGTAATCTCTAAACTCGACTACTGCTTTTCTGGCTGGACTTCCACTGTAACAAGAACACTTCAGCTGATTCATGATGCAGCTGCGAGGTTAGTCTTCAATGTTCCTAAATTCTCACACACCACGCCTCTACTACGGAAAGTTCACTGGCTCCCAGTGGCTGCTCGCATCAAGTTCAAAACCTTAACACTTGCCTTCTCGTCTTCTCAGAGCTTCAAGCACTGCTCGTCTGAAACCTCCATTGCTGAAAAGTGGACAACATGCATCAGGACTCTTTTTAGTCTTGGCCCCCGAGTGGGCGAGGGACTCCACAGATCTGATTTTTCTATATATTTAAGTAAAACCGCAGCACCTATCCACTTAAGTTTTTTTTCTTTTGACAGGGTTTGTAATTAAAGCTCTTTGTGTTCTTCCATTATTTCTGCATCTGTGTCCTCCTTCCCTGTGTCCCACATGACACAGGAGTGCAACATTGCTGAAAACCACATTTTAATAAATATTGTCCTGGTCTGCACTGGTGTAAAGTGAAGTTGGTCAAAGTTAAACCAGGTATAAACCTGTTCTATTTTTTTAGAAACACTTTCTGAGTCATCCACTATTTCAGTTTTTGAGTAGTTCCACAGAAACTTGACATAGGTAGCTCAGGTAAGGAACATGATGGCTAATTAAACTCAAAGACAAACTTCTACCCACCTTTTAACATTGTATAAATTATATTCATTATCTGGCAGTAGAAAAATTGCTGTTCTACTCAAGGCAATGGTCTTAAATTTCAAACTGTCTGGCAACATGTTACATTCATAAAAACGGTGGACTCTACTGACATTTCTATTTACTCTGTGTATTTGTGTATCCATTCTTCATTTCCCTATCTCTAGTCCCCACCCCTTTTTGAAATGTTTAATTTATTTTTATTTATTTTCCTCCTATATCTGTTTATCTTACTTGGATTTATCTATTTATTATTTATCTGTCACACACAAACTGTGTATTGAATGTATGTATCAATGGTGCAGTCTTGATTGGGAGCTCTGTTGAAGCGGGATGTTTGTGTGTGTGTGTGTGTGTTTGTGCCATCTAAAAGGAAAATAAAAGATCTATTCTATTAAGTCTATTCTGAGCTGTACAAATCAGTGAAAGCTTTGATGAAAGACTTTTTCTCCAGCACTTACCTCACTAATTATCCAGTTAACATGAAAATGTCAACACTGCTATAAAGAAGGAAGAAATCCTCAGATATATAAACCAATATTAAAAAGCTTCAGGCCCAGATTGATTCAGCCTTGAGTTTTATAGGGATTTTCAAAATATAGTAGTTGATCCAATGTTTATGTTTAAATATTTGAAAATAGTGAGGCAAACATCTCTTTGATCCTGAAAGGTAAATGCCCTGAGGACTGCACCTCCTACAGCCCGATCTCATTACTCAACATAGATCTGAAGGTTCTATCAAAAGGTTTCAAGATCAACTGCACAAACATTAGATGCTGTGTCTGTAGATGGTTTTGTATGAACTGTATCCATCCCTGAGTTTGTATTTTTGTATTTTCTATATAATGGGACATTGAAAATGGGGTCCTTTGTCAGTGGACATTAAAATATCATTTACTATGCTTAATGGGGCTGTTTTGGTGCTGTGATGAGGCTGGAACCCAGATGAGCAATGTTTCATACACAGTCAACTCCCGACATTCACGGGGGTTACGTTCCAAGAGTACGTGCAAATAGTGAAAACATACAAATTTCTAATGTGGTAAAAAAATAAATAAAAAAAACCCTGAAAATGCCTTTTTATTTTTTTAAGTGTAAACCCTAACTACGCCCCCGAATGTGCTCCCAAAACACTTGGCTCATTTTAAACTCAGCTTAATACATTACCCTTAAAGAAAAATTAAAGTTAAATCTGTTTCCATACTGTACAGTGAACAATGAACTGCTGTCTCCTGCAGTACTAGAACATAAAATACAAATGTTACCCCTATTTAGTGTACTGTAATTCATGCAAAAGTGTTTTCTTTGGTATGCGCTGTCATTTTCTTTAGTATAAGCAGGGTAAATACAGTAATAAATTAACAGGGCTTTAAGAAGAACAAAATGAAAAACGCAAGAACGCTTGAGAAAGCTTCACAGGGGAAATTCTGGACTGCACCTGCCAAAGATGCATTCTCGGATTGGCTACTTTCAAACCTCTCACCTTGGAATACCATCCCAAGACGTGCTTTCTTTGTGTTCTCTCGACAGTACCTAAAAATGTATAGGTACATTTTAGGTATAGGTATTTTTAGGTACTGTTCTCTCGACAGTACCTAAAAATGTATAGTTATATTTTATATGGAAATGTAGCTGAATTTACATTAATATTTATGTTACAAAATTAGTAAATTATATTATTATATTTAATGCTGGGCAACGATTAAAAATTTTAATCCTGATTAATCATTGTTATACGCAAAATTCAATAATAAATTCAAAAGTAGTATATTGTGCACTTTGTAAGAGAGAAACAAGTTTACAAGTATTTACTAACAGGTATTTTATTCTTACAGATATCTGTTGCTAAATTTATAACTAACACAAGTAATCTGCTAAGATTACACAAATAAATCTTAAATCTTAAAGTTCCTCAATCTTAAAAAAAACGAAAAGTCTGCCTCACAGCAGGGGAATAGGTCCTCGGTGAATCTATAAAAAATAATATCTCATTCGCAACAAGTGATTGGCTCATGATTAGCTCATGAATGGGTGATTATGTCTTGTGATTGTTATTTTCGCAACCTAAGCGTCTTCCATTTCATGTCATGTGTTTGAAAGATATATAAGCTCTCTGCGAGAGCTAGGTTCTTTGAGAGCTAGGTTCTTTGAGAACCATCTGAAACTGCCTCAGGTGTATTCTCCCTGCAGAAATAAAGATTGCATTTGCATCAACTAGCCTGAGTGATCGTGTATTTATTAGAGGATTTTCCACAACAACTTTTTTTTTTTTTTAAAGTACTACTATATGAACAAAAGCGCACCAAAATTTGGTTTGCAAACACTTTAAACAAATAAGGAGCTTTTTAACAGCAGTTTTCCCTTTAACACAGTTACACAGCTGCAGTTCAAATATTTCTGTAAAACTCAACTTAAACATTAATGTAATCAAATCAAACATAAAACCAAAGCTATTTACCACTGCAGGGCATTCATGTTTTATCTGGTTTGTTATGTAAAAAAACAAGGATGGCAGCAGCAAAGTCTGTATAAAAGTCTATGTATATGAATGCAGTGTCATTAAAGTCCCTTTTGGTGTAATGGTCAGGCGTCCCAATACATTTGTCCATATGATATATATTATAATTAATTATATATTATATATAAAAGTAATGGTACGCCTGACCCACGTGAAAACCAGCCGACAAGTATGGCGCTGCATGCTGCGCGCACCCATGAGCAAAAAAAGCAACAAACATTCAAAATAAAAGGATTTTTAAAAGAAAATGCGTTAAGGTGTGATACAATAACTGTCAGCATTAAGTAAATAATGCGTTATCGCGATAATAATGGGTTAACGTGCTCAGCCCTAGTATCTATATATACATACATACATACATACACACACCTATTTATTTATTTATTTATTCACTATTAACTGCTTTCATTGTCGTTATGCAATAATTTAATTGGTTCTATTCACATTGGCCAGCTTGGGTAACTCTTGAGTTTGGGTAACAATTGAGTCATTTTCTAGAGTTCGGGTCAGTGGAGTGGGGTTCTGATACAATTTTGGAAGCTTGGGTCAGGCATAAAGTGTTCAAACAACTGTAAAGGTGATGTGGAATTTGACAATGGAGACTGAAATTAATAGCATTCCAAAGAAGTTTAATCAAACTATATCATTTGACATGCAGTATCGTACAGAAAAAGCTAATAAAGCTCACAAAGGAATTCCATCATGTTCGCTATTCCTGTGTTTTCCACTTTGTCAGCTTCCTAGCTCCTCTGACCAAATCAGCAGTAAAAACTAGAGCCAAACTAATTAACCTGTATTTTGCTTTTCATCTTTGTGTAAAAGGTTATATCTTAGTCATTTAAACCTTTTAAAAGAACGAGCAGGCTTGCTTAAGGAGATTCCTTGAGCTTAGTGTGGAACCTGATATGGTGGATGACATGGTGATTAAAGTGTTGGGAAGTGATGATGCAGAACATTTTTGCTGTAGTCAGAAAATTCTCTGCATTTGTAGAAATTATTTTTATTCACCTCCATTATTATAGTTTACACCACCTATTGCCATTTCAGTTTCACTTTTTTTCCTTCATCCCTGGACCCACAACACTGTGTTGACTTCCGATATAATTTGTTATATAATTTGTTGGTCCTGGAGGAATGTTGGTTCTTTTTTACTATGTATTGTGTGTATATGGCAGAAATGACAAATAAAACTTACTTGACTAAACCTACAAGACCAAGCCCATGATTCGCGCGTAGATTTACAAATGCAAGATTACCTGCCTAAATTGATTCGTTTTGGATTACAGTAAGGTAATAAACTCACCATATCTGTGTAAATCTCGATGGCCCTATTCAAACAGTTTATGGCCTCTGCAGACAGAACAGAAAATAGACAACTTACAGGCACTCTCTTATTATTCACATACTCATTCTTTCTTTAAAGCACCAACATCATTCAGACACACAGCCATGTTTTTTTTTTCAACTTCTAAGAGAACTACTGTTGGAAACGGAATAAATGATTTACAGAGGCATCTAAAAACTACACAGGTTCTTCTGAAAACACAACACAATTTTGACAGCATTAAATTCAAACCAAAGCGACATAAGAAAACCAAACCTTGAGGATCAGCTTTTTTAAAGGCATTGCCTGCGTCTATGAAGTTGGTTGCTGCATCATGTTTGCTCTGCATCTGCAGGTGTAGAAGTGCTGCCTGGGAGAAGGCATTTCCGGCAGCTAAAAGACAAAAAATGCATCTGAATTTTTATTTTATACACAGGTATTTCATAACCAGTGCTTAAACAAAAGAACCGTACATACTGGTACTTTTGGGAGAAGTTAGTCAGACTACTACATAGAACAGAATAAAAAAAATTCAGTCATGTTAGTCCTTACCGCTCCAATTCTTTGCCATCTTGAACATGTTAGCTGCTCTCCCGTACATGTCACAGGCATCTTCTACCTTCGAGGAGCCTCTAAATAATTAGACAAGAACATGACAGTTGATTTACATTTTTATACCATTTCGTCAAATGTCTGGCCTTCTCAGCCATACAGGAGGTGATAGTGTCTTAGTGGGTAAAACACTTGCCTGTGAACCCGATTATCACAAAGCTGAAGGTTCAAAACCCCACTTTCTACCATTTTGTCACTGAGCAAGACACTTAACCCCCCAGTGTCTCAAGGGGGGGACTGTCCCTGTAACTAATGATTGTAAGTCACTCTGGGTAAGAGCGTCTGCCAAATGCTGTAAATCTAAATCTTACATAATCAGTTGCTATGACCTGCAGCCAGAAAGTGGGACTACTAGTTCAGTAGAAAAATGTAGTTTGGTAATGAAATCAATGTGTAAGGGGGTTGTTTGGACCCATGAAAGAGCACTAAAAAAAGGAAAGAATTATGTTGATTGGTTTACAGCTCTTGAAACACAGAAGAGTGAGGCAAAGTCTGCAAGCTGGTAAAGTTTCCATGGACACAGTCAGGTGATGTTTACAGCTTTGCTGTTGAATTAAAGAGCTTGAGAATAGGTGAACAATCCAATATTTAGCTATGTTTACCTATAGACCATCTAGAAGATAGGTTTGTTAAACAAATACAGATCTCACTAGCTAGTAGGGAGTCAGCTGACTGTTATTATGGTAGGAAGAGGTCACTCAGTAAGGGTAGCCTTTAAGTCCGAGCAAGAAAAGCAGCTCAAATGTAATGTTTTTCTCTAATAATTAGAGTTCATTGGTGCTTTACTGCTTACACCTGTAGTTTTTGACAGATAAGACAGAACTTCATTTACCCATTTTGATATTAGTATGCTCAGTGCAGCAAGAAAGAATAAAGGGTAAAATATTATAGAAATAAAAAATAGACAATAAACAATAGTACAACGCCGTTATTGTAAGAAATTGAGAGTGTTAAGAGCAAGTTGAGGCTCCCTGCTAGCCCTAGAGCAGTTGGCTAACTAGTGTCTGACTCATTTCAGCTAAATTAACTCATGCCTGGAAACTCCTTACCCGAACAGCGACCCGAAGAAAGACTGGGAAGACCTGACTTTCTTTTCTGCCTCTGCCATAAGAGCCTGGGCCTCTTTTTCTTTTCCACTATTGTCCATGTTTAAAGATTAGCTGAAACTTCAGCCAGAGCCACATCAACACAACACCAACATGGCCGCCTCCACGTTCACCCTCTAGAATAAAAGTCACAATCAAACAAAACTTTCTGCATTACACTTTATATATATTTTTAGAAAAAAATGATTTTTTTTGAATAGCTGTGAGGTCTATAGACAGAAATATAACGTAAGAAACCCTTTTTCTGCATTTTTGCACACGTAAGGATTAGTTTCTATAACATAAGGAATAAAAAGAAAACATTTGAAAAAAATATTTTTTTACTTTTAGTTGTCAGGTCTACAGTTTCTTAAACCGAGGGTTAGTTTCTATAACAAAAGTCACAGTAAAACAAAACGTCTACATTATACTTATATTTTTTTTAGGTAATAACAAGAAAACATATTACAAAAAAAGATTTTATTCATATAGTTGTCAGGTCTATAGATAGAAACATAAGTCACAGTAAAACTAAAGTGTCTACATTATTATACTTCTTAAAACTTTCTACATTATACTTTTACTTTTTAGGGAACAACAAGAAAACATGAAAATAAATGTTTTTTTGTTTTAGTTGTAAGATCTATATACAGAAATATACAGTAAGAAACAAAAGTCTAAAAAAAAACCAAAACCTTCTACATTATTGTACTTTTTAGGGAATAACAAGTAAACAAAATGCAAATCTATTAGTTTTCATGTCTACAGACATAAATATAAGGTAAGAAACCTCTGTTTTGTTTTGAATTTTTGCATTTTTGTAACTCTTTCCTGGTAGAATACAGTATCTGTCATAACTCTGTGTACATTCAGACTTGTACTGTAGCTGTTGTTGACTGCACTAAATGTTGTCTTGTCTGGTTGTTTTGTTGCTCTTGTGTTTTTTCTCTCTCTCTTTCATGTCTGCACTTGTGGTCTTGTGGTGTTCTGTTTTTGTTCGTGTGTTCCACCGTGGTCCTGGAGGAACATTGTTTTGTTTCACTGTGTACTGTGTGTGTGGGTGAAATGACAATAAATCCTACTTGACTTGACTTGGTGAAAGGGGAGAAGCTGGAAGATGGTAAAAAGTAAGTACACTGTTTCCCAATAACTCTCTGTAGCTTCAGGATACTGTTTTTGGTGTTTAAATATACATTCAGAGTTTGGATTAGTTGTTGGGATTAGTTTTAATAGCCACTTTTAAAGGTGAAGTTCACAGAATGTTAAGTTTTCCTCTTTATGTCCATAATTGTCATTAAGATGTAGCAATTCTAGAGAACTAATCACATGAGGATTTTTCCAAATTTCTTTGTTGACTGTGCCTTAACAGGGCCAATAGCAACAGGATTTAGATTTTTTGTTTGTTTGTTTGTTTGTTTTGTTTTGTTTTTTATTCTTTGTGTAGAAGTAGCAAATATGCATAATGTGATTTCCTCGCAGTCAGAATAATTGCATGATCTTCAGGGATGCAGTGATTCTGCTGAATCTGCGATTCCAGCAACGTTGAGCGAATGTGGGACACTAAAATGTACATTTCTCATAACGTTCAACGATTCAACAAGAACGAAGATTCAAGCACGAATTTTCCGCATTAATGTAGTATTTTAATAAATACATTTTAAGGGAAAATGTAGTCACAGAGTACAGAGACAGGAACACATCGAGATTGCTAAAGTTTAGTTAATATTCCTTTGTTGTATATCTGAAACATGCACGCTTCACCCGTGTTTAAAATGTCTTTTACCTTTACTTAGTATACATTCTTGTTAATGTAAGATCAGTGGGACACAAATAGCACCTCAGTTTTGGAATCACCCACATAACAGCGCATGGAGCTGTATTTTCATAGATTGTTCCCCTTGGTTCATCCCACTAGCCTTGTAGAAAAAGTTTGAGTACAGTACGTTTGTTGTATTTGAAGTAGAATTTTTAAAACATCATGTCTAGTTCAGCAACACCACAGTTAGAGGAGGAAAAGGTTTATCAGCTATTTGGTTTGTAGAACTCCATTCTCTCCTCAAACTGGGCTCGTATCATTCGAGCAGTTATTTTCTGGTCCACGATGAGGCAGCATTTTCACTCCGAGTCCATCGTACTGCGTGAGTGTCGAGGTTTGTCGAGCTGTGTTTGAGGAATTCCTCATGTAGGCGCAGTGACGTATGTGGAGAGACCCTTGTGTGGTGTTGTCTGAGAGGGTACCCCGGCATGGAAGCTGTGGTTACGGCCTTTAACCCGTTTATACATCGCGTTCTATTTAAGTCGTTGCTAGGACAAACACACTTACCTCATGTTCAGCAACTTAACCCAACGATTACTTGCTCGCTAAGAATTCCTCCGAAAAAAAAAAAGAAAAAAAAAAAGGGTAGTGTGCTTTGAGCTGGATTTCATTTAGTTACACTTCCGTGCGAAATCGTGTCCCAGAGGAATGTTTCACTGGTATGAAATCCTGATTGAGAAACGTGTCTTCAGATTTCGGTCGTTATTCAGAGCAGTGGTTCTCTTGCCTGAACGAAAACGATCCAACCGACTGATTAATAAACCCTTTTGGGTGAACTGTTAAAAGGAACCTTTGTTGGTCTTTGCACAAAATAAACCGATGATGTGCAATCACACGCTGTCTTCAGCTCTTCGGCTGGCCTTTTTTTAAAAAAAAAAACTTTTTTTTTTTTTTTTTTTTACCTCAGTCCACTGCATTGTAAACCCACACAGGCACAGAGGAGTACAGGCCCAAGGATTAAAAGGGCCTTGGAAAAAATTCCAAATAGGGAGATGTTGTTAACTCCTTTCACAAAGATATAATGTTTGAGGAGTGTACTTAGGCCTTAGGAAACTTAGCGGACCTTCGGAAAAGAGATATTAATAACTCCTCAGCCCAGCCCACTGCATTCTTCACATGTGAGTCACGGTGCAGCTAGTGAGTGTAGAGGAATGGGAGGTTTGCCTCTGTTTCTCATTTGTGTTTCTTTCCATGAAAAAGTGCAGGAGAGGGGAAAGGAAAGACCGTCCTTCTCTTAAAACCACCTCTCATGCACACACACACACAAACACCCATACCACAAAATACATGCACACACTAAGTTAAAGTTCTGATGGTCCCAGACTGTTTAAGAAGGACAGTCATTCTAAAAACTGTGAGAAGGGTTAACATGGCTTTTAGAGAGGGTTAGTGCTGAAAATGCAAACGTGGGGGAGCAAACAGTGGTTGCACTGGAAAATGGAAAGAGGTGGTATGGGGTTTTGGCATGGATGACTGTGACTCACTGTTTATCAAGTCTGTCACTATGAAACCAACTGCACAGCATATGTGAGGAGGAGAATAACTCTCGTGCCAAGTTTCCATATATTCTGGTTGGGGAATTCTTCATTTGAAGGTTTTATGTTGTAAATCCATGGAAACGATACATTAAGGGCACCTGCATAAAGCAGACAATTTTAAAAGCCTTCACGTCGCAAGACCCAAATATATTGTCAAGATGCTTCTTTTACAAGAGAAGGGGAAAACATTATGAACTTTCTGTAAAATTTATTTATGATATTTGACCACAATGTACAGGACAGTTCATATTTTTAAATGCTTTGTGAGATGTAATGCTGTGCATTAAGCCTCTGTTGAGGAAACTCAAATTACAGACCTATTGCTAATCGTTTTTATCTAAGACTTTAGGGAAAGTCGTGGCCCAACAGTTACGTTCACTACTGCATAAGAATCGCATAGATGAAATTCCAGTCTGGGTTTCAGCCTCATCGTAGCACCAAAACAGTCCTAGTAAAGATAGTGAATGATCTTTTACTGTTAGCCGACAAATGATTTATACCTTTGCTGGTTATGCTTGACCTCAGTGCGGCATTCAACACCACTGACCACTCAATTCTATTAGACAGACTGGAAAACCAGAGTCAGAATCACAGGAATGGCCTTATCTTGATTCAGATCATACCTGACCGTGTGATCAGTTTGTAAGTGTTAATGGTGGATCATCAGCAGACACCACCAAAGTAAAGTACGGAGTCCCTCAAGGTTCTATCTTGGGACTCTTTTAATTACATGCTGCCATTAGGTACAATTACCTGAAAACATGGGATGTCAACTGTAAAAAAAAAAAAATCTGTGTCACATCGACCCAGCTCTTTTCATTTGATGCACGTATAGATACTGTTGCTAAAATAGCTTTTCTTCATCTACAAAATATTGCTAAGTTAAGAAATCGCATTACCCTCACACTCGATTATTGTAAGAGTTTGCTGTCAGGTTGCTTCAACAAGAACCTCAAGATGCATCAACTAGTCCAGAATGTGGCAGCTAAAGACTAGAGCTAGGAAATTCACCCACATTAGTCCAACATTATAAAGACTTAATTTGCTTCCAACAAAACGTCATACTGATTATAAATTTCTACCATTTACATACAAAGCCCTGGACGGCCTTGCACCCGCACACCTCCGTGAACTTCTCTTGCTATGAACCTCCGTGCTCACTTACATAATAAGGTGCTGCTTATCTGCTTGCCCCCAGAATTATGAAAGCTACTGCAGGGGGAAGAGCTTTTTCATATAAAGCCCCCCTCAAATACTCTCCCGAATGACATTCGCGCAGTCTCAGTTTTAAGTCACCTCTGAAAACCTACTTGTAAGTCAAGCTTTCTGTGATTAACTTTTTGTTAGATGAAGGGTGTAGAGCTGGGAGTTGGTGGGCACAGATAATTCTAGTAAACTGGGATGCTGGTGCTATTGTCCCACCACTCCTCACATTCACTCAAGTTTGTTGATGTTGGAGTGGAGTGCCACCAGTGTTTCAGGATGCTTTCACGTCTATCATACCCCTCGACTCTGCCCTTTCTAGTTAGGCTGCTAAGGTATGTCGGAGCCTCAACATACATTCTTTACTGTTTTAAATTATACCCTGTAAACTTGTACAGACCAAACTCTTGTCTGTTTGTCTCTCATAACTTATTTGGGCCATTTTCTTTGAGGGGAACCGCTACTCATCTGTCTAGTCCAATTTATCACCATTGGGCCTCTAGGTTACCACCTCATCCCGGATCTGCAATCACCGGGTTCCTTTGGCCAATTACCCTCGGATGGTTTGGATGCTTTGGGCTCCCCACATGCTCCTCCCCCATCCAAGGGCAACTGCTGTTTAACTGCTGTAGAGACTCTCAAACTACACCTTTCTCAGATGTAGTAGGGTTGTGTGTTTCCCTGAATTTCCCACTTATTATAGATTTTTTTTTTTTGGCCATTATATTCCAGGTACCTGTTATTTAAATATGCACATTTTGTTTAATTATTTGTTTGTTTTTGTTTCTTCGGGGTTTTCCAACGCTGGTCCCTTATCTTGCCTGCCCCCATTGCTCTGCCTCTTTTGCAACGGTGCTAAGGCAGAGGTAGGTTGTGTTCGGGTATCTGAAATATAATGGCCATCCTAATGTACTTATATGTGTTTACCTGAGTTTGGTATGGAGCTGTATGCGCCTGGCCCGCTCCGGTGCCTGATTATGTTTATTTTTTAAATTTCAGTTAAATCAGAGTTTTTTAAGGTTGGTTGTAGCGTCCATCCTTTTTACAAAACACGACGCAGAGTGAACGAGGGAGAAGAGAGAGAGAGAGAGACGACCTCCGTTACACAGACAGTTCTCACTTTTATTGTGTACTAGGGTATCATTCCTCCTGGAAGAGGACACTCCAACAGACATTCCAGTAGTGGATTAATGGGCCAGACAGTGCAGGAGAGTTTGGTGCAAAACCAGAGAGAATCTTGAGAATAGTGGTTGTCCAAAAAGCAGGCCACCATTGATGTTTAGGACCATCTTATTGGTTATCCAGCAGAGACATGAATCTAAGACTACCGAGCAAAAAGTTAAGTGCCAAATATATTGCACTATTAAAGTAGCCTCACGCATCAAGGCCACGATTGATCGTCTTCAGCTTCCTCCCCTGTATACTCTGCGTATCATGCATTTATGCTTCTATGATCTTGTGTACAAGAGGATTCTAGTGTAGACAAGCTGCCTCCTCCTATGGCCATGGATGGGTCTCCAGTGTACAGTCTTGAACTCTCTGAGACAGGGAAATTCACTCAATATTTAGTGGATTGGGAAGGGTATGGACCAAAAGAGCCATGTTGGGTACCTGCATGAGACCTGTATCTGATTACAAATTTCTATCAGAACCACCTGGATAAACCAGCACATTAATCAATCGGCCGACCTCCCAGTACCACTCGCGCTCTGGAAGTCGTGCCTAGGAAGGGGGGCTCTGTGACGCTCAGCGCTGCTGTTTACCAACCTCAATGCTGTTGGATCTAACAAGCTAAGAGCTCAGTTAATGGAGGATTTCCTGTTTTGAGATTGCTAAGAGACTTTGCAAAGTATTGCCTTTCATGGTGCAATGAGCGTTTGTATTCGTTGCCATTTACTGAGTTCTGTTTTTGACCTGTTTTGTTTTTGACTAATGCCTCTAGCCTTGTCTCTGATACACTGATCAGAGTTTGTGAATTTTGCTTTGCTGCTTGTGGATTATGTGCCTTGCCTAACCTGTATCTGTCATCCCCTGTGTAACCTGGATCTGTTATTGGATTTTGACTGTGGATCTTTGCTGGATTATGACCCTGGACTGTTTGATTTATGAGTTAATGCAAGTAAGGTTTTATTTTCAGCTGAGTCTGTTCTCTGCAAATCCTTATAGTGGCATGCATTAGAGCACATGGCATGGGTAGTGTGCACACTGGGAAGGCATCATAAATGATAGGATATATACAGGTTTTGGAGTAAAATATGCTGCCACGCAGATGACGTCTTTTTCAGGGAAGGTCTTGCTTATTTCAGCAAAACAATGCCAAACTGCATACTGCACATACTACAAGGGCATGGCTCTGTAGTAGATGTGGTAACTTGTAAAAGAAGGGCTAACTAAGCCTAATGAAGCAAAAAATACAGCAAGGGAGACCCCAAACTATTGAGTAGATGAAATTCTTTTCAGGTAGGAATGGGTGAACATTTCACTTTTAAATCTTCAGCAATCGGTATCCTCAGTTCCCAATAAGATGCAACACAATAGTACACATATTATTGTCCCAATCTTTTTTAAATAAGTTGCAGGCATCAAATGAAAAAAGATATTGAATATCTTGTCTTTGTCTTTTCAAACTACATATAGGGTTTCCACGATTCACAAATCATTTCATTCCCAAATTTTCGGGAATTGGGTTGTAAACCAGAGTTAAAAAATAGGTTTTGTTCAAACAGAGACGACTGCATTGATCGCTGCATATGTACTTGAGCCATACAGCATAACACTGACATAATCTTACAGATGGCGAATGCTACGATGAGTTATCACAGAACCTTGTTTGATGTCATGACCTTAAATGAACATCCAATATTTTTTTTGCACAGTGCACAATGTCTATTCATTTTTTGAGCTGAATAAATCTTTAGGAAAAAGCAAAACCGAAGACTAAAAGGATGAGTAAAGTGGAAGATCTCAAGTCAGCACAGTTTATTCGGTGTTATAACAAATGGTAAACTTAAAAGCATTTGATAAAAGCTGTGTACAGTAGTCAGTAAGATACTCTTCTTCAAAATCTTTGACTCTGATTCTAAATTGACATACATAGAACATTCATTCATAGCATGTAAAGAACTCAATAAAAAAACAACATGTATAAATGGGTGAAAAAAAGAAAAGATATAAGTACATATCTTTTATTTTAAAGGGCATGCTCAGAAAGACAAGTGTTTCAGCTATTCATGAGAGGTATAAACTACTTCAGGACAGACATTTAAAGAACTTTGAAGCTGAAGATCAGGCCACCTGTTTGATAGCAACAATACATTTCACATTCTGATATTCAGAGTCTTTTACACTAAAAAAAAAAGCAAGTGGACATGACTTTAATATGGCTTTCTATATGTAAATGAAAGATGTATGCATGTTCTGGATGTATGTTCTATCCATGTATGCATGTTCTACGCCCCCCTCCCCCCCCCCCTTTTTTTTTTTTTTACTTTTGAAAATAACAAATGAATTAATCTTTGGTACAATTTACATCTTAGTTCTTACTATGAAATATAAAATGATATCTGGAGACAGAGAAGCACCAGAGAAAGCAAGTGCAGATGCAAAGCGGCAGTGAGGCGAGAGCTATCGCTCTGAAGGAAAAAACAGTGTAGACCTCTAGACAGTTTTCCTGTCTCAATGCATATCTGCATTCAGACACAAGTGCTTGTCTCTCCTGTGAAGTAAATCATTTCTCACTATTGTATTGCTTGCATAAATGTCATATGCACAAGTGTGAGTATGTTTTCTAAGCAAAGATTTTGTGCACAGTTTGTAGTTATTTGATGAGTGTAACATATTAGACAAAAATGCTTTTCCTGAATATATTTAATCCAGCAGATTAACAGTAACTAACAGCATTAGAATGTGCAGAAGTGTGGATCTTGTAGAGGCTGTGCACATATTTTTGCTTAGAAAGTCAACCATACATTCAATTTGACCACGCCAGCCCGGTTATTGGCATACAACTGTATGCATTAACAAGCATTCACTGATCAAGATGGTTAAGATTCCAGACCAGCACTGAGCTTGATCATGCAAAGTTTATTTTTAGTTGTGAATTATCTGGGAAAATTAATATTTACCTTGGCTGATAAATGCTTAAGGATTAAGTACATTTGGAAGAGGGAGAGAGTAACAGCCTTATTCTGCCTTACAGAACAGTGTCACAGTGTATGTTGGAAAACCCTTCCTATCAGTATATGCATTCCAACAAGAAAGCCATCTAGTAAGCCCTCAGGGGCAATTGTGTATTGTCTAGGCATCAGATCCTTTATTTCTGCGCTTGGATGGAGGCACAAGACGAGCAGGTAACTCAGGTGGCAAACCATGCCCCTCAAGCTTCACCTCAATGAGGTGGCTAGCCAGGGCAAACTCCTCATCATCCAGCATGCCATCCCGATCCACATCTGACAGCTTCCAGATGCGGCCCAGCACAGAGTTGGGCAGCCGTGTGCTTACCATCCAGTCTTTGGCTTTGGTGCCACTCAGCTTGCCTTCACTGGGTGCTAAGTTGTAGAAAATCTCATCGTACTTGGGCTTGTCCTTAGTGACAACCCAGTCCTCTTCTGCCTCGCCATCCACAGCATCCTCTTCACCTTTCTCACCAAAAGGGTCACCCTCCACAAAGGGCCCTGCACGGGTCCCCAAGAAGGCCCCACCTTGGACTCCAGACTGGACCCCTGCTTCTAACTCCTCCTGCCTGAGAAGAGGCATTAGCTTGGCGATGTCAGAAGACAGCAGCTCATCCAGCATAGCCATCATGTTGGGTTTTAAGGACTTGAACTTGGTGAAGTCATGGACTGCAAGGAGTTCCTAAAGAGAAAACCAAGAGGGTATGCATAAAGAAATATTTCACCCAGAATAGCTAAGTGGAGCCAGGTAGAATGATCTCAATTGTATAATGCTGCACATAAGACTATTTATTATTAGCAGCATAAACATTTAGAGTAGCACAACAAAACTCTAAACAAGACCATTTGTTTGTGTTAACTTTTGGTTGCAGAGCTCTAAAAGAGTTGTTAACATTTTCTGCCGAATGCTGCAAGCTGCAAACTGAATTATAGCTTATCCTGATTGTATATGATAGTTTGTGGCTGGTGTATATAGTCACATGACCAGAGCCAATAATTCAAGCATGCACCTCAGAAAGCTGAAGTTCTAAAAAGGAAAGTAAGGGTACTTCTTATAATGTAATACAGCTAGGTAACACATTACTTGAACCCTGCTACATAATATGACACTTATATTAATGGATGTCTGTCATGTTATGACATGTTCATGGTGTCAATGCTTTCATCAGCAGTAGTTGTCAAGACATGCTACAACATTTGACATCATGACAGTTGTCACATGCTACTTTAAAGTTAGGACCTCAAACATTATCTGTCATGACAAATACGGGTAATAAGCTACTGTCATAATGCTGGCTAGCCAATGTAAGGCAATGCAGGAGGTACTTGTGATATTTTATTTCAGGAGTTTTGATAGGAAATGCAAACAAAGGAGACACTGAGTATAGCTTCTGACACTCAGCCAAACAGAAACAATTCCAGAATGAGGTGTTGCTGCTTCAGATACACAGTCAAGGCAGAAACAGTTCCAGAAGTCTTTTCAAAGTCTTCTAGAGTAAAGGAGGGAGTCCCAGGATGCACCAGGTCCAGTCGCTAAGGTCTACCCGGTCAGTGTCTTCAACACTGGAGAAACACTGCCAGGCATAACTACTCTGTTGAAGAAGACACAGACAACCAAAACAACAAGCCACACTAACTAGTAGGCATGATGGAGAGTGGATGCTAGATTCCAGTTCAGGCAGGATATTTATAGGGAGAGGGAAACGCAGAATAGGTGATGACAATCAGGTGAGCAGAAGAAACCAAAATGAAAGGGAAAACGGGTAGAGGGAAGTACTCTGGTGAATGGGCAGGCCTGGGGCATGGTACACAAGACAAGGCCGTGACAGTACTCCCCAGAGAGCATCTCCAGAGGTGCACATAATAATCCTGCCATTGCCATTGGCTGGCGACAGAGGACCTGGAGATGGGGAAGTCTGGAGAACTCAGAGGGAGGTGGAAAGGGACAAGAAAATTGAGCAGCTGACACTGCAGGATGATGGCATTTGGAATCCATTGGTGGGGCACCAGGAGAAAGGGAGGCAGTTAGTGAGAAACCAGAAGACTGGGAGGCCATTGGAAGGATTCAACAATGGCACCAGTAAGCGGGATGGCCAGTGAAGCGGGACCAGGGAATGGGATGGCCAGCTCTTCGGGATCAGGGGATGCGACAGCAGGCAGATCTGGACAAGCTGCTCAGGACCAGGGACTGGAGAGCTGGTTGCTCTGAACCTATAAGTTTGGGTACCAGCTGCCTGGAGCCTGGAGGCTTGGGCGCCAGCAACTCAGAACCTGGGAGGCATGTGTGCCAATGATGGGGCCATTGATGAGAAACCAGAAGACAAGGACACTGGTGACGAAGATCCAGGAGACTGGGGAATCAGGCAGGAATTGCTCTCCAGACAAGGGGACAGGAAACTGGAGTGGCAGCTAGGAAGGGCTGGGGGCAGCAGTACTGGGGGCACCAGGGACATGCGGACAGGAAACGGTGGAGATGGCCAAAAAGTTGTCTCCGAAGTGCTAGGGGGCGCTGGTAACATGAGCACAGGAAACTCGGGAGCCAGCCAGTAAGTGATCTCCGAAATACTGGGGGGCAGCGATCTGGGGACAAGAAGCTGGGGAGCTGACGAGAATTTGCTTTCCAGAGTAGGGGGGGAAACTGGCAGCAACAGGCTCTCCGGAGCATCGAGGAAAACCAGCTGCATTGAGCTCTCTGTAACTGTGGGAAATCCGGCCAGAGCAGTGGGCAAAGTCCCCAGAGATGCGGTACCTGCTGGCTAAAGTCAAGCAGGGCTGGCTCCATCCAACCGCCCCACTGGCTGTGAGCAAGAAGATCAAACACTGCCCAGGACTGCCGAATAAAGGTGGAGTAAGACAGATTCATGAGGCCCCCACCCATCCAGAAGCTTACTGCCCATCCAGTGAGTCGCTGGATCACAATGTAGATATTTCTGGGTTCGATACAAGTTCAGGTTCCAGAGGAAGTTTCGGCATTTGGCTGGATCTCCACTGTAGCGCTCCGGGAAGTGGGTGTAGACCTGGTCGATTTTGCGTGCATTGGTGGGTGTAGGTGGTGATGCTGCATGCACATGAAGGGGCCTAGTAGTAGTAGAGGGGCACCTGACGAAAAGCAGCTCAGCCACCACCTGGATAAGCTGGTTGAGACGCAAAGTCAGCTCATGTACTTGATGTAGGGGCACCAGGGTTAGTGACACACAGTCAAACGGTAACTGTTCCAGAATGAGGCACTGAACTTGATACACAGTCAAGACAGAAACAGTCCCAGAAGTTATTTCAAAGCCCACGCTAACCAGTAGGCACGAAGGAGAATGGACACTACATTCCAGTTCAGCCTGGGTGTTTATAGAGATAGAGAGAAAAGCAGAACAAGTGCAAACAAGCAAGAGAGACCAAAACGAGAGGGAAAACGGGGGAGAAGGGAAGGGCCGGGCTCAGCACTCCGGGAAATGGGCTGGCCAGGGGCACGGCGTGTAATACATGGCTGTGACAGCTAGTGTAAAATGAACAGACTTAATTGGTCATGCCAACTGACAGCATAAGACATGGCCTTATTATGACATGATTATAGCATGGCTATAGAAATATTATGATGCACGGCAAAGTGTTACCTACAGCTAAAACTTCCATATCTGATGCACAGAACATTTAAAAGCTCTACTGTCAACATTTTAATGGGACTATACTTCCAGATTTATACCATTATTACAGGAGATGTAAGCCTTTGAATATCTGTGACCTGCAAGATCACACTAGCTATAAGCTTGATTTTGTTTTTTGGTTTTAGACATGATACAATGCACTGACCCAACAGAGACTACATGCAAGATTTCCACCATTACATCAGCATTCGTTTTTATTTACATGGTTTGCAATTTGGTCTAACCGATCAACTGATGCAATCTCTGGCAATCACTTTTCCACAACGGAAAATTCCGTTTCTGTCTTATGGGAGCAGTCAAAACAGAAAAAATCTTGTACTCATGTAGCTGGGAATTTGGGATTCATTGTTTTAATCTGATCCAATTTATCAGCAAACAAACAAACCCTTCATATATTTAGAATGTTTGTGTTTGAGTAGGGGAAAATGTGCAACACAGCAGAAATACAGGACTAAGGCACACTGAACGGCCATGTGTCTCTTTGTAAGAACAGCACCAAATGCTTTTAGCTTGCACTGACCTGCATCTTGGCACAGTCAGGAAAATCTCCAGGGGAAATGTGATGTTGCAGCTGGATTTTGGAGAAGATGACTGGCAGTTGGTAGATCAAGTTCTTCTTCTTATTATCCTTCCTGAAGACAGATGGCATCTCCTGCTTCAGATAACTGATGATGTGAGCGTGGACCTGTAAGATGAGAAGATGTTTTAAATGAACATTAGACTAAATGTTTCTTACACTACATACAGCTGAACTAATGTTACACAAGAATAAGACTACAGAATTTAAAGTGCATGGTGCATGTTTCCAAATAAATATGAAACACAGGCTATTTAATAGGTACTTTGTGTCTACATGCACAATAAAGATTCTGCCACAGACCCACAACCAATCAACTGTTGTGTACGGAACATTTCCTTCAGTATAGCATACCCTGACGAGACGGGCTCTCTTGACCAGATCGTTGAGCTTGCGTAGTGCAGCATTCCGTGGAAGGTTCTGAATGTCAGCAAACAGGTCCTCCTCTTCAAGCTCGAACAGCTTTCTGTTATCTGGAACCATGAGAGGCTCAGACCAGAATGATCCAATGTACACTCGTAGAACCTCAGGGGTACCAAAAACTTTCCCCAGAGACCACATGAGTGCCCCATACACACGCATCAGCTGCTGGGTCCCAACCATGTCTGCCTTGTTCAGCACCACACGCAGTTTGTCCTCATTGCCCCTCAGAGCACCTATGGCCTCCGAAAACTCATCAGATATTTCCAGCTTGTGTGCATCAAAGAGGAGGATGATCCGGTCTACACGTTCAGCAAACCAGCGCAGGACAGCTGGGAAGTCATAGCCTGTCCAAAGTGGAGAGAAGAGAAGAAAAAGGAGAAGAATTTGATGACAGTTTTATCATAGCTAGAGATCAGGTCCCCCAAAGAACACAACTTTTTGGAAAAAAAAAAAAGTTTTGCTCAGTGTAAGTGTCCTTTACCTATAAAAGCTATGAATTTGATCCATATGGCCAAGAAGTTGACCATTTTTAAAAATCATGTCTAATTTGCATAGTATCTCTTTCATATTGTTTCTGCTTTTACATTTTGTTCCATCTCCCTAAATGCCACACTTTATGCATCACGCCTCCATTCTGTGTCATATGTAATGTATAAGTGATCCTGACAGACAAGTACCTGAGACAAAGCAGACCTACAGGTGTGATGGCAGTGTCTGCAATCTCAATGTGGGTTTAACGCAGGCATCACTGTTTTTTTCTCAATATTTAGGATTCTGTACATTTAAAGTCTAAGGACTACATGCTATTTCTAGGTAAAACAACTAGGATCATGCACAAAATCTGTGATGTTAGAATTGGTTGAGAATGAAAGAAAGAGCGAGAAAGGCATCCAGTAGTTAATTTTGCGCCACATTCCTTCACTTGTTAAATATACATTACATGTTTTGTTGATTGTTTAAGTGAAAAGGACACATCCTCTAAAGGTGGATCTTCTGCATATTTTTATGCATAGTGTTTATTTGCTTAATGTAACACATTGGGACAAAAATAAATAAAATGTATACATTTGATACATATAAATAATTAAAACATTAAATTTGTCTTGCTCAGAAGGGCCTGGGCTCGATTTCCCGATGGGGTTTCTTCCCACAGTTCAAATAATTTTTTTATAATTCCTTTTTGCACTGTTTTGTTTTGTTTACAAAGTTTCATGTCTGTTGAAATATATGTACACAGTGGAACCTATGCTTTATTTTTTTCCCCCCCAGTATATTAACATTATGCACTACAATGCTAAGAAATATACTAAAAACCAACAAAACGTGTAATTTAATTGGGGGTATTTAAACTTTAGCATTCAACATTGTCATTTTTTTTACATGCATAGTAAAGAATTCTCAAAAAAGTATTTAGTTACCGTATAAATGTACTTTGATAAAAACAAAGCTTCTATTAACGACACCTGTGTATCTAGAGAATTAAAAACTGATTTAGTTGTTCATCACAGCTAGTTCGGTCTTTGTGATAAAAAATGTTTATTAAAAAGTAAAATGAAAACTAATTGTAATAAGTCATGGGACTTTTATTCTGATACTTAAAAGTGGGGCTTGGATAATAAGTGATTAAAAAATGTATAAATCAAGGCAAAATGATTAATTTTTGTCTGTAAATATTGATTTTTCTCTATTTAAAATTTATTTTACATTTTATAGAAACATTGAGTAAACTTTTGGACAGTTTCCACAAAGCTCAAGCCTTTGTCACAGGATACTGGAGTTTCAAAGAACAAAACTAAACATCCGACATGTCAAGACAAACAGCTTTAACCCACACACACCAACAGAACTGCTGTCTATTCTGTCTCATCAGAGCTCATTACAGCTCATGGTTTGAAGCAGAGTGTTTAGCTTCTCCACACACAGCCCTGGTGCAGAGTTTTGGCAGTCTTCTTGAGAAATGTATCTCCGAGCTGGAAAAATGACAAACGTCTAAACGCTAAACTACCATTAACAGTCATAAATCGATCGATGATAGCATGCCTACTTAGAAGTCAGCTCATTGGCATGCCAGGTCAAGTACTGTAAATGTAAATGACACCCATTTTTATTCAAGAAATATTGTCCTATTTTTGTATTTTATCCACCACTTACTTTCTGTCATTCTGCAGATTGTTATTTCACACCCGCACTACTACCTGACTGCCAGCGTATAGTTTTCAAAGGACCAAAAACACAAAGCATTTAACCCTGATGCAAAAAGAATGGAAAAAAATTCCAAGATTTATTTGATGTGTGTTGTGCAGGAGAGAGGATTAGCAGGGTGCAGGCGACTTAGGAGAATGGGTGCAATTATTGTGGGGTGAGTATCTTCATCTTCCCCTGAGCCCCATCCCCTCTCCTCACCTTTTGTGCTGGCCTCACCTCGGCTCACTCTCTGCTTGGCTCCTGACAGAATGCCAGGTGTGTCGATGATACTGATGCTCTCCAGAACCTGGTTGGGCAGCTGTGCACACTGAAATCTAATAGGAGAAGAAACTGTCTTTATGTAAATAAACAAAAAATTCCATACAATTATTACGACAATATAGCATATGTCAAAGTGGCCGACATTATCATATACTTAGACTTCATTCACATGAAACTTGTGTTCCTAGGTGGTTGCTAGGTTTCGCCCATAGGTGATGCTGCAACTGATAAATATCAACATCTCAGAAACCACTTCAGCTAATTTTTCTTTTAGGTTTGATATGCTAACACTTTTGCTACACTTGCTTACATCTCTTGTAGTTCCATTTGGCTCCCTCAACAAAATGGCCACGATGGTCAATCAAATTTAAACATTAAGTACACGTCTGTGTCAATATGTTGTAATGTAAAGATTCAAACATCAGCAAAAACGTCACACCGTGCATCACTGCCACATTCCTTGGACAAATGTCAAATTTTGTGAAAATTAATTTTGAAATTAATTTCATTCCTTTCATTCCAAAATTCTGTAGGCTCGTTCGTAGTGTCACACTGGTGCGATTCACGGATCAACAACAAGTTGTCGCTACAACAAGCCACATGTTTTCCTCTTAAATATTTGTTTTGCATTTAAATCCATTACCTTTTCAAATTTCAATTAAGAATAAAATATATAGCATTATATTATAGAAATATATATATATATAATCTCTCAGTCTATTATTGCCCTGAGCGTCAACACACACACAAATGCGGTACATCTAGAATAAGCACCTCTTTTTGACTAATTTTCCTTTCTTTAACTTTCAACAGTTTACGAAATCTAAAGGCAGAACACCACAGAGAGCAGGCAGCACCCTACAGAAACTTTGGAAAGAATCTGAACTACGCAACAGTTTCCAGTGCTCCTGTACCACGACTGCGCGAGGTGATCTAATGAGCAGACTGTGGGCTGCACCCCTCCCTGGCCCATTGTATGGAAGTGGCGTTCCAAAAGCACAGGGGCTTCCTGAGGGAAACTGACCGGTGCTGCCAGAATCAAACAATATGGCCCTCCAATGATCAGACGCTTAGAACAACATAGCCACTTCCTGCTGTAAATGGGTATAATGAGTCAAACAATTCCCAGAGCAGGAAGCCGAAGAAGCGACTTTCTCAAAACAAGCGCAAAAAACAAACAAAAAAAAATCATCCTTGAAGATCAGTAATAAAAAACTGATTTCAGGCGATTGCTCTGAGGACGATGGAAAACGCCACTTTAGAAACCACAGCACTTTACAGACATTACAGAATGTTAACTGACCTCAAACACATAACATAATCTAGTTATTAATTAATCCATTTACAGTTACCATCCTATAGTCTATTTTCTGCTACTTTACAGACATTTATATTAGATGTGAGACTGTATGTCTTGCAAAAGAGAGTTTCCAGGCAAATTACTGCCACGAAGCTGGGGCCCAGAAAAGGGTAAACACACTTTTTTCCATGAGAGCTTTGAGGCTTGAACTACCATCTCTGACTTCACTGTGCCCTCCTCCTTATAGTCACGGCACACTCTGATTCTGCTCAGAAGGGAATTTTTCTGTTTTTTAAATTTGTGCAAAATTAATTACAGAAATTAGAAGCAAAATAAGTGAAACAACACAACGTCATGTGGAAAAAAGGTTAGAATTGTTCACAAGGTCTGTGACAGGAACCAGACATCCGAAGCATTTACTGCCACTTAAAGCTACATCATAGAACGTTACTACAATTGTTTCAAATTCATTGCACGTTGCTTAACATGTTGAATTTGCTATTATCAGCATAACATATGAAAACTCTGTGGCTGTTTGTTTTCTGTTTCTATGAACTGCTTCTCTGCATACTGATCAATTGCGTTCCCCGTTAAGTGCTGTGCACTGAGTCTTCTTACATACAACACCAGCTTTCAGCGACTTCTCTTACATACAACACCAGCTTTCAGATATCGCTCCCTCTCCATTTTTCCACAAATAAGGAGAGTCCCTTCCCCCCGAGAAATTTGGCAGAGACACTTGGAATTTCGTAGAGCCAAAAAAAAAAAAAATGACGCAGTGTTTTTCTCTTATCTCGTGCTCTTTAACCTGCTCTTGCAAGTGGAGAGTTTGGTTGAGACGTTCCGTTTCATGTTCCTCCTCTGCCTTACACTAGGGATGGCACGATATACCGTTTTTTTTTTTTGCAGATACCTGTATTTAAGCATCTGTTGATAACAATTCTGACCTAATGGCACTTTCTCTTTAGAGCCAACTGCCTGGAGCAAGCCGAACTGTACCCTCCGCCTGCAGCGTTTTCCAGTATATTTTTTACCTGTTGAGGAAAGTGTTTCCGAAGGGGTTGAGTTTGCGAAAGGGCTTGTTGGGATCCACTATGAGGGCGTTTCCAGGAATAAGCCCCTCCACTTCCCCATGCATGATAGCAGTGAAGCAGTCTGTAGTGGGCTCAGGCCCCACACGGCTTCCAGGCACATCTTGCTCCAACAGGTACCTGAGAAAACATGACATTAGGGTTGTCTTAACCCTCGTCGCACCTCGAGTGTAACTAGTCGAAGGAACTCTGTCAAAGGCCAGTCAGGCAGTTTTCTAGTTAATGGATAATAATGGATCTTACTTGATGAAGGTGGTCTTTCCCGTGGAGTACTGACCAACCACTAGCACCATAGGTTTGTTGTCAAAGTCGGCCTCCTCCAGACTTGGCGAGTGGAAATCATGGAAACCGTAGTACTCCTCAATGGGCAGGAGCTTCTTTCGATAGAGTGATTTCAGGCCCTCCGTGACTGTCCGAATCACTTCAGGGGTCTTCTTGACATTTTTCCGCCCCCAGCGAGACATTGTGCGAAGACTGTGGGGGACTTTATGGCACTCACTTAATTTATGGTCCTGTTTTGAACCTGGTCTCTGTGTGTTTATGTTTCTTCTATACAGGCTCGTCTACTTTTTCCTGTATTTACAAAAGTTGCTCACGTAGATCTGCCTCCCAGGTTTAGTGTGAAAGAGGACTGGACGATGATTCTTATTGTTTAACTTTCAAATTTTGTTTTTCTTTTGTTTTGTTTTTTTTTTTGCTATCTTCTCCACCTTTTAAACTCTGCAGAAAACAAAAGAGGGAACAAAATGAATGACTGTCAACCACACTATGTATTTATTTGGAAAATGACAACACTCGCATCATTTTTCCCAATTTTCCCTCCAGATACGGACCCTCCTTCATCCCAGTGGTAAAGAAGAGAGCATTGTCTGTGCTTGTCTGGAAAATGTTGGTGTTTGGTTTGGAAACACACTCACACACACACTCTGATCCACATACGTGGCTCATTTCCGTATATTGAAAAGAGCTAGATGTGTTTTCCAGTACTGCTTCTCAGTGGAACATGGATCAAATAAACAACTAGCAGTGCTGTGGCCAGAACACAGTGGTTGGACGGTGATCTAAAGTGTAGCTGCAGCTGCATGCGCGGATTTGGGCACCCCTGGTAAAATGAAGTTTAAATGTTTATAAAATGTTCATGAAAAATTAGGGCATATTTAGTATTTTAGATTTTCTCCCCCATTATGTAAAGCTCAGCAAAGGAACTGAAATGACACTAGAATGTACGGAATTGCATATTTAAGTTCCCTGTGGAGGATGTGATGTTAATTTTCACTTTAAACTGAAAATGAGAGGGCAGGAAAATGCACCACAGTTCCTCTCTGCCTTGCACTACATGGCAGTGTAGTTTTAGAATGACTGTACACGACACCTTTATTAGGACTGTTTATTACCAAACTGCTTAGGTGTTGTCTTGGAATATATTACGCTTTCAGATGAAAATCCTTAAATCTGTTCAGTCTAAGACGTTCTAGCTGGACTAGGCAAACAGATAAACAATTATAACTCGACTGTCGCAGATAAATGAGGAGCTTCCAAGTTACAAAACTGTCAAGTTCACAACTGTGAAGGCTCTGTTTGATAAAACACGCATATGTGAGAAGACGTAGGCCTTTGCATACAGATGAATTTGGAATTTGACTTTTTTTTCAGCCTGGACTAACAAAATTGCGCAGGAGTTGGAAAATGCCTTTTGGCATCATTCATCACTGTTGCAACACAGCCAGTCATCTTAGTGGAAGAAATGAGCATTCCAGTTCAGCCTCCAAGCCTTTGCAGAGCCACAGACAGTGTGTAATGGGAGGAAAGGCCAATAAGGTTTTGCTTATCCACACAGACTACAATAGCAGCTTTATGCATGTTCCCTGCTCTTAAAACTGCCTCTCTGCACTCAGGCTGTGGCCATTTCATCTTTTTGAACCGTCTCTTGTGACTCTCATCAACTGTAACTGTGTTGCATAAGAAGGGACCAACACTGTTAGTCAGAAACACCACCACACTGCCAGAAACTGGTTTCAAACACACGACGGTACATTTAAGTTCCAACATGCAAAACCTCAGTAAGGTTCTTACCTTGTATGACAACTGTCAGGACACAAAGAAAAATGAAAGAGACCTGATAAATGCAAAAATATCAACTTGCGATGCTGCAGTTTAGCTGTTACACTTCTTGAAATTTTAAGCTTAACCCAAGAAGCAGTTTCTACAAGTTTACTGCAAGAAGAAAAAACAAAATCCACCTTCGCCTTCTTCCAACCTGCTTTTAAATGAGCTCGGTGTCCTCAAGCTGCATTTGCACACAGCACTGTAACGCCCTCCTTCCCTCCCTGCCTCCTCTCTCCGCTCTTCAAAGACCGACATGCTTTGGGGCCAGCCCTGGATCATTTTTTTTATTTTTTTATTTTTTAAGTGAGACTATGAATGGATGGAAAGGGTGGGGACAGTCAGGGAAAAGGGGGCCCAACTGTGGAGCCTAGATGTTATTGGAGAGACCGAGGCTTTGTATATACAGTGCTGCCTGCACCCATGATGAAGGAAGGAGTGGCTCTGTTCGTCTTTGTCCGTGCCAACGCCCTACATGTCAGGGCTGCATGCTGCACGCAGGCTACCAGACCCAGCCCTTGGGTGTGCTGTCAGTTTGAAAAAGGCTACAGCAGCAAGCCATCATCAGCTGAGAGCCACACATGATGGAACAAGGGCTGTTCATTTTTGCCAGAGTCTAAAAGTGAAGTCCAGAATGGATGTCAGCTGCCTCTACTAATTGACAATCTTGATTCTGGCAGCTTGAGAGAACTTGCTTTGCAAAACAACCCTCAACAGCCCAGTTACCCATGCAGGTCATCTCTCTCCCTCCCCCCCCCTCCTCCTTTCACACTCCTCAATCTCACACACATCCTAATTCAGCTGAAAGTCACCATCTAGTGGCCTGACGGTGCAACACAAGGAGAAATCGGTCTGTTTGGACCTTACAAAACAGAGGGAAACATGATTCTTTCATAAAAGAAGCAAGGTTTAATTTACAGTTTACTAAATGTACAGTTCTTTTTAAAAAGTGTCATTATACACAATAAATACAATACAAAATTAATTTGTAGTACTATACTTCAAATTCTTACAGTTCTATGTTTTTCCTTTACATTATTATTATTGTTCTTTTTCCATGTCATTGCTTAAGCTGTGTTTGCTTTTGAATTGTCCAAAGGGCTTTGAAGGCGTCTAAGTATGTGTACCAAAAAAAAAAAAAAAAATTAATTAAAAAAAAAATAAAATAAATATAAATAAATTAGGAGGGTGATGTCTGGGCCTCAAATGTCTGAGATAGGTCAAAGACAGAAAAACTGTTCTGGTCTTAGAAGTCCACGGCACAGTTTTTGCATTTTTTTTCTACTCTACTATTCCTGACAAAATTGTGGAGTGCGTGGAGCATCCAGGACTCGGATTCAGAACCACTAAAACAGCCGATTTTGAAAAAAGATGTGTGATTACACCCGAGGACCAGACAAGAATGTTCTAGGAAATGTCCCCTTCTGACAAGTCCACTGTCAACAGGAACCGAATGTAACTGAGGCAGCTGAGTAAGCTCATCTGAACATTACAGCCGGATCTGACAGATGGACGTAAACTCACTATGAGAGAAAATGTCCAAGAAAAGTGTCGGGTACCCTCGGATTTTGCCTGGAAGAAATTTTAGAGGTAATTCTGAGGTTCTGCTAGTAAACAACCCCCCACAAAAAAAACAAAAACAAACAAACAAAAAAAACCCTGCACAGGTGTGCTCTGTAAATGTGCTCCAGAAGATGACGTGACTTTAGGTCAACAGCTCTGCTACTCCGTTTCTTCAGTTTTATGAATGCATCTCAAAGGACAAGGAAACTTTACCAGAAGGGTTTACCAAGTGTTTGGTTCGTTTAAGCCCAGAACCTGCTTCCGTGGATGATTTCCAATACATATCTTCACAAGGGAAATGACAAACCTTTTGGGGCAGATTCAGTTTATAGATCAGAGTAAATCAAGATTTCATAAGAACCAGTTTCCCACCGGTCTCTCTAGTGGACGAAGAGACCTAATCTCAAATTCAAAGAATTACACTGCAGGTAAGTAAGTTCACTTATTATGATAAAACACATAGGCAAAAACAGAATGCAACAGTTACAACGAAAATTCATAAGGGACCACAAATCATTTTTCAAAGTACAGAAATCTAATTGACAAACTGATTGAGCCACCCTGTCCCACTATAATCAATAATAATGAACTTGCAAGAAACAGAAGTGAACGGGCCTGATGCTTCCCACCCAAAAACACAAAAAAGAACACCAAAAAAGGAGCAAATTATGTAAAAGTGCACTTGATCTTTTCAAAAGTACACTTACAGGGCCATATGTAAACCAAAAGAATGTTATTCTTCAGTCACCATCCATAGACAAACAAGGCAAACACAGCTGAACAGAGTAAAGTGATTTCTCCATTTCACATCTCACGCCCTCCCAGACCCCATCTGCCGTTCAGTCTCTTGACTACAGGGGCTGTTATCTACTGTGCATCTGTGACACCAGACTTCCATTCTGCCCTCGGCCCCCTACCTGTGGGTGCTGGGACACTGAAGATGAAGATGGAGAGGAGGAGGAAGAGACAGAGTGTCTGTATGTTGTTGAAGATGATGACAATGTGCTCTGGCGGTGGTGGGTTTGGTGCTGGTTGGTTAGGTTCGTGGCATGGACCCTGCCCATGGGTCCCCTACCTGGTGGGCCCTGCTGGAGGTTCAGTATGCTGTCTATGGCACACTGTAGATGTTCGTTCAGCGAGTCGTCCGGGGGGGGACTCCCGCTCGAGAAGCTGGCGTTGTCCATGTCTGGAGAGTCCGATTTACACCGTTTTGCAGGAAGTGACGAGTCTCTTGTGCAAGATGTTTCTCCTGGAGAAGGGGGGCCTGGTGCATGCTGGTCCATCTGAAACATCCCCAGTGCCCTCTCTCTGTTTTTACTCACCAACCCTTTGACCCTCCCCAAACGTTCCCTGCTGTCCCCATCCTCCTCGTCCTCTTTGTCAGAGAACTGGTGCGGTTGGTGGTGGTGGCGGTGGTGATTTTTGATTCCACGAAATAATTCGTCCTCTCCTGCCATCAGGCCCTGCGTGCCAGGATGAGTGTGGGACTGAACGGTTCCACTGCCACCCTGCTGCTCCAGCTTAACACTGGCAATCACCGTTTTCTCTGGCTGGGGAGAGGAGGTGAGGAGCCCTGTTGGCATGGGCACTATATCGCCACCCCCTGGTACGCCAGGTCGATGACGAGGGCTAATGTTCTCACGGTAGGTTTTGCGCAGCGGGAGACGGCAGGTCGTTAACTGAGGCGTTGTTACGGAAGTAGGGTTCTGTTTGACCGCAGCCACTTCATGGTGCTCCAGAGTGCCGTTCATCTGAGCAGAAGAGGTGGAAGAGGAGGAGGAGGAGGACGACGAAGACCATGAGTGAGATACAGAGGAAGCAGGGATAGTGGAGGAAGCACCACTGGAGGCAGAGCCTGCTTGTGTTGTCACTGCACTAAAAGTGGTGGAAGAGGTGGGGTTACAAGTCGGGGGTGGAGTCCTAATGACGGAAGTTGTTTGGGTTACAGGGGGTCTGGTTTTGGAGGGTGGCTCAGGGGTCTGTGGTTGTGGGGTGTGCTGTGTCTGTGAATGAACAGGGTCTAAGGCTGTGTTGTGAACCACTTTGCTAAATCCAGCCTCCTGTTTAATCTTCAGCTTCAAGCCAATTCGTTGGCGTGCCTCATAGGTTTTGATGGGTGGTTTGCTGGTCCGCTGAGGGAGCGCATCATCGTCTTCTTCAGCAGAGCGAGCAGAAGATGAGGGGCGACCAAAAGAGCGCTCTGAGCTTTGTGCTATGGGCTCTGCACTGGGCCGGGCCCCTGCCACAGGCGTAGGTGAGCAGCTAGTGGACCACGATACCAGTGCTCCTCCCCCTCCTTGTTTTATCACTAGTTTGGTGGGAGGGAAAGGAGTGGGGGTGGGGGCAGTAGTGGCAGCAGCAGTAACTGCAGGAGGAGCTGGAGACGGGGAGGCTGCTACATGGGCCACCGCTGCAGCAGATGGTCCTGTTCGAACAGAGCTCAGCTCCACTGAAGGCCTGACAGCACTCTCTGCTGCTCTGCTCAGCAAACAGGAGTTGGCCACAAACTCTTCTGCAGAGAGAAAGGAAAAATACAGTTCATGCGTTATACATTTTCTCCTCAAAAGCTTTGATGTAACCCTTGATATGGACTTTCGCGCTAAAGTTAATGATTATTTAGTAATCAATTAGCTTATACATTATTTGATCTAAACAATAAAGAAAATGCAATTATTTTACAGTAATAGATTTGCACTGAGAGCACATGACTGCAGCAGACAACATACACACACTTCACTCATAATATTGCACAACCTACTACACACAATTCTTGCAAGTCATACTTCTGCCTAAATTCAGAAAAATAATCATTCTGTTTAACGTGGACAAGAACCTCCTACTTTAAGAACCTCCTACTTTAAGAACCCCCTACTTTGACAGGAAAGGCCATTTGACTGACAAAGCAATCACAGATCATCATTTTAGAGTAATGTGAAAGAGAACGCGATTTTCAAAATCTCTCACTTACTACAGGTTTTTTTTTTTTAACTTTTACATAAGTTTTGTGAATGATTTTATTCAGTGTGTGTGTCTGACTCTAAATGTCACCGCATGCAGAATTTGTGATTTCCAAACATATTTATAAAACCAGCTGAACAGAAAAAGCAGCCAAGTAAGTTTGTTTACTTTGTTCAAGAAAACAGCAAAATGCAGTAATTTTGCCCTGGCAGTTCTCTTACTTCTGATTTGGCTATTGTTTAAAAAACAACAACAACAACAACAAAAAAAAAAACTATAGACCTATTGTGCATGCAGCACAAAATGTTTCACTGGTATTGTGTTTGATAACAGAGATGAATTGCAGATTTGAAGTTGCATTTGATTTTGACATTTCCATTCATTTATTTATTTATTTTTTAAATAGTTTTGTTGCGTGACAAGGGCTGTATGAGGAAAACTATGCTTGATGTCTAATACCACGTCACTTCTAGGATGCATCTGGGATGAATTACCATGCTGCTAGTGTAGATGGTCTGTAAATGGTCCAACACGTTAATATTACAGCCATGACAAAAACCAAGACGTCTATACTAAAGTAGAACGAAGTGGCCATTTATAATCACATGTGAAAACACACCAGCACACAGTGTGAAATTTTCTCTTTGCATTTAACCCATTCACCAAGTAAAGCAGTGGGTAGCCAGGAATGCAGCGCAAGGGGGAGCGGCACCTTGCTCAAGGGTGCCACTGACATTCCTGGGATTCAAACCCACGAGTTTCTGATCGCAGGGGCAACTCCCTGACCACCAGCATGTGTGGAGAGAAACTGGCATATCCAACACCAGCCCTTGCAAACCGGAGCACTGTGTTCCCTAATCTAACTCAACTCCAATAAAGTGCCGAGTATTAAAATGTGGAATTCTCCACGAGGCTGACCCACTCACACCTCAGCTGCTCCCCCCAACCGCCTAATAAAGTGCAAACTTGCTGTGTACCTGGCTTTTCTTTAGCAAGTATCCTGTCCTGGTTCAGTGCCAGCTTCTCCTCCTGTATGAACATCCTATCAATCATCACCATCTCAGCAGAAGGACCCAGCCTCTGCTCAGGACACACACACAAAAAAAACAAAACAAACCAAAAAAAAAACAAAACAAGTCAGTAAACAGGTTATGGCAGAAGAGAAGTAATCAGACTTCTTGTATGTTCTCCTACCCTTGATTCCTCAAAGAGAAGGTGGCGGTATTTGTCAAGCATAGCTTGTGTACGCTTCAGAAGATGGCAGGAAACATTTTCAAACTCGTTATCCACTAGACAGAGAGGAAGAGAATGACGTAAAAACCAGCCAGTTGTGAAACATCAGGGGTTGGACTCATTGGTTAGTGAGCGAGCAAAAGGCAACGAGTGGAACTTAGCAAAAGCTGACTACATTTTTAGAAATCCGACTTATCCGACTGTATATAGGCCTCTATACCTTTACGGTAGTCTTGAGGGGACGGAGCCATGCCCTGGTACAGGTGGTACGGTAGGAGCCGGTGCAGAGTGTCCTCAAAAGAGTGGAAGGGTGAGCTGTAGTCCGGGTGCAACACAGAACCCTGAAGCTTCCTCAGCTGTTCCAGCATTCTACACACACACACCATGTCTTACTACTACAGTTTTATTTAAAAAAATTAAAAAACAACTTTTGTATATCATTAACGGTGCTTACCGTGCTTCTTTGCTTGGCTCCATACTAAACGGCCTTTTTAAAGCTGAAGTCTGTGGAAGGTCACACAATTTTGAAATATGCAGTACAATACCTCAATAAATGGATCTACTGTGAGGCAAACAATTAGGTTGTTATTATTATTATACCATGTACACACACTACACACAGAGTTATTTATGAATAGGACCAATAACACATTCGAACTGAATTAATTGGAAAAATGCATTCATGCTCAATGATATGCATAATATACAATTACAATCACGCGCTACATATTAATTGATCAATTACAATCGAGCTCTACATATTAACTAATGGAGTTTTGTGAAAATTAAGTTCTGCTGTGATGACAGCACAAAATGCAACAATGCAAAGAAGTTACTGTCAACAAAGTACTAACTTTACTGAACTGTTGTGTCGGAATCACTTTGTTAATAGTTCGGAATACCTACAAAAGACACCGTGTGAATTTGATGTGAACATGACTGGAATGATTTTAAATATCCCTCCCTCCCTTTATATTGCACTGAATTCATGTAGTGTGTCTCTAAATTCATGTGTCAATTTAAACCATACCTGTGTTTGAACAGGAGCAGAAGGCTGTGGTGCAGGCATCTGCGAGAGTCCGCTGCTCAGAACCTGAATCTGTAACCCTGGTTTACCTAACGTGAGTCCTCCAACTCCACTTATGACCCCTGTCTTCGCCTGGAGTCGACAGAACATTGATGTAAAAGAATGTTAATATCATAAGCCTCGAGTATATTTTCTGAAAATATTCAAATCAGCAAATAGTAAGTGGCCTGTAATACAGTGGTTAAACATCAGACACCTGGACAGCCTGAGTGAGATGTGGAGGGCCCATTCCCTGGTTAACCACAACCCCAGAAGCTCCTGAAGATCCAGAAAGCACCTGTGTGTCATTTGGACCTGCAGAGGAACAGGAAAACTGTTGAGCGAAAGAAAACAAGCAAACAAGAAAGCTTGTGCAAATCCTGGTGAGAGCCCACCTGTAGTGGAAGACTTCACGAGCACAGACTTCTGCTGCAGCAGAGAGGGGATTGATCCACTGACAGCGGTCCCGGCTGATGAGGTCACCACCTGGGACGCAGGTTGCTCAGGTAGTTTACTGAACTGACTTGTGGTCTGAGGTTGAGAGAGCTGTCCCTGGGCCTGGGCCTGAGCCTGAGCCTGGGCCTGGGCCTGAGCCTGGGCCTGAGCTTGTTGTTTGGCCTGGAGTAGGATGCCTTGCTGAACCTGAGTGAACATCCAAGTACAGGGATCTCTAGCTTTGCATTCTCACAACAGGAGCATCCAATTTCTTGCTTTTAACACTGCTCTTAGTTACCAGAGCAGCTTTGCTAAAAGAATAACCCTCTCAAACCCGTGTACTGAACGGACACTAACACAGTGGATTTATTACGCCTGGACACCCAGTGTGTGATTCCAAATGCTCTGCATGACACTGACCGCGCTCAAATACAATGCACGAAAGACAACTTGCCGTATATCTTTATACAATATTATGTGAATCCAATGGGCTGCCCTCTTCAATAAACAAAAGACAAGACGTGAGGATGTCGTAACAAGAATAAACATCAAAGCAAAAACTATTGCTGCTAGACTGCAACGAGGAGGTCGCTCCCTCCAACTCGGCCCTAAAATCCTTTAGGCTTTGCTCAGAACACAACTGGGAACACGAGCAAAACACGTATTTGTTTCCCGATGAGGTTCCATTACGGCATTTAATGTGTTCACAAAGGTGACACACATCTACATTAATCTGAGTTCTCTGTGGCACTTTTCTATGGCCCTTGATTGAACAAAGTGACTGTGAGGAAGACATGTATACACTTCTGGGGCACTTTTCAGCCATGCCAACTTAGGATACATATATGGGCTTCCCTGTTGGACCCACGTCTTTGAACTCTGCCTTCATGAGGCGCGGAACGGTTAAGAAATGTTAAGTAATTTAAAAAATATAAGAGTCACCCATATGGGTGGAACACACAGTTCCACTCATATTTAGCTTTAAAAAAACAACAAAAAAAACCCCACACTTTTTCCCCACATGACAACACATACATCTTAATCTTAGCTACGGCACAGAAGCCCGGCACTCTTGGTAACACAATAAGCTTTGAGCACAACTTACCTGGTGGAGCTTTTCCAGGAGTTGCTTCTGTTGTGGGGAGGGCTGGGCGATTGAGGACATGGTTTGTAACTGGGCATTAATCAGCTGTAAATGATGCTGCTGCTCCGCATTCAGGCCCGGCATCGTGACCTGCTGTTTTAACACCGCCCCTGCAGGGCCACTTACTGTGGGTGTCGCGAACTGGAAGGTGGGGGGTGCCTGAGGAGGCTTAGGGGAGCAGGAAGATGAAGGTGCTTGCTCCTGCTGAAGGACCAGAGGCTGAGAAAGCGGCTGAGGAAGAACCTGGGGGATCTGGACTTGAATCTGCTGAGGCTGCGGCTGCTGAGCGGACTGTGTAGCTAGCTGAGGTGGCTGTGGGGAACCCCCTATCTGATTGTGTATTATAAAAAGTGGAGGTAGCGAGGAAGGCGTGCATGCGCGAGTGGGGGTCTGGGACTGAGAAGGCGGCTGCGCCTGAGGCTGAGAAGGAGGTCGGGACTGTGGAGGAGGGTGAGGGGACTGAATCTGTTGGCCCAGTGTGAGAGGAGAAGCCTGGGAGGGCTGTGGGCTGTCAGACAGAGTAGGTGTTGCACCATGAGTGGCCACGGACTGAGAGGGAGAGGCGCTTTGGATTTTTAGAGCCTGCTGATGTGCTGCTGAGGGAACCTGGAGATCAGGAAGAAAGAGGTACAACAGATATTACTTGAGAACAGCATTGCTATGTATTAATTCACTTGGACTTAAATTAATATCATTCTTGGTTGGGGCGGGGGGGGGGGGGGGAGCACTGTAGCAATATATAAAACAAGCAGCATAATAGTACAGCAAACAGAAACATCTTCGGTTTTAAAAAGCTTCAAAAAAATAAAAAATAAATAAAAAATAAAATAAAAATAAAAAAAAGCTACACAAGACACAGAGAAAAGAAAAATGTCTTTGTTGCACAGAACATAGAAAATGCTCATCAGACATTTCTAATAGGAAGAATTATGAATGATTAACCAACCAGATCTTCACTGGGGAGAGGAGTGAGGGAATGTGGGGTGGGGGGGTCACATTTCTGAGTGTAAAGAGTGCGTAGCCATTAGGTGAACGGCAGAGGAACCCACAGGACGTTTGTTAAGCATGTTAAGAAAAAACAGGGACAAATATATCCACTGGAGGCAGCAAAGCAGGTATTCGGGATCTGGGTCTTGAAAGTGATCTTGAGGTGGATTTGTTTCCCTCAGGGGCAAGGGAGTGGGGTTTGATTTAGGTGTGAAAAAAATCATGTGAAGAAAGGAAGAGAGATGTGTAATTTAGATGTTAATATGGGAGACATGTGTCCCACAGACACCAAACGGCATAGTTCAACTGGCCATACATGCTACAGAGTGCACGAATGACCGCGACAGTATTTGCTACTATTAGAAACAAAAACACTGTTATACATGACTGTGGAATGGCAGTTTTTTGTCCATTATAGCATATTTCATGCAATTTCTCCATGCCAGCTCTTAGAACCAGATTGTGAGCAAAACCAATACATGCACAGAGTGATTAATACTAGACAGCAGCATACAATTTCTTTAGAGGAGTGATGACTACGGGTATTAAATAAATGTACTCAAAAAGAACTTACAGTTAAATGAAAGTTTACAAGTCCTGATTCCGATCCTATTAAACTATGGACAACACTAACTTTTTGGTAAATAATCTCATGTTTCACTTTTTAATTTTTACAGACAAAAGATTTGTTAACTTTTGTTATGTGACATACAAAAGGTGCTAGACTGATGTATGGCCAGCTTCACTCAACCAAATACTCATGTTAACAACTATCTAGGAAACATGACGGCTAAACGGATTCGCTTATAAGACAACGTAACCAAAACAGCATAATAAACAAATAAACAAGGAAATCTTTAAATATTACTTTCAGCTATGCCTTCTGTACACTGACAGTTTAGTACACGCTACTATTTTTTCATTAATGTACAAGCAATTGTGCTGCAAGAATCTTTAAAATATTAAATTTAATACTCCAAGGAAGCTATGAGGATAGCTGTAAAAGTTGTACAGGAACATGAATGAAAATGAATATTTGGAATGCCTGATATTCAAACCGACCAAATTTAATCTTAAACAGCTATACATAGGAAATTTGTGACTAGAAACTTAATAACATCGTTTAATAACATTGCTTTTTAACTAAGTATTTTTGTTGATGAATAAATCATAGATTAACATTTGGGTATCTGATCTATAGTCTACACTCTAGAGGTTAGTACTGAATAACAATTACTACTATGACAAGCGTTTGAGTTGTTTTCTGAGTGTTTTGGACTGGATGCTCAGCTGCCATTTCAAACATTTGGGAAGAAAGGCTCATTTCACAGGTGTCTGAACACATACTGGATGTTAAACATGAGGCAGTTTACCAAAATGTAAAAGGTGGTTGTAACAAAGGACAGGGGAGGCTTGGCAAGATAGAACCACGCAAAACCAGACAATGAATGATAAGAGAACAACACAGCGGCATCATATCACTTGCTAACCAATCACAACTCCAAATCAGTAGTGGACCACAACACAAAGGCACAGAGGTAATGCAACATACAAACTGAAGAACACAAAATTACACAGGCAAGCAGGAGAGTGACACAGCAACTGAGAAGGGGATGCTGAGCAGAAAGGCATGGCAGAAAAGGAGGTTGAGTGAGTGAACGTGTGTGCGTGCGAGCGTGTGCGTGCGTGTGTGTGCGCGCACACAGGGCATAGTTCTGCTAGGAGACAAGGTGTCCCAGTATGTAGCAGTGCCAGCAACAAGTGGGTGGGGCTTAGTGCAGAGCACAAGCTCATCTACCTTGGTAACCAATGCTGCCATGTGAGCGGGGCCAAGGGAGGGGCTCGGACTCTGCCCTGGGCGAGTTTCGGCTAACGGGCTGTCATGGCCTGTAGGGACGGGACCAGAGCTGCCACCACTGACGATTACAGATGCAGGTACGCCCACAGAGGCAGGTGGGTCTTTCCCTGCTTGGTGCTGCTGGTCCTGACACGAGCACATTTATCAGTTCAGGAGGGGAAGAAGTACAACAAAAATCCAAACTGGGGCACATTCAGCAGGGCTGTACATTGTAAACATAGTTTGACAGACCTAAACCACACGGCAAACTTGTACGTCTGCATGGGATACTACATTCTGCAATACCCTACTGAACGTGGTCCTGGTCATACGTCAGCTTGGGGATTTTATTTTCCAAATGTCATATTCGTCCACTGACTAATGAACAAAGTCTGCGCACACACATTCAAAATTATTTTTTTAAAAAATTAAAACACACTGACCTGCTGCAGGAACATCTGCACAGGTTCCTGGCTCAGGATCATGCTGGAGCCTGGGGGCGTGAACAACACCTTTCCTGGACTGTGCTGGGCCTGAGGGCCCAAACCCACGGTGGTCATTGAGGACGTAGATGTAACCACTGTAGAAGATGGAGCTGAGGAGGAGGGAGCCGATGCAGGTGCTGAAACTGATGGAGCTGTCTGTACAGTAAGGATGGAGGTCTGGGGTTGGGTTTGGGGTTGCACCTGGAGTTGGGCAGCTTGCTCCGTTGAGCTACCCAGCACGGTGATGCTCTCTCCTGGCTGGCACTGTGCCGTGGCTGCTGTTCCCGTGCTGCTGTTGTTGGGAACCCCACCAGCCTGCTGCTGAAGAGTTGGCTGCAAGCTGACTGCTGGGCTCAGGCCCTCTATTGACAGGGAATTCTGTATAGGCATGCCCTGTATTACCGTTTGAACATGTCCTGTAACTGGATGAGCTTGACTCTGTGTTTGGGCTATAGAAACAGGCATCTGGAATAGTGTAGGATGGCCCATCTGACCAGGTTGGAGCTGGATGGGCCCAGAGAGAATGTGGGCACCAGGATGGCCCTGTGAGGCCAGTACCTGGCTAAGATTTATGTTCTGATTGGCTGTCAAGATTTGATTGGCAGCAATTATCTGTCCACCTGGTCCTGAACTGGTGATAATGTGACCCCCAGGGTGCTGAGTCAAAATCTGACCTCCAGTCTGAAGATGGGGCAGAAGAAACTGATGGTTCTGACCTTGTAGGACAGCCTGAGAAGGAATGACAATGCTGCCTTGTTGATTTAGTAAGTGAACACTAAGGGGTTTGCCTGATGTCGGAGCTCCCTGTTGCTTGAAAAGAGTCTGGGGGAACTGTGCCCCCTGCGTGGTCGTTTGTGTACTCAACACAACATTTGAACCTGCCTTGCCAGTGAGGAAGGTTACATTCTGAGCAGCAGATACTGGGACTTGCTGCACTCCAAGAGATTTACTGGCATCATTTTGCAACGCATGAGGGGCTGGAAGCTGCTGCTGTTGTTTAAAGAGTTTAGGCTGAATGTTGCCACCTTGAGGGGGTTTGGGTTGTATTGGAGTTGGTGTTCGCTGGATGATAACATTCTGCATAATTTGGCTCTGGGGCTGAGGTTGAGATCCAATCCCACTATTGAATCCGACTATACCACTTGGTGCAGCCATTGTGGTACAACTGCTGTTGGTGTTTGTGGTGCTGACACAAACAGCTGGGCCATTTAAAGATGGGGACCCTAGGGTGGCCTTGCCTCCCTGAATCAAAAGCCCCCCTCCAGAGCTGAGCACAGAGCCTCCAAGACCAGCCTGGGCTCCTGAACTTGCTGCATCAGGCCCAGGTTGGTGCAGCTGATAGCTACCCATGGCTTTAGTCAAGATCTGCTGCCCAGATGGGTTGATAGTCATTACAGTGGGCTGGCCCACAACTTGAATCTGTCCAATGCCCAAAGGTCCAGACTGGCTTCCATTTGGTAGAGCCTGAAGACTTGAAATGGGTTGAAGGGTCACATTTCCCAGTCCAACTTGGGGCATGAATGGCTGGACACTAATGGCTTTGTTCATGACCTGTGGTTGAATCTGCAAGCCAGGGTGAGCCAGAACAGGGCCAAGCATGTCTGTGGTTGCACTGGAGGGTGTGGTAGTGGTACCCTGGCCAGGAAAGATCTGTGCAGTCCCTCCTATGCCCACCGCAGGCAAACTGGCATCAGGCAGCGGCTGGACCACCTGTGTCAGACTAGCTAGCCCAAAAGAGCTGAGATCAAGCTCAGCTTCTGCTTCTTGAAGACTCTGTTCTGTAATGTTGGCTTCTGCCAGACTCTGCTGCAGAATATCACACGGTTCATGATTTGACCCAACACCATTGCTTCCGCCATCTCCGCCTCCTCCTGGTGAGCCTCCAAGGATGTCATCGTCCTCCAGAAAGTCCAAATCGACGCTGACTCGGGGCAGCCCAGATGGCTCGCTTGCCGATAGCTGAGCCTGTGGCTGGACCTCAGGAACATGTCCCTAGAGGAGACAGAAAAAACAAGGTTTGCATGTGGACACTGGATCGTGTAATGGAGGGAACAGTAAACAAATGGTAGGAATGGATATGAAATGGTAGGCCTCTAACACACCGGAGGCCCGGGCAGCTTTATTGATTTCACCTCTGATGGTCGCTGGTATGTTTGCATCTGATTTGATGGGTGGGACTGGAGAATGCATGCTACATAAAGGGATGGAGACGAGAGGGTGGGGGGGAAATGGGGGACATTACTCACCCCAGTGTTGGAGAAGAACGAACTGGACGGGTCACTCGAGCCATCCAAAAGGTCGTCAGTGTCCAGCTACAGACAGACATACCCAGGATAGGATAGACAAACCACCACAACACAGACAGGGACACACGAGGGGCAGGGGAATAGATGCAGAAGGGCAAAGGGCCAAAGGTGGAAAGGCAAAGGAAGAGCAAAGTGAAGACAGTGTCCAGACCCACCAGAACACAAAAAGCACAGCACAAAGTACATGCGCAAGTGAACAGTTAAATAGGTAGGGAAACAGGAGTCAAAAGATAGGAAACATTAGATTAGTATGTCATTTTTTGTGACTTAACAAAAGAGGAAAAATGAGGGGTGAAATTAAGAGGTGCCAGGCTGCTCCGAAAAAGACGCCAATACGCAGAACAAACAATTTAGACGTAAAAAAGATCACCTAGAGAGGAGCTGGAGGGAAATTTTAGGCTGGTGTGTTGCACGCACATCAGTGTTGAGAATGTATCTGCGCGGTGGCCAAGGGTTGCTTTTTGAAAGGGATGTTTCAACATTCTGTCATGTCTATTTTTGAATAGGGAGCGATACCTGGCCAATCATCACACAAATCTACGCTTAGTACTCACTTGCGTTTCTGATCCATGAAGAAAGTCATTTAGAGCTTGTGGGTCACTGTTAAAAAAAACAAAGACAAACCGTTCAGATGATTCAGAACAATACATTTAAGTGGGCAATGTGTCCCACCAGCAATACCAGATGTTTAGCTTTGCTGGGTGTAAAATCTGTTAAGAATTTTACACTTACCAAATTACATCTAGCAAGCACCTGCCATCTTCATCATCCATGTCAACTGAAAAGTTACCGACAGTTTTGAAGAGAAGTTAACAATTGTAAATGCATTTTTAACCCATAAAAAAAAAAGACTATTCTAAACATCTGATCAAAGTTTTTTTGAAAACACAACATGAGTTGTTATAATAAGAAATACAGTCCATGATCAAAGGTAAACAGAAGCATGCAAATCAAACTGCGTAGACGATTACCAGCTCATAACATTCTGGGTAACTTGTTTACGTCTAGCACTTTAACGAAACTGATCAAGAACCAGGACCACTGATGAAATACTCAAGGCACAGGACCTACATCTATGCACCGAGAGGACCAAAAGCATTTTTCCAGCCATCTTAGACTAGACTAAAACATTAGTCTTCATTAACTCCAAACACAAAGCAAAAACCCCACAAGTGTGTACAGATGATTTAATCATCACCATCTGACTTAATTATGCATAACAGCACTTAACGATGAATGATTAACTCACAGAACATCAAATCCCAACTTGTATTACTTTCTTCCATTTTCGTGTTAAAAAGCGCACCAGTACATCCCCTGATGTTTTAGCCTGGACTCCACAGGACATCTGCTCTTATTCAAGTCAACCTATAATAAAATGTCCAGGATCAGGAACATTCACATTCACTTTCTATCAGAGATTATTCCAGTTAGGAGGATGTTGATAGACCATGGAGGAGAGGGCAGTGTTGAACTATCTTTCTTCCACAGCAGCAGCACCAGTGGAGTGTGTGTGTGTGTGTGTGTGTGTGTGTGTGTGTGTGGGGGGGGGGGACCCGCGATTTTCCACCCAAAACAAAAACATCTCGATCTCACAAGAAACACACACACACACACGAAACCTGTCTGAACACACGGATCACTCCCAAACCAACACACTTCCACCAAAGTTACGAGTTCGAGGTCACCGCAGTGATCTAATCGTCCCAAACAATTCCTTTCTCTCTACGGGTCTGAAAAGATCTACATCACAACATTAGGATCCGAGACTAAACCCTAGCTGAGGAATAACCTACAGAGACCACCGCCACTCTCCAATGCATATCACAGCATCCCCCTGGAGATGGAGAGGGTCGGAGCAGGACCTCCTGAATGGAGACCCTGGAGCTCCAGGACGCGCAGCTTCTGGCTAGCTCTGCAGCCCACAAACTTGCTCCAAAACACGCACTGCAGCCACCCGAGCCCCTTTTCTCACTCTCGACCACTCCGAAAAGGGTCTAGCTCATCGTGTCGAGTGTGTATTTTTTAAATCCGTGCTTGCAGAAGCCCCCCAATGGTCCTCATTCCTGCAGCAATTTCAGTTAGCTGTAGCCTGTTAGCCGACTAGCAGGAATTTTGCGTGAACAGGTACAGACGCAGCGCAAATAAAACCCTGCGCAGAAACAGAAAGTAAAACACGCAACATAGAAGGTAAAGCAGAGGGTCTCCGGCCGCGCGGCCCGGGGTCTTTATCCCCAGAACGAGAGTTTATGTTGGAACAGTCTTGGACCAGAGAGGAGGGGGGGGGTAATGCTTGGGAATTCGTGCTAAAATCCACATTTCGCAGGCTCGTGCAGGCCCAGTGCTGCGTGGACCGGGTCGAGGGGGAGCCCCGGGTCCGCGTGGCGCGTGCCAATGTTGCAGCTTTGGCGCGTGATTTAGAGAATTAAAGAGAAATCGCTACATTGTAACAAACTCACCGAGACGGCGGAGCAGCACGCGCGCGGGGTCTCCGGAACGGCCCTGCACGGGCTCCAGGCAGGACCCACGCACAGGACGCACGAGCAGGAAACAGACGCCCCGCGCGTTTGCCTGCTTCCTCCTCCTCTCTCCTCCCTCTTTACTCTTCTCTTCTCTCTTTTCCTGTCCTCCTCTGTCTTGTCTTTAATTCTCTTTTCTTCTACCCCCCCCTTGTCTTCTCTTCTCTTCTCTTCTCCTCTCCTCTCCTCTCCTACACCAACGCTAGCCTCTTTTCCCAGGTTTTCCCTTCCAACTTAAATTGTGGTTTAAATCAGTTGCAGTCTGGCGCCTGCATGCACCCTCACATGGTTGTTGTTATACTCTTCCGTGTGCACCATTTTTTGTGCATGCATACTGTTTTTGTTGTTGTAGTTTTTTTTCTGTACATGCGCCAGACTCTAGCTGGTGCACAGTTAAAGGTGAAACAGAAACTGGGACGTAAGTTCCATTAGTCATTCACACGGATGGTTTTTTTTTTCCAAACCCTCTACAAAATAATCTGTTTTATCTTCCTGCAAACCCATACAATAAACAAGCGAACTGTGCTGCCCCAGTTCACGCATGCTCTGTCATGAACTATGAGAAGTTCCTGACTACAGGTGTCTTGAGTACACACAAATAAATCAAACCGTGTGTATGCACAGGAAACGGTGCATACAGAATAGTGTAAGAGGAATCAGGCGAGTGTGCAGCTGAGCTGTGGGTCCAGACTCTGGGTTCTGACGCAGCACTGGGACTGGGTCTGAACCTCGCATTAAAACCTCTCAGGAGAAGAAGTGGACCAGTTTACTGTTTGAACGGTGAATGATTGTGAAAATGCTTCTGAAAGAAACCGAACAGGAGAGCAGGGGTCGTAGTTTTGGGGGTTTTATTCCCAGGGGCGTGGCGTGTCATGTTGTTTATGCTCCGTGATTGGTCAGGTTTGAAGCTGTGTGAAGTGTGGGCGTGGCCTGTACGAGTTCATTCTGGCCCAAGCTTAAAAAAAATAAATAAACGTAGTGAACGAACTGACTAACTAAAGGCCCACTCCACCATTTGTGATTTTTATGCTTTAATCCCCGGTGCACTCCGTAATTTGTTATTTTTATGCTTTAATGCTTTAATTCAAGGCGCCTGGGCTTTAAAAAAAAAACAAAAACGCATTCTTCTCTCTCTCTCTCTCTAAAAAAATTATAAAAATCAGAATTAGGATCAGAAAACTTTATTGATTTATATTGATCCTGGCACAGAGACAAGAACAATATAAAATATAAAGTCTAAATATATTCCATAAATCTCAATATGAAAATACTGTATACTATAAAAACAAATGCTGGGGTAGAAATACTGCAGATTAATACAGTTAATGAATTACTAGTAACACAAACAGTGGTCAGAAGTCTGTTACTGTACTTAATAGAGATCAGTAGTAGATCAGTAATATTGATATTAGTGAATATTCACACACTGAGACAATTACATATAAGATAATATTGCACATATTGACATATTATCCAGCCTGACACTGTTATAAATCAGTCAGTTCCTCTGAGGGCTCGTCTGTGGTATTTCCAGTTACCTAGAACGGTTTTGTTTCTTTCCTTGCTATAATATGTGACACAATTAGCTAATTGAAAGGAGCAGAGGAAAAACAGGGTCCACAGGCCTGGAGTGAGAACCATTAGCCCATCATCTTGAAGCATAAACTGAACATCCTTTCTCTCGCTTGGTGATATCACCTGTTTTACCCAGACCAGTCAGAATTCCAGTTTAATACAGGGGAGTCCAGGAACACATATTAGAACAAAGATTATTAGGGGTTTTTTTTGCAGTTAGTAGAGTACAGCTTTTAATGTATGCATTTACTAACTGATAGAAGATAAAATGAGAAGATAGGAAAGAACTTTATTTATCCTGAGGTAAATTCTTGTCATTAGCATGCTCAGAGCAACACGAAAGAGCTGATTTCAGAATATGGTTGCCATGGATCGCTTGTTTCCTTAACAACAGTGGGCTGCCGTATTCTGGCCGCCGGTGTCGCGCGTTTTGCAGACTCACCATGGCGGCCGTGCTGAGGGAGACCGCAGGACTGTACGAGACCTTGAAAACCGAGTGGAACAAGAAAAACCCCAACCTCAACAAGTGCGGAGAGATCCTCAGCAAGCTCAAGGTACCGCTGATAACATTCTGGAGCTGAGTAGGAGCCACAGACTGGTCGAGAAACGTGTAAAATCCTCCTAAGAGCCTCAGGGTGCTAACAGGCTAGCGCGGGTTCGCATGCTAGCACAGTCCGGCGAGCTGCTAGTCGGGAATAATCTGAGATTTTAGTGTAATTACTTAGATATAACCAGTGGGGTGACCTGGGATGGGTCATTTCTGCGAATACCAAACAACCGAGGATAATCCAATGTGTACCTGTCTCTGTCTCCGCAGTGTTCAAACGCATTTTATATATATATATATATATATGTGTATGTATGTATGTATGTATGTATGTATGTATGTATGTATAGTATTGGGACTAATAAAGGTTTCTAGACAGGACCACAGGCTAACTAGCTCTCTGGCTAGATCTCTAGTCTTCAAACTCGATTTGTGACAGGCAGGTACCAGCATGAGTGAAAGAAAGGTGGAGCAGAAAGTGCAGGCAGAGTGGAATGGGTGGAGAAGAGTGGCAGGAGTGTTTTTTTTTGTGGTATAATGGGGGAGAAGAGTGGCAGGAGTGCTTTTCGATGTGGAATGGGTAGAGAAGATCTGTGTGGTGGAATGCGTGGAGAACAGTGGCAGGAGTGATTAATGTGGTGGAATGGGTGGAGAAGAGCGGCAGGAGTGATTAATGTGGTGGAATGGGTGGAGAAGAGCGGCAGGAGTGATCTGTGTGGTGGAATGAGTGGAGAAGAAAATGCAGGCAGGGTGAAATGGGTGGAGAAGAGTGGCAGGAGTGATTGACAGGCAGGTACCAGCAGGAGTGAAAGGGAAGGTGTGCAAGACGGTAGTAAAACCAGTTGTGCTGTCTGGTTAAGTGGTATGGGGACAGTGGCGCTGACAACAAGACAGACAGCAGAGCTGGAGGTGGTAAAGTAGAAAAATGTTAAGGTGCACTGGGAGTGACGAGCACAGACAGGATCAGGAATTCATTTATTAGAGGGACAGCTCGAGTTGGACTTTTTGGAGGATTGTTTTGGTCTGGACATGCTCTGAGGAGAGACTCTGAGTGTGTTGTGATAAGGATGCTGACGAGTGACTCTGATAGTGTTGGGAGAAGGATGCTGAGGAGAGACTGAGAGTGTTGGGAGAAGGATGCTGAGGAGAGACTGAGAGTGTTGGGAGGAGGATGCTGAGGAGAGACTGAGAGTGTTGGGAGGAGGATGCTGAGGATGGAGCCGCAGGGAAGAGGAGAAGAGGAAGGTCTAGTAGGAGGCTTATGGATGTGGTGAGGGAGGACATGCAGGCAGTTGATGAGAGAGGAAAATGCAGAGGACAGAAGGAAATGGAGACTGTTGATCCGCTGTGGAAACCACTAATCGGGAGCAGCCGAAAGAAGAAGAATTAGTCATTACTGAAACTCAGGACACAGCCCCCTGGTTAACAAACCATCTGTTATTTTATCACTCACTTTATTAGCTACTATAGTTGTCAGTGTAGCTTTTTGAGAGATCTTTTCCTATATGAAGGTATGTAAATCACTGTTAAAATAACGGTTTTGCTTATTTGCAGATTTCTCTTTTGGAACTGAATTTTTTACCAACCTCTGGAACCAAACTCACCAAGCAGCAGCTTATCTTAGCTCGTGAGTATACGCGTTAGATGAATGTTAGATTTCATTACTGTAGTCATTGTAGATAGACACATCCAGCTGTTCCATTTTGCAGGTGATGTGCTGGAGATTGGAGCTTTGTGGAGCATCCTGAAGAAAGACATCCCCTCCTTCGAACGATACATGGCTCAGCTGAAGTGTTATTATTTTGATTACAAGTAATACCATCATGCATTCAGGATTTTTTCCTTGTTTTATAAATAGTTATTATTTATTATTATTATTATTATTTTATTTTTTTTTACAGTATATGATCTTGTTCTAGTTCTGCACTTTTATATATTCATTTAAATGCTTTTAGTGGATTAGTAGAACATTGATATATAGTCGTTGTTAGAAATACAAGGTGTGAAACTTGTTGGTTTATAACTGTTCTTCTTTTCTAACTTTTTACCCCAAACAGGGATGAGTTGCCAGAGTCAGCCTACATGCACCAGTTGTTGGGTCTAAATTTGCTCTTCCTGCTCTCCCAGAACAGAGTATCTGAGTTCCACACAGAATTGGAGAGACTCAGTGCTAAAGACATCCAGGCCAATGTCTACATTAGACACCCAGTGTCACTAGAGCAGGTAAGGGAATTGTTTTAGAATTGTCTAAAATAATCACTGGCCTTCCTCTCAGCCAGTCACAGCCATTTCAAGCTCTGCTTCCTCTATTAACTGAAGGAAAGAGCTTCAGAACAAACCGAGAGTGTAAACATGGAATATGTAACTCAGATCATTTAGAGCAGGGCTGGGCAATTAATTTTTACAGGGGGCCACATGAAAAATCTGAACTGTCTTAGAGGGCCGAACCAACGATAATTTGAACTTAATTCTGCTCAATATTAATATTCTCCCCTTGCAAAAAGCTGTAAATTATATATTTTTGATAAGCTGCTACTTCAAATATTCATAAGAATATGCAAAAGAATATTCAGTAAATATTTATGAATTGTGGTGTAGGTCAAAGAGAAATATAATCCTATAAAAGTAATAAACAGTTTAAAACAAAAACAATCATCACATCACTGTTTAATTTTATTTTTGACTTGTTAATCTTCACAAATACTGAAAAGGTGTTTTGCCATATGTTAAAGACAAGCAACTGATCAACTTTATGCAAAAAGCAATATGTGCTTTTGATGTTTTCAGTTCAGTTTACTTGTTCAGTGAGAATAATCCAGTCTGTCCTGGGCTTGAACAAGTGCATTGAAATCTGTCTGAGGTGGCTATGCGAAGGACAGCTGAGAGGATCTGTCATCAGTGATAGAGGATCTGTATCTAGATTTGTTGAACTTTATTACTGAGAATGTCTGTTCACATACGTAGGTAGATCCAAAGAGAACTAGAATTCTCTGAGCATGTCTCCTCATGCGTGGAAAGGTCTCCTCTTTGAGTGAAGAGTAAAACTCAAGCAGTGGGACTGACCTAAGGTGCTCTGCCAGAAGTGTGTCAGACTGCAAGTCAATGAGTTCCATCTGAACATCACTGGATGCATTATGAAGGTGAAGGGAGAAAAAACCATGTGCATTTCACTCTCAACTGTTTTGAAGTCTTGAAATCGCCTTGAAAACTCACCATGCAGTGCTTCTAACATGGATGAGTACCTGTGGAGGTGATCAGCTGATTGTGTGGCTTCCTTCAGTGTTGGCATGTGAGTGAGAATATTGTCCCCCATTTGGCTTGAGAGAAACTGCATCTTTCTTATGAAAGCCTTCACTGCGCTGTACATTTCATACACTAAAAGGTCCTTGCATTGCAATTTGATATTTAGTTCATTCATCTGAGCAGTCACATCTACAGCAAAACCAAGGTCTGCCAGCCAGTCTGCATATGAAAGTTGAGGGATGCCATTTTCCTTCTTCAATCCTGGATCTCCTCTCTCAGGTCCCAGAAGCCTTTCAGCACTTTTTCCAGGCTGAGCCACCTGACAGCTGTGTGGTAGCTTATGTCACGATGTTCAGTCTCATTTTCCTCCAAAAGTGCAACAAACTGTCTGTGATTCAGTGCTCTTGCACTGATGAAGTTAACTGTTTTAGTTACAACATGAACAACAACATGGTTCATTTTTAACACTGACTTACACAACACGTCCTGATGTATAATACAATGCAAACATGTTGGTTTCTGATCAGGATTCATTTCTGTCACTTTATCCTGCATTCTCTTCAAAAGTCCAACATTTTTCCCAGTCAGATTTGGACAACCATCTGTTGTCACACCTACCAGTTTGTCCCATTTCAATCCCAGCTTGTCCAAACATGCATTTACCTCCGTTAAGAATCCGCTCCCTGTTGTTGTCCCTTTCATTGACTGCATGGCTGCCAGCGTCACGTATATCGCAGCTCTCATCCAGAGCCAGGGCGAAATAGTCAAAGTTAAGCGCTCTGTACTTCAGCTGAAGCTCCAGATTTTTTCTGTTATGTCATAAGCCCTTCTCGTTACAGTGCCGGGAGAGGGGGACTTTCTCAAATGCACCCGTATTAGCACAGCAGAGTCCACCAAACACTCTTTAACAAACTTCGTCAGAAAATGGTTTACTTTTTCTAGCGATTTTGTGAGATATGACATAACTTGTCCTGACAGCTGCACTCGAACAGCTACAGCTCTACAGCTGTTCTGCCGTTATCTGCTGTTCTGGGTACGCAAAGTTTTGTAGAAGTGGTTTGTTGAGTTTGCAGCTTGGTTGGCAAAGCTTCCGACTCCTTTCCGCGCTCTTCATCAGAGAAGTTCTTGCATTTCTCCTGGTGTTTGGTCACGTAGTGGCGATTCAGATTGTAATCCTTAAATACAGCGACTTGTGTACCACAAACTAAGCACACGACTTTACCTTTGACTTCTGTAAAGAAATATTTAGCAGTCCATGTCTTGTTAATAACACGGCATTCGGAGTCATTTCGTTTTTTGACGCGAGCCAACATTTTTAGGGGGCAAGGGGTAGCTGGCTAGCATCACCTGCCGCTATGCAGACAGACACAGATACGTGTGTTAATACGTCATTCGTGTTTATGACTGACATACAATGGGCCGGACAGGGATGCCCAGCGGGCCGTAAAATGCCCAGGTCTGATTTAGAGGGTAGTGATGTTTTTATTTCACTACTGAATCACACTCACAGCTCAGTGACAAAACTATTAACAGACTCTAAAGTAAGTTAAACTTTATTTAGGTTACTTTGTTTTTCAGTTATTTTCTAATCCTGTCTTAACGATAATGTAATAGAACAGCTTTAACCCTGTTACTTTAATGTCCTCCTTATTAGATGTGAAATTCTGCACCGTTAACATGCTGTGACTCTAAGATGGTTCTGGTTTGATTATTGTAAACATGATCTAAACATGATTTTATTTTATTTTTAAATAACATCTTGTAAAGCTAGTTTAATAATTTTATACCTTGTCTGTGCTTCCAAGTATCCCTGTGCCGCTAAACTTTTCGGTCTGTTCACACAGGGAAAGTGGGAAAGCAGTCAGTTGTGATTAGATGTGGTTCAGTTAATGGCTCTGTTGTGGTAAATTGGCAGTTGCCAAACAGAACTTTGTATGTGAAACATTTTTTTGTTTTCTACCTCAGTACCTGATGGAAGGCAGTTACAACAAGGTCTTTCTTGCAAAAGGAAATATACCAGCTGAGAGCTACACTTTCTTCATAGACATTCTTCTTGACACTATCCGGTAAGAATTACTGCAATTACTGCTATGCTCCCACCCAGGACAACCCAGGAAGCTGCTTAAAAAGGAATAACCCAAACATGACCTGGCTACTCAAGGAATAGACATTTTCTGGGTTAAATCAGATCATATACAGTACCGTGCAAAAGTTTTAGGCACCTGGGAAAATTGTACTTAAAACCTGTTTACTACTGGACAGTAGTGTTAAGTTAGTGTTAAAACATTAATATTACAATAAATACAATTAA
>JBBJLS010000018.1:18577619-18595523 GCA_037577275.1 Bryconaethiops microstoma
GAGAGGAATAGTGTGAGAGAGAGAAAGAGAGAGTGTGAGAGAGAGAGAGAGAGAGAGAGAGAGAGAGAGAGAGGGAGAGGAATAGTGTGAGAGAGAGAAAGAGAGAGTGTGAGAGAGAGAGAGAGAGAGAGAGAGAGAGAGAGAGAGGGAGGATGCTGCCAGCGGAAAATGGCCGCTGCAACCTCGAGCCCATCCTGACACACAGAAGCGATAGAGAGGTGGACAGAGAACAGAGGAGATAATGAAAGCAGCGAGCTCGAGCGAGAGAGAGTGAGTGTGTGTGTGAATGCGTGTGTGTGCGCGCGTGCATGTGTATGTGTGAGTGAGTGTGTGTTCTGGAGAGAAGGGGAATAAAGCAGCGGACCGGGGGGCAGCAGCTCGAGGCGGCCAGCAGCGCGAGCCATGGAGGGAGAGTAAGTGCTTTCATTTGTCTTGATGTTCAATCGGATCGGACCGAACCGGGCCGAGACTCGGACCCGCGTCCTCCGCCCCGGACGGGCTGTCGGACGGCTATCCAGCCGGAGCCGGGGAAAAACGCACCAGTGCGGGTCTGGAGCTGTCCACGGTGCGCCCCTGCTCCACATACACACACACAAACACACCCCGGAGCGGGTCTGCTCCAGAACCAGCCGGAGAAGGTCTGGGAGATGATTTGTGTGCGTGGATGAGAGCTCCAGAGCCCAGGAGCCCGTGGAGGAGATGTTGGAGCTCAATGCCGTATGAAAGACGAGGAGGCGGCCGGTGCCTCTTTATTATTTTTTTATTCTCTTTGAGAATTACGCAGCGAGAACCGGACCGGGTCCGTCTCAGAGACCCACCGAATCTGTCCGGGAATGTGAAAATGTGTCGTGGGGGGAGAGGAGAAAAAAAATGAACAAAATATGGCGTGTTTTCAGCCACCATCGCCTCCACGGACCCCCATCCACGCACAGGGGCGGGGAGGGGGCTTTTTATCAACGCGCCTCCAGTTTCATTATGATTTTTAAAGCCAAACTTTATGAATGAAATGGGATTTTTTTTCCTCCCTCACCCTGTTCCTCAACCCCCTCCTCCTCTTCTTCCTTCTCTCCTGCCCCCCCTCCGTTCCGTTCATCTCGCTTCCTCCATCTCTCCTTGCACCCACTCATCTCTCTCCCTTTCTTCACCTACTCATCCCTCCCTTTTCTCCGCGCTCGTGGTGTTCGGAAGCAGAGGATCCGTTCAGAACCGGACACTTTTATACTGGATTCATACTGGATTTACTGGATTTCATTCATAAAACAGGCCGAGCTGCTGAGAGGCGGAGAGAGATAGGGAGAGGGAGCGGGAGAGAGAGAGAGAGAGAGAGAGCGGGAGAGAGAGAGAGAGAGGGAGCGGGAGAGAGAGAGAGAGAGAGAGAGAGAGAGAGAGAAGAACGCAATGTCTCACAATAAACTGGTCGCGTGTATTATTGATGAAGCTCAGAATCGAATCTGGACCATCGTTTGTTTATTGTAGCATCCGTTTTTATCAGTGGGCCTGTGGGTCTTGAGACAGGAGCTCCAGATCAGTGGGCCTCATGTGAAGAATGGGCGCATTCATTGATATCTCTGAAAGAGAAATGCTCACTAGCTTCACCCCCCACCACCACCATTAACAACAACCTTCACCAACACCAATCACCATCACCACTAACTATCACCATCAAACCCCACCAACCACCACCAACACCAACCACCATTAACAACAACCAACACCAACCACCATCACCACCAACCACCACCAACACCAACCACCATTAACAACAACCTCCACCAACACCAACCACCATCACCACTAACCATTACCACCATCCCTGCCAACCACCACCACCATTAACAACCACCACCACCACCACCACCAAATAATCATCACCACAATTTCCAAACACCCTCACCAACCACCAACCACCAACCTCCATCATCACCACCACCACCAATAACAACAACCACCACCAACTAGCAACAATCACCACCACTACCACCACCATTAACAAGCACCACCAACCACCATCACCAACCACTACCACCACCATTAACAAGCACCACCAACCACCACCATCAACAACAACCACCACCAACCATCACCCTCCCACCACCACCACCAACCATGACCCTCCGCCACCATCAACAACCACCACCATCAACAACCACCACCATGCACCACCAACCACCACCACCACCATTAACAACAACCACCACCATCTACACCAACAACCACCAGCCACCAACCAACATCATAATCAACAACCACCAACTACAACCACCAACAACCACCACCACCAATACCACAGCCATCAACAACCACCATCACCAACCACCACAACCAACCACCACCAACAGGAACAACCCCCACCAACCACCACCACCAGTACCACCATCAACAACAACCACCACCCTAACCACCAACCACCACCACCGACACTAACCACAAACCACCAACCACCACAGCCACCACCAACCACCTTTAACAACAACCACCACCATCAACACCAACCACCACCAACCATCATCAACCAACATCACAATCAACAGCCACTACCACCAACCACATTTTACAAACACCACCATCAACAACAACCAACACCAACCCCCACTACCAACCACCAACAACAGCCACCACCACCATCAACAACAACCATCATCAACCACCAACAAACATCACAATCAACAACAACCACCACCAACCACCACACCACTACCAACCACCAACCAACATTACAATCAGCAACCACCAACCCCACCACCAACCACCACCACCAACTACTACCATCAACAACAACCACCACCAACCCCCACTACCAACCACCAACAGCCACCACCACCATCAACAACAACCATCATCAACCACCAACAAACATCACGATCAACAACAACCACCACCAACCACCAACCAACATTACAATCAACAACCACCAACCCCACCACCAACCACCACCACCAACTACTACCATCAACAACCACCACCAACCCCCACTACCAACCACCAACAGCCACCACCACCATCAACAACCATCATCAAACACCAACAAACATCACTATCAACAACAACCACCACAAACCACCACACCACTAGCAACCACCAACCAACATTACAATCAACAACAACCAACCCCACCACCAACCACCAACAACAAACACCACCACCAACTACTACCATCAACAACAACCACCACCATCACCACCACCACGAACATGAACTACATTTACATTTACATTTACGGCATTTAGCTGACGCTCTTATCCAGAGGTTGAACTACCACCAACCCCACACCCTCAAGCTGTTTTAGTGAGTTTTACCCCATCTCCATTCACATATTACATCTTTCCACGAGGCGCTGGGTTTCTGATTCTCTAGCTTCTCATTCCAGTTTACCATTCCACCTTAACTGGTGCAGTGGATCCATACTGGTGCCTGTGTACATGGCAGAACAGCAACACTGCTGCACTGGTTAAGGTGGAAGGTAAAAATCCTCATAAGAAACCAGCTCCAGCTCCGTCACTGTTCTGCTCTGGCCTGCGTGTGAGTGTGCCAACCCCACGGAGCGCGAGATTTCATTTGCCTCGGTCACGTGACCGTCCATTAAAACCGCGCGCTGCTTCCTGTCATTGATATAATCGAGACTCCCTGGCTGGGCAGAAACGACACGAGGGCACCATGCTCGTGTCCAATCAACACCATTCTTCAGCACGAGACAAACGGCTCTTCGTCTGGCTCGTGCCTGTTTCGCTGTCACAGTGTTATGATGAAGGACACTCAGTAGTGAGGAAAACGTCCCTAAATCCAATAAGCGCACTCAGCATCGTCGTAAATGCAGTCAGGATTTTATTCCTCTAGTTCCTCTTTGCATGTAAGCAGTGTGGCCTGTTGCAGTTCTTATGTTATAGTCGTTGTTCTTCAAATGAGACCTTTTTTTAGTATTTGGACTTTAAACAATGTGCATATGTGTGTGTGCATGAATAACGTAAGCAGGTGGAGAGAGTTGAACGTGTGTATGGGTAATGTGTATGTATGTAGGCGGCTGTGTGTGTTTTTACGCTCATCTGGCCTTTTCCCACTTACACTTTATACCTCCCTACAGTGTGCGTGTCCGAGCAGTGGTGATGACACGTGACGACTCTAGTGGCGGCTGGGTGCCCCTCGGAGGCGGTGGCCTCAGCCACGTTATCATCTATAAGGGCCGGAGCTCCGAAGGCCGAGGACAGAGGGAGTACGTCATACGTGGAGAGCGGCTGCGCGATCGAGCAGTGAGTGTGTGCGTGTGTGTTCATGCCTGTCTCTGACTGCCTCGCCATTTCCTCAAAACCCTGCTGAGGATGCTGACCTGTGCCCTCTGTGAGCCAGCAGCTTTGGAGCATCTGTGGTGTCGTGGTACCAAACCCCCCCTCCGCGGGACCCAAACTTACCCTTCTCTCTCTATGCAGCCCGTGCTTGAATGTGCCGTTCAGAAGGGTTTGGTCTACAACAAGGTGAACCCCATCTTTCATCACTGGCGCGTGGAGGAGAGGAAGTTTGGCCTGACCTTCCAGAGTCCAGCTGATGCCATCTCATTTGAGAAGGGCCTTCAAAGTGTCCTTGACAAGCTGGACAGAGGTACACCGGGGGCCTGGGGGCATAAGACAGGATGCAATTGCCAACATTTGTTTGTGGCCACAGTTCTAACTCCCATTTGTCTTATTGTGGCATCTTGGAACATCTCTTTAGTTCACCGTGTGTTTTGTTGTAAACTATTTCCTTTTAGGATTGCAGATGTTTAAGCCGTGTGATCTGATACAAAAAAAAAACAACAAAAAAAACCTTTGTGTTTTTCCTCTGTTAAGGATCTGACTCGCCTTCTTCCTCCACGCCAGAAGAGGGAGACACTGAAGATGATGGCCAAGCAGTGAGTCTTTTTCATCACTTTGCCACTTTTATTGCTAATGTAGTGTAACCCAGGCTTGAATCCAATTCAGGGCAAAAAAATGTGCTTCCCTTACACCCTACTGCAAATCCACCATCAGAGATGAACTTCTGCATGACTGATGGCCTTGCTCATCATTTTTGTCCAGAGTTTCCAGAAATCTTGGTGCACATTAATTATAAATGGAAAACAAGTTTATTGGGCTCGACAAATATTGTGCCGTTGCAGTATGAATTGGAATTCTGAACTGAAGTTAAATTTCTGATTTGGAATCGGCACGTTACAAAAGATCGGTTTGGTCACACTTTCGGTTTTAAAAAAAGAACCACTTTTGGAAATTCAGTTCTAGGATGATTTATTTGTTTTATTTGAAGAAGTGAAAATCTTTAGGAACCTCTATATATCAGTGTAGAAGTGTTGGACACTAACCACTACCGAAGAGCTTCATGTTTGATTTTGATTTCAAAACAAACGAACTACACGACTCCCAACCTGCTCTTCTGACGTTTATTTACTGTCTCAATTTTCTAAATCTTTGTGACCTGATGCAATTTTTTTTTCTAACCACCCCAAAATTCTGCACAAAGCTGTTTATTTCAGAAACATATCATTCAACTTAAGTGGGTTTTAGGTGGGTAACAACTCCATTGGCATCATATTATACATGATTGCCAATACAATCTTATAATTGTATCGTTTTACTCAATTTTACACAAGCTAAGGAAAGTAAAATATTTGCTCATCTTATGTTGCTTCAGAGTGAAAGAACCAAACATCTGAACCAAACATCATACATGTACAGTTTTGCTTGTAGAACCTTTTAATTGTGTTTTAGCATTTGTGTGTTATTCCATTAAAATGATACATTTATACATAAAGAATTTGAAAAGGGCCCCCACAGTGGTGCAGTGGGTGGTGCTGTTGTTGGGGGTTTGAATCCGGGTCCTGGCCTTGTAGACCCCGGGTTAAGCTCCAGGTACTCGCGACCCTAGTTAGGATTGAGTGGATACAGAAAATGAATGAATTAGAAAAGAAAATTTGAGAAAGACGCCTCTGAACATCACAAAACCAGCATGTGGAAAAATGGCACTGGACATTTGACCAGTGTTTTACTTTGTGATTTCACTTCTGCAACACCAGGCTTCGGTAAACTACATGTCCAAAAGTTTGTAGACACCTCCTCCTCCAATATTCCTTCCTAATTCTTAATGTTATGATGGAGAGTATTGATTGCGAGTTTGTTCTACCTCTGCTGTAGGAACAGCTTCTACTCTTCTGGGAGCATAAAACTAAAATTTGGAACATTGCTGTCATGATTTAGTTGCACTCAGCCACAAGATTATCAGTGAGGTCGAGTACTGACGCGTGATTTGTTCTGGACTGCAAACAGCACTCACTCATTCCAAATGTATTCAGTGGAACTTCGTCTCTTCAGACAATTCTTTTCACGCATACTTGCTCTAGCTCAGTGATTCTCATACCAGTAATCAGGACCCCCAAACATGGCCCAGAATGTTACGTATTCTAACTCCGGCACATAGGTGGGACAGTCACGATGTGGAGTATTGGGCATAGTGGGCATAGTGATCTGCTTTGGAGCGTTCCGTTCTAATGCCTATGCTTTTCTATGGTTATTCACGCTTAGGGTGCGCAATCGAACACCTGTGACATGCACCTTAAAGTAGCTGATTTCACTCAATAGAAGGGGAATCTGGATACTTTTGGACACACAGCATACACTGAGATGCATACCATATATAGTACCACCATGCATGTATAGATGCAGTCACTTATAATGCGTGACAGTGAGAGTCCACTGTTGCCATTTTCTGAGCCCTACAGAGTCCTGTGAGGGCCACCCTGTCAGCATTAGCACCAGCCGATCTGCATGTTTGATGACTTGCAGTCTGTCTCAGTCTCACACAGGCAGTGAGTCGTCCTCCAACAGCAGGAAGGAGATGTTACCCAAGCCCATCACCATAGTGACCAGCGAGTCCTCCTCCACCTGCTTTGTGTGCTCCGCAGCAGAAGAGTTTGGATTCGGCGCGGGGCACGCCGTCACTACTCAGACCCCCGCCCAGGTAACGCTCCCTATACCGCTCCACACTTCATCAGGATGACTGATAAATATTGACTTTGCATACAGATAGTTTCCACTTCATTGATAAGTTTTAAAGACAGCTGTGTGGATTTGCCCTCTGTCATGATGCTCATTCTCGCCATCTTCCTCACATCGCTTGTTTTTGTCCAGGTCCACACGCGGCCTGCCCAGCACCAGCTTTCGCAAGTGACCGCTGTGTTGAATCCTCCAGCCCCTCCTCCCCCTCCACCCGCCCCCCCCACCCCTCCACTCGTGCCCCCGTCCTCCTCCCCCCTGTCCCCTCTCTCCCCTACCATATCCTTGCTGGAGGAAGGTGACCTGCGCAGTCTCGACCCTTGCAAGGACTTATGGGGTTCCCGGGGTTACGAGGACTATCGGCGTGCTGGAGCCACACGGACCAAGGTCGGGGGTCTGACAGGGGGTGTGGTTGTGGGAGGTGGGCCTGACAAATCGGAGTTGTGCGTGGTGCGTTTCGAGAAGGAGCTGGCAGGAGTGGGCATCACAGGCTGCGAGGTCACCGTCATGCTGGACACCAAAGGTTCTCAGCATCACTCCTCTTCGCCCACCTGCATGCCTAACGCCGTGCCCGGCTCGTCCTCCGCCGGCGGCTCACCGCAGGAGACGGGCAAGGGCTCACCTTCGCCGTGCTGCATTCATACCTCGCTCGCCACACCCCGCTCTCGGACTCGCAAGAGAGGGGGCGGTGGGGGGGCTAGTGGGGGCGGAGATGCCATCTCGCCCGACGATGACAGCCCGTGCCCACAGGGTTCGTCCTCATGCTCATCTCGCTGCGTGTACTGCCGCTCAGTCTTCAGCGCCTCGGAGAACGGGCGTGGCCGCTGCCGGGATGCCCCGGACCCTGCCCTGCACTGCCTGCGCCAGTGGACATGTGTGTGGTGCGCCGAGAGCCTGCTCTACCACTGCATGTCGGACTCGGAGGGCGAGTTCTGGGAGCCATGCTCGTGCGAGGACTCGCTGGGCCGCCGGCCGCACCCGCTCTGCTGCGCCCGCTGGATGGCATTGCTGGCGCTGTCACTCTTCGTGCCCTGCATGTGCTGCTACCTGCCCCTGCGCGCGTGCCTGCGCTGCGGGGAGAGATGCGGCTGCTGTGGTGGAAAGCACAAGGCTGTGCGGTGAGACCTGGCTGGGGGAGGCTGGGGCGGGGTGGGAGAGGGAGGTCAGGTGGGGCTCTCGTAGGGTTTCGGGGGGGTCAGGAGATCGTGTCAGGGTGGGAGAGGGAAGGGAGCAAAGACATATTGTCATTTTGAGGAAAAGCAGTAGAGACAGATCTTATACATCTTCATGGTAAAAAAAAAATCCCCTCCCCCCACGATCCTCTGCTGCATTCTGCTCATACTCTTCTTCACCTGGACCCTTAATAGTGGCGCCAGCAGGTGGTGAGCTAGCAGCATGGCACTGTGCTCTTCAGAGAGGCAGGCACAGGAGGACTGGTCCCACTTCTAGCCTCTCTGAGCTCTGATTGGCTGGTGTGACGGAGGTCTCAGACAAAACATTGAGGGGATCATTGACATGTAAAATGTTTCAATTGTTAGGTTTTTTTATTTAGGAAGAGAAAAAAAAAATACAAATGATGTTTATAAGTACGATTATCATAATTTTTATTAGTATATCTTATTTTACTTGAAATATTGAGAGGTTTTTGATATTTTTTTGATTTATTAATTTAACGAACACACTCCCCTTTTACCTCTAATTTGCTGAGTTTTACCTCAATTTTCTGCAAGAAAGGGAGTAAGAGGGTAGAGAGAGAAACAAGAAGAAGGAGGCATTTTTAAAGACAGTGCTGTGATCTGGATTTGTCTTTGAAGTAGTTTCGTAAAAAGTCAAGCAAGAGCACATTGTTCTGAGGAATTTTTATGTGAGCATTTCACTTTTTTTGGAGACGAAGGGTGACGATCTAGTTTGGTCAAATGCTTTGGGGGCAGTTTTATCAAAATTACACAGACATGCTTTCACTGTTCTGGAAAGAATGCACTTGGATCCTATTTAACTCAGAAACCAAATATATTCCCTGTGCTGAAAGTCTGAACCCCCCCCAAAAAAAAAGACAGTAGAAAGTTGAGACGAATTGGTTGGAAAATGACGGAATTTGTATCAACGTCGGTCGAAATGCACAGACACCCCTGAAAACACGGTGCAATTGAAGATGCGCTGAAAGGTTGTTCTTTAGAAAAGGTCTTTCGGTAAATGACCTAGAACTCACATATATAAGACATAGGAACTCTGACCTATTCCGTTTCGTTCAGTATCAAATCTGGAGAACACTTTACCTGAGCCCTGCTACAGAACACTGAGGCAGCCATGCCATGAACAAGTCCTGGCAGATGTCATAGATGTCATAATTACCATGATACATACTAAAATATCTGACGTCATGACATTGAACAGCGTGTGACAAACTGTTATAACATCAGTGTCTGTCATGACTAGTAATGGTAACATGACACATGGTAACGCTATGATGGTGGACATGCTCTGTCATGACAGCTAATGACAGCCTATGGCATTTGCCATGACTTGTATAGGGCACGGTCACGTCAGTGTAAGCTGAAGTGTTACCCAAATCTGGATTTGCATATTAAAAAAGTATCACTGTATGAGCTGTTCACCCCCTAATCCTGATCTTATTGATTTCTGTCACTGTAATCAGTTGCAATGTTCCCCCCGATCTTAGATTTTGTTTTGTTTGCATATTAATGTAAGACTGGAATTTTTATAGAGGATTTTGCAGCGGAACATCGTTTGATATATTTTTGCAACTGAATACAATGATTAAAAGTACAATGTACACTTTTAGAACGCTTTTAACAGAAAACGATTCAGTCAGATCAGATCAAATGCTGCCTGGGATCACAGATTGGACCTCAAATATACTGTATATCTGAGAGGACATGGCTTTAAAATATTTACTGTCTCAAAGCTGCTATTTTAATTCCCTGCAACTCATTTGTACCTCTACTGCTCGTGACTGGAGTCGGACGAAGCCCCTATTGTAACGGACCGTGCCTCTATACCAAGTCAGAGAGAGAAAATCAATGTTGACACAAGCACATAGGAATAGAAGCTAGCTGTTGTATTCTGACTGGAGGCACTTTAGTGAAGTATGGTTCTTAAAGTGTAACAGATTACGGGAAAAGTTTACAAAAGTGGAAATCATGTGCCCACACACTGACCCCTTTTCCTGTCCAAGTGTGAGACCATCAACAGCCTCGCTGGAATCCAGTCCTTGAGACGTGTCGAATTCCTGGACGAGTTCACCCTCGAAGGCCCCATCCGTACATCTTAATAAATGTGCCTTTTGATTTGATGAATCAATAACATATAATTTTCAAGTAACTACGTACCTGAGTACTTATTTACTTCTTTGGGTCATTTGTTTCAGCCAATGTGCAGATTTTAATATGTATGTATCTATTAGTTTGAAAAGTAATTATGAGAAAATATTACCTGTTTATTTATTTAATGAGATATTTATTCTGATTCATTATTTATTTTTGGAAACGACTTTTTATTTTCTGTGCTGTCTTACTTCTCTGACTTTGTGCCAATGTGCTGCTTTGAAGTGTTACATATCGTGGGTTTGTATCATTAATTAAACCCTCATTCTATATTTTAATGAAATGTTCGCCCTCTGGATCATATTTTCCATGCTTTTCATTGTTTATGAGTTACTGGACTGTCAGTGTCCTAATAATGAACGAATGACCCCTATTTATACTTATCAAGATGCTTTTGAACATTGGTTATATTCAAATGAATATGAATCCCCTAGAAAAATGGTCTACAGCAGTGGTTCTCACATTTTCGCTTGATCCCAGTTCACACTTATGCAAAATATATAGACCACCTAACAGTCCCCCGAGGACCAATTTGGGAACCACTGGTCTTAACCATAAAAGCTGGACTTAATTTTTAGTTGCCCCACCATGTTTTGGGGTTGTGGATTTGGAAGGAAATACTCCACTGAACAAAAGATCTTCTCCAAAAAAATTGATTATGCACATTATGTCATCAGAAATGAACACATATTCATATTCATAAAGCAAAATATTCACCGTCTATTCCACCTTTACCAGAGCTTCGGAAATATGACTCATTGGCCCACCTTAAGTGACTCACTAGCACCACCTGCTGGAAAAGTATTCATTCAGAATGTCACATTTGTATTAATAAGCGTGTAATTCAGATTTTATCCACAAGACGGCGCCAATTTTTATTTGTTAATGACCTAAAATGCAAAGTTCTTTAACTGAAATAATTTTTACAGAAACATACAGGCCCAGTAACACAGATTATGGCCACATTTCATCTCTTACAAATACAAAAACATTTTTTCCAGTCTGGTGGTGTCTTGTATACAGTGAAAGAGTTCGCCAGAGCTCAGGACAGGTGCTGGCGCTTGTGTTTGAGTATCTCAGTGGAGGTGAGGGTCAGATCTTTGTTACAGATATCACAGCGGTAAAATCTAGTCAGACTAGATGAGGACGCAGCATTAACCGTGTCAGAATCTGTGGAAGCACAAGATAAAAAAACAAATGAGAAACCTCAGAATAAAGGTTAGTTGGTCTTTGATGTTCCAACCCCGTCAGCTAAGAGACTCCAATCATGCAACCCAAATGCTATTCAATACGGTACACCAAAATGTTTTGGAGTTTTATTGCAGAAGTACAGCTGTCTGTTTAGCCCCATTAACACATGCATGGCTCACCCTCCTCAGGCAGCTTCTCCTCGGCCGGCCTGCAGGTGGCCTCGTGCTGCATGCGCTCCAGGGGTGTCAGAGGCAGGTGCAGGTCACAATTCGGGCAGCTCCAAAACGTCCGCAAACACTCACTGTAAAGGTCTTTAGAGTCCTATGTATAACAGCCACACAAATATACACAACTCAGAAAAGAACTACACTTAAGCCTGGATTATGCGCACGGATGCTGTTACAGCAAAGCCGTTATACACCAGCCCTTTATTTAATGAAAAATGGAACAGAAATGACTTTAAACTTGCCGTTTCGGAAATGCAGGGTTTCATTATGTTTGTAGCTGAAACTCAGTAGAATTTTTTCCTCTGTATAATGTGTTTGAGCACTCGTTTAACTACTCCGTCACAACCTGATCACCTAGCTTTCATTAGGTCCTGCTACCTTGGATCTCTGTCCATTTTATCAGCCCCACTTACCATCTAGGTGCATTTTGTGGTTCACCGTAATAGACTGTCACCCATCGTTTTCTCTGCATCATTTGTTAGCTCCGATTTAGCCCGTACACCGAAGATCAAGAAACACACAGTGATCAAAACCGTACAGGTATTATTTGGGTTGGGGTGGGTTGGGTTGGTGAATCAGCACAGCAGTTACACTGCCACGGTAATGGCATGTTGATGTGTGCACTGATGAGTGTTTTTTTTTTTTTTTAAACACCTCTATTTCACTGCTAGGCTGACAACAGTCCAAGGCATCCGGCGCGTTCAGAAACCGACCAATAAAGGACCGGAGAGGATGACTAACACACACTGTGCGGCTTCATTAATAACATACGGCGGAGCCACAAGTGTGTCCAATAAACGGACAGCGCCGCTGCTACGCTGTGTATGATGCACGTACACGAGTGCGTATATGCCACTGTTCTTTGGGGACTGTATTTTGATCTAGTGGTGCTACTGGCAGCCCTGGGATTCAAGCCTACAACCTTCCAATCACAGGGGCAACTCCCTAACCACCAGCTGCCCCTTACTGCCGTGCTCAGAATGATCCAACACCCAAATAGTGCCTGCTTAGTGGTGGCCCTGTGGGGGTCCTGATCACTGATGAATGTGGTAAAGAAAGAATTACAAATTACACTGAGAAACAAATGCACTACAGTCTACAAAATGGAGCTGATTAAATAGACAGTAAATACAAGGTAGGAGTATTCAGTTAAGTGGCCTGTTGGTGTATACTCCACACTAAAGAGGCCCGTGACTGCATGCAAGTTGTGTCAGACAAGGTTATTCCATATATGCAGTATTTTCTCTATGGTTGGCTGCAGGCATATACATCACACATTCCATGTCGATTAATTGCTCAATTTAAAGATCTAGGCTTCACTTGTCATAAAACGAAAAAGATTACCCACACAGAGGCAGTTGTATGTGAAGTAGCTGGTGACCCGTAGGCCTCCTTTAACTGGATCCGGTTCAGCATTCATCCCGGGAAACAGCTGGGGGAGGGCCAGCTCTGTGTTCAGCTGGGGTCCGATGTACAGGTTCTGGAACTGGAGTGCGGTCAGACGTCTCAGACTGTAACTCACCTGACCAGAAAAGTCTGGATTAACTATTCATTTTGACTTTCAGTTTGTGACATCAGAGAAACTGAAGTAAATCTGGGAATGCAGTAGAAATATGCACAAGATTTGCTGCCAGGCTTTTTTTTTTTTTTTTCAAGCTTTGGAAACAAGACCCCCCAAGAGAAAACAAGAGGCCTGTACGATGCTTTAATTTATACTCATTTCTATTCAACTTACCTACAAACCAAAGAAGAGCCCGTTTAATTTCCACCAAACATCCTCACGTAAACGGAAATGTTGAGTTTTTACTCACTTCCATGAGTGGCAGTCGTACACTTAATATGCTCTTCTGCTGAATGGTCTTTTTGTAAAGTTATTTAGGGAATACAGTTAGTCCTTAAGGACTATGCTGTACCATTGATGGAATATTTATGTTGTTTGAAGGAGTACAGTTCCTTTTTCCCAACAGTAACCTATATCTGTTGTACTAATCTTGGTATCTTTGGTTTGTTCCAAACTATTTGAACACTGATTTTGTAGGCGAACTGGGCTTGGGAAAAGCATTAAATAAACGAAAGATAGCTTTATTATTAATCAGTGTAATTCAGTGGTATATGAATCTGTACCTCAGTATAGACCAGAAAGCGTACAAGTCCCTCGGCGAGTTTCTCCACCTCACGCCGCGCTGGTTTAGGCCCAGCAAACCCCAGGCCTGCGGTGGAGCTTTGACCTGTATGTGCCAGCTGGGCCTGGAGGAGTCTTTCCCACTCGCCCCTCAGTGTCAGGGCAGAAGAAAGTGTTCTCAGAGCTGCCTCCCCATCACTCACACTCAGCTCCAGCCAGCCATCCACAACCAGCCGTGTGCAATCAGCATTGCTGTCCACAGTGTTCGCCACCAGCAACAAGGCCTAGAGAGGCAGGAAAAGCCGAATAAAACTCTGGAATCTCAAAAAAGAAGGTACTGCAAAGAATAATGGGGTTATGTGTTTATTGTGCTTCACACTTAAAAAGAAGCATTCCTATACAACAAGTTTCCTTTTAGTGAATCTTTGCTGATGTCCCATAGTGCCAAAATTGAACCATTTTTACTAACCTGCAGGGCTGGGACACGTACACAGTTCGACACATAAGGCTTGTTGGTTTCTAACAGAGTGACAAAAGCCAGTAACTGATGCCTATTACTCTGCCCTTTATCAACACCTAGAGAGAGAGAGAGGGAGGGAGGGAGAGGGAGAGGGAGAGGGAGAGAGAGAGGGAGAGAGAGAGAGAGAGAGAGAGAGAGAGAGAGAGAGAGGGAGAGAGAGAGAGAGAGAGAGGGAGAGAGAGAGAGGGAGAGAGAGAGAGAGAGAGAGGAGGAGCAGTGCGTGTGTTCGATTGCACACTCAGCTGGATTTTACTAAAGAAAAGCATGTGATTAAGCTAGTCCTGGAGATACGAAACCTTGAACCCTTCGCCTTCTTTTAATCAGCACTGAATTAGTGATGAGGTGCAAAGAGCAGGGAAGTGAAGGTGCGACACAAGCACTGCTTGCATTACGCTACTGTTAGTGTTAATCACAAGGAGTAAAAGCTCAGCTATGATATTATTAACAAACTTCATGTTTTAAACCAGCAGGTTTAAACAGGTTTTTAACTCGGGGCTGTTACCACCGGAACCGGAACCATTCCAATGTGCACGTGTGAAGTGCCTTTTTAAATGATACAAAGACTTGCTATTTATTCAAATTCATTCAATCACCTGAGGAATAAATACATCGTTGAATACAAAGAGAGAGACACAACCAGGGAGAAGAACTCAGCAAGGGTTAAACAAAACGTTTAAACTTTCAACAAAAGGTTGAAGTCAATGATTACTTCCATGACGGCCTTTTGAAACGGTATGTTCTTTAAATGAACTACAAAAAAGTTGTGATATAAATTCTCGGAATATTGTGATGTCATTTTTGGGCCGTATCGCCCACCCCTTCCTGGGGATGATTAGTTCAAAGACTCGGAGGTGAACTGCAGGGACAGTTTTGACTCCAGTTGTACAGAAAGGCTCCTAAAGTCTATTGAAATCTACTTAAAATAAGCAGCTGTTTCAGATGTTGGCGATTACAGTCTAAAAGGTGAAAGTGTAAGAAGTCGTATAAATATAAATGTAAGTAAACACAGTAAATTGGTTCAGCATGGCATTTTCGTGGCTTTAGCGGGTTACAGGCCTTACGACTAAACGGGTAAACATTGGAAAGACATTACTGAGGCAGTTACTTTTTGTGTGGTTAAAGATATGAAGGACGATTCAGAGTAACTGTTATATCTGCACGCAGTGCAGTACACTTTAAATGTTGTGACTGATTTCATTTTCTTGTATTATTTGATACAGAATGTGAATCTCAAACCTCAGAAAAAAAGAAAACAAAATAGTGATGCAGAGGGTGAGTACAGATATTTTCATATATTTCGTTGCCACCAACGAGGGGCGTCCAGGGAGCAGTGTGTGGAGACGGTACATTGCTCAAGGGTACCTCAGTGGTGACACTATCAGTGCTGGGATTCAAACCCACAACCTTCTGATTGCAGGGGCAACTCCCTAACCAGTAGACCACCAGCTGCCCCAAATATGCAGCACATTTTCTGCCCATTTTCTTGCTATTACTGGCACAGTTAGTATTTACTCCTGTCTTCATTGAAACGCTCACTTCACTAAATGTTGGCTTGTCCTGTTGTTTTGTTGCTCTTGTGTTTTTCTTGCACTCTCTCTCTCTTGCTCCATTTGCACTCTGTGTATTTTGTCCTGTCTTGATATACGTTGTCTTGTGGTGTTTCCAGTTTTGTTTTTTGTGGGTCTGTTTTTGTTCTTGCGCTGCTCCATGGTCCTCCATGGTTTGCTTTCACTGTGTACTATGTGTATAAGGCTTAAATGACAATAAACCTACTTGACTTGAAAAAGCTCAGATGGGAGTGATAGAATTTTGTATTACTCATGTAATGTAATTTGTAATGGACCTGGGGGTCCCTGGATCCCACTAGAGAACCACGGCTTTAAAGAACCAGGCCAGTGGAAACAGTCCAGACTGTGCAGGCACCAGTTAAAGCACAAATTAATCTACACTGGTCAACACTTTCAGCTGCTGAGAAACAGGATTCGACCCACGTACTGCAGGAAACATTTAATATCAGATTTCACACACAAACACACACACACACACACACACACACAAACACACACTGACATGTATTATTCTGCAGCACCACTAATAATGAATGATTGAAAATGAAAATACAAACAGTATGAATATGATCCCGCCCACACATAAAACACACACACACTGAAAGAGATTGAGAACTGTTACTGTAGAACACAGTTCAGCTGCATGGAGCGTCAAAAAGATCAACAACAAATGTCGCGCTACGGCATAACCTGCATAATAACAAGTAACTGATTGGATGGCAGCTCTTTACACCTTAATCTTACTTTATTCAGATATTTTAAATAATTATTTAATTTTCCTCTTAAAGCTTTTTATTATTGCAGAAATAAATTCTGTTGTTTTGCTGGTGCATTTTTAGTGTAGATAAACATATATACTATGCAAGGTCAGTATATGGAGACCCTGGGGTCATACACAAAACAGGGGTGGGGGTGAATTATTTTGTTGACCGGGGGTGGGGTGGTGCTTGTCATGGAGGTAGCCAAGGTTAAATATTAAAAGAGGCATAATAATTTTTTTCTGTTTTTGAGATCAGAAGGATTGTTGCGCTTCATCTTCTCGTTGCAGCATTGACCTGGAGGAGGTGGGGCCCAACACAACTAGCATTTAGGAGCGATGTTCTCTTTTCATCACACAAGAGGGAGCTACTGTTCAGTGCCATTAACACTAGGAGGCGCCAGATTGAATGAGAGTCCACCCAAAACTCGTTTTTTGGTACAATCACAATGAAACATACAAGAAAAGACATCACCAGCACCAGGCACTCTGTTAACAACCCAGCGCAAAGCTACTTCTGTTATCAAAGGTTTCCCCAAGCGTTACCCCATATTTTCCATCTTCCCTCTCCCGCCCACCGTCCATCTGGCAGGAGCGCGTGAAGCCAGCAGTTGCTTGTACTCACCGGATCCAGTTGTTGATTCGTCTGAGTGACCCTGAAGGACGTCCACGAGAGTGAAGAGTCCGACGCCACCGGCGATTTGCTCCCGTCGATGAAGGGCCTGCGTGTAACGGGGGAAACAAGGTCATTAACTGTATTAGCCTCTCGCCACACCGCTCTCCGCTTCGCTTATGACTTTGTTTACCAGCGCTCTCTGACACACTTCTCATCACGTTTCGCCTCGTCTGTTAATTAATAACTGATTGCACCTCTCTACTTCCTCCAACGGCCGACAGAGAAGGCACGCGACCATAAACACAGCAGGTGAAGTTCAGCTGGAGGTGGAAACAAACAGCACCAGGGCAGGCTGCTAATCTTACTCTCGCTCTCTCTCTCTCTTTCTCTCTCTCTCTCTTTCTCTCTCTCTCTCTTCCTCTCGCTCTCTTCTTCTCTCTCTCTCTCTCTCTCTGTCTCTCTCTCTCTGTCTCTCTCTGTCTCTCTCTCTCTCTCTGTCTCTCTCTGTCTCTCTCTGTCTCTCTCTCTCTGTCTCTCTCTCTCTCT
>JBBJLS010000018.1:18602615-18613744 GCA_037577275.1 Bryconaethiops microstoma
GTTTCATGTTCCAGTGAAAGAAAATCTATAAAAATTATGTTCACACAGCAATACCGGATGAAATGCTGATTTTATATGCGCTGGTGTCAAACTTCCTTGAATTCAGCTGTATTTTATCGTCCCTGTAGGAAGAATAGACCCTATATACTGACAATAAATAGTCACAGGTCTTGTGAACTTATGTTCGAAATTTGAGCTCAAAAGAGTAAAAAATAAAATGTTCTATAAGGTTTTTAGTGCAAGCAGTACCATTTCGAGCAAGCACAGACGCCATTTTGTTTGGAGAAATCCATATTTTCATAAAGGAATTATGAAACAATAACCGCTACAACGCCGCTTCTCTCCCATTCATTCGAACCGGACTGAAGCATTTTGAATTACACGCCGGACCGGGAGAGACGGGGGCACCCCTCCCCCGAGTCAGACAAAGGCACTTGACCACAGCCACCAAACACACAGAAATACCCGACAAAACTCGCTCAAAACACAAAACAACTCCAAAGCAGTTTTATCACAACCCTGCCAGCATGTAGACACTATTAGTGCAGTGTCGTAATTCCCAAACACTTACTATTCGAAGAATTATCAAACTATTCACTGTGGATAAGCTTTTCATTTTGCACATTTCTCACCTTGCATGCTGCTGGTAGTCTTTAGCAAGATGTTAGTTTCGGGGCTAGCCCCGCCCCTGAAGCACGCAGACGCGCATTCGAATCCTAATCGCCTGCACTACAGGATAGTGCACAGAAACACATATTTTGATACTACGATCACAAAATGTACACATATATATAACTTTTGTTCCGTATACGGGTCGGGGAGCCCAAGCGGACGTGTTTAACTTGATGTCATTTTCCTCAAATCATTTATGAACAATTTTTGCAGCGTGGCATGACAAATGATCATCTTTAAAAAGGCCATTGGCATTTGCAGCACTCTGACACAGCAAGCTGCAAAGCACCAAACTTATTGGGAACACCCAGATGTCTAGACATTACAATTGGGCTCAAAATTGCTCAGATTCTGGCTAGCAACATTTCAAGAACTTCCAGACAACTTAATGTTCACTTGCTGCCTAATATATTCCTCCCCTTGACTGGTACCACTGTAATAGGATAAAATCATTCACCTTTTAAAATCAAGATAAAGCTGGAAAGCTTCAGACTTTCCAGCTCAAAATCTGTTTTACAAACCAGCTGTAGACCAGGTCTTGCCCTGTTTAGCATCGCTAAACAGGTAAGTATGGGTCTTTTTCTGCTATTTTGGCTACAATAAATTAGGGACCAGGAAAGAGTCCATTTAAGATATAAAGTATCCACCTCTGTTTAACTCAATGGATCAGTTTTTCTAGCTTTCCTCTCTGCTTTGTCCTGCTGTGTGCCATTCACTATATGTAAAGATGTCTTTAAAAATAAATGTAAAGTTATAAAAACGTACATCCTTCTACCACAAAATCTGATCTCCTATCCAGGTGCTAACCAGGCTTCACCCCTGTTTAGGTTTGTTAAGAACTCAAAGCCTCACATCCTTTCAACCCTTTCAGCTGCAGTTAATTTTGGGCCAGGAAAAAGTTGATTTAAAGTAAAAGTTTAAAGTGTAATATATATATATATGTGTGTGTGTGTGTGTGTGTGTGTGTGTGTAAAAAGTTCACACTAAAGTGATATCATGAAAGTAGGGTATTTAAGAGAAGCATGCAATGGTGAGTTCCTCATCTCAAACAATTAATTGAAACAAAAGCCAACAACAGTGGTGAGTATACCACAACAAAAAATGTCAGTGTCTCAATAACGAATCATGTGCCCTTGAGCATCAGTTACAGCTTGATGCTCATTATATGTGTGTGTTTGTTTGTATATATATATATACATATACACACACAGCACATTATTAGTATTGTTAAACTGCAATTCCATTGCAAGGCAAGCACTCAAACACCAATAATATCTGCCAGTGGCTTTCGGTAGCTTTCAGCTTTTTGCAGAATGTTTTTAGATATTTTTACAGCTATGATAATTAAAGTAAACAACAATGTAATTCAGATTCTGCCAAATTTCAAATTTGTTTTTCCTAAAACAGAGTAATGTCGAATTGCAAACGGTTTCACCTTGTCCATGTTGACATTTAATCACACCTTACTGCACTTCTCCAAGACAAAACTTTCTTTCTCCAAGTTTGAAATACAGAGACATTTACCGGTCCTTCTTAAGTTTGAGTGTGTCATTCCATAACATACTTAAAGTGGAAATGTATTTTAACCGATAGGTTTAACCGCAGGTTTTCCATTTCCTTAGATTCTCCTCTTCGGGTCACGCTGCAGGTCTCAGGTCAATCCTCTTTGTCGGCTGATATTTGCACCAAACCTGCACTTTCACACAGGAATTGTATTTTGCTTATTTATAAAGATTTTGGTCTGTGTTGCTGCTCCTCCGTTCTCTCTGGTCCTCGTGAGTGTTTCTGAATCCCGCAAGTGCAGCAGCTCTTCTCTGAGGGTTGTGGTTAGAACGCAGGGGGATGAAACCTGTTGAGCGTCACAGCCGAGCGATTTCAGGTCGAACCGCGCCCACAGATCTCCTAGTTTAATAAGAAACAATAAGCCCAGCTCACGTGTTCTCGGGCCATTAACCGCGTTTAAATGGGAAATATGTCGTTCAACACGACCAGCGTGGATTCCTAACTGTACCAGTCCGACGCAGAAGTCAGGAGGTGAGCTTTTTTTAATAAGACATTATCAAGAGCTTTTAGAATCATCTTTGCGGACTTTGCGAATTTTCAGCACTTAATGAACTGGTTACACAATGCAGCTTGACGTGTTCTTTTTGGAATACCAGAGACGGACTGGTGCACTAGGCAGGAATTAAAATACTGGCTCCTGCACCCAAAAATGTGTCTGTATAATATAAGGCATTATACATGCACAATTCAGAGCTGTGTACTGTTTGAGTTTAGAAGCCGAAATTCCCTGACATAAATGTCGCAATATATAAAGTGTCGGTCAATTGGAGCTGCTATTCATCATCAGCAAGGGATTTTCATCATGCATAATTAATATAGTTCTCCTAAATTCAAATAAAGAATGCATGATTTTAACAATCTGCTATTATACACGTCTAAATTCTTTACTCAGCACTGTGTAAACTCCTCACCCAGGTGTCTTTACCAACATGCAGCTCAGCACCGCAGTTTCACCTCTCATCCAAAATGAGCTTTCACACACTCCTCAAAATCAACTCAGTCTTCCAAAATACTGACAACAGCTCTGATTTACCAAGAATGTCTTGATAATTAGAACAGAATGCCCTAAAAACCCTATCAGAATACATGTTTCGAGAATGTCCTATAAATATATTTCTTCATAATTTATAAATTTATTATTTATAAAGTTCATTCGTTATTCTTTCCTTATACACTTAATTCTTGTTTAGTATGAATAATGCCATTTCATGAGAGACTGATGTGAAATTTCATGGTATGATAGAGAATGGACACGTACATACCATACACATTTCATAACAATTAGCAAATGTTATGCCTGCCAGCTGCCTGCTGAACACTGATTGGCCAGTGGAAGCCACATTTCTTCTGTTACTTTTACTTAACACCCCTGTTATAGAGCAGCAGCTACTGTATTTACGCTGTGGAAAAGAAATGTTGTTTTAGTCTTGGAATGCCCAGGATAAAAATTTGAAAATAGAACTCCTTTACTTTCTGCAGTTGAAAAATGCTCATTTTTAACAGGTCAAACTTGATTTAGATTTAGATTAGCTTGGTCTAGAAACACACTCTTTGGGGGGACTGTCAGTGACTGATAGTCACCAGATTTGGAAGCTGTAGAATAAAAGAAGTATGCTTTTAGTTTAAATCTTTCAGTAGGGCCAGAGAATGCTCAATCAATAGCTAATTTCTCAAAATGAACAAAGTAATGGTTTCAAGTGGCATTTTATCAGTACTCAAAACTTTGGGCATAATATGTTTGTACTTGCAAAGGCAAGAAGGAAGTTTGATTTAAATCTATGTTCAGATGGTAGTTTTTGATATTATTTCATCTGAGCACCAGAGGGGGCTGTTACAGTAATTGCAGACTGGGGCCTTATTTATTCAGTAAAAACTACTTGATTTATCCTGTAGAAAATAAATGCATTTAATTTCATGTGTTCCACTGTAACCTGCTGGGGAAAAAAAAGACAAACAGCAACTATCTGCCCTGAAGAACGCAGCAGCAGACTGAATGGCCCACATTTATCCATTCTAGTTGTGTTTGTTTCTAAAGCAGAAGGTAAATAGAAACATACACCACGTTAGTGTTACATGATAAAAACATCAAGACATAAGTGCTTGGTATTAGCATGAAACCAGTGAGCTTTCCAGCCATGTACCATATCTCAGAAAAAAGGTCAAGTCAGAGTGCACCTAAACTTAACCACAAACCGCAAAACTTTGAGACAGACTAAATGAGACAGGGTTTTTTTCACAACTGCTGGAGCTTCAGTGACTATACTTTTTCAGAGCCCTATCTACCATCAGTGTTGGCCTGATTAGCAGATTTTGTTTTTTAGTACATGGTGCTTGGAGTAGTTGACAAAAATTACTGTTTTGCAGCAACAAACCCCTGGACCCTTATTCCGTCAGAGTTTCTAGTGTTTTAGGGGTAATTACTGGTATAAGGCATGGTGCCAGATACAATTAACTTTATACAGCGTTAATGTTATGTAAGGTTTAAAGGTGCTTATACAAGCAAAAACACTTACTACCTGGATAAATACCTTTTATTACTTCACTTAAGTGCCTAAGAGTTTTGCACAATACTTCCTTTAAAAATGGCTTGTTTATTGAGGCTTACTGTTATACATGTGATGCTGGAACAGCACTAGAGTTTCTCTTAAAGTCTCATATTTTTATATATATGAAAAATTGAAGCACATCAGTGGTTCTGAAGTTCATCATGCCAAAAAAATAATCTTTTAGCACAATTAACTCCCCACTCTTGTTTTTCTCATACAGTACATAGAATATATGCTCATTCCTCTCATATAGTCTTTTTTTTCACTTTTTGAACCAAGGGGACCTGTTGGCAGGCTGATTTTACACGATCTTATCCTTGACTCAGTATCACCACTGTTAATATATATATATATATGTGTGTGTGTGTGTGTGTGTGTGTGTGTGTGTGTGTGTGTGATTCTTGTTGTAGGTTATTAGAAGGGAAAAATGAACAAGCCAGACAACGCTTGGTTCTCTAGCTCCTCTCTATGTGCATATTGTCTGTGCCTGTTTCTCGTGCCTGGTCTGCACTGCACAAACCTGCTGTGTTACTACTGTCCACTGCAGCCCATCAGTGTGCCCTGCAGTCAGGTCTTTACTGAGTGTCTATCAGGGCAGAAGTGCTTCACTGCAGCTGGGCGTTACGGATCTTACAGTGGAATCATCTCCAAGGGCTGCGTGTCTGAGCACATATGCCCAAGGACAAACAGTCAGACTATGCAAGGAAACAATATCTCTGTAGGTTACTCCTGCTGCAGTCATGACTATTGTAACTCCAGCCACCACTGGACCTGCAACCATAGGCTGCTTGCCTTCATTGTAATTGCACTGACTAGTTTTTATTCTTGGTAAAATTTAAACGGCATTCACATGCATGGATATTAACATGGGCAGTTCTCATACTGAACCTTAGGGACCTGCAGACAGTCCAGATTTTTTCCTTATGTGTTAGAAAGCGGTAAAAATGTTTAATTTTGATGTGCAAATAAAATTGGTTTGATTCTAAGCTGGAAGTCATTGTCATACTTCATCATTTTCTTAATCGCTTATCTTAACCGGTGGAGAAACACCCTGGACAAGTTCCCAGTCCATCACAGGGCAGATACACAAACACTCACACACGCTAACACCTAGAGGTAATTAAGCAGAAGAACCCATCTCCATGCAGAAAGGACCCTCGGCCGCCCCAGCTGGGAATCAAACCCAGGATCTTCTTGCTGTGAAGTAACAGCGCCACTTCACACTGTGAAGTCTAAATATGATAGTATAAATTGCTTTTAATAAATCATACATGCAAGATAAACACATTAACAGAAACACTTTATTTTTCAGAGATTTGGACACCTTTATTTTCCTTATATAAGGCTGCTTTGTCTCCCCATGTTAGATTAATATATGTATATATACACACACTGTGTGTGTGTGTGTATATATATATATATATATATATATAAAGAGACTGATATATTGTAGCTACACCAGAGGGTGAAAAGAATATATACTACACAGACTTACAAAAACGAACACTGCTGGGGAAATCCTCATCTATGATGAAATGGGGTTCGGGGGGACATCACAAGGGGATGAGGTGGGTAGGAGAGTTTTCATTGCAGTCTCCGATTCTGACCCGACTGCCTAATAACTTAACACTAGAAAACAGCATACAGACTTCACACACAGTGCATTTTAAATAGGTTATATACCATAAATATCTGCATTTTGGGGATAAACATAAAAAAATGAAGTAGGAAAAAAATCAGCCTTTTTGTTGCTGTTATTCCCTTTCCATTTTCTCCTCTGCCTTGTTTTTCTTTCCATCTCTGAAACTGGCCTATTCTCAGGTTCTCATCCATCACCACAAATAAAAAATGATCAAAAGCTCAAAAGGTAGGAATTAGTATAAAACTATTAACAGATGAACAGAACACCACAGTCAACTGATCACAAAAAGAATACACAGACACAGAACAGCTAAAACACAGAACTCTTAGCATCATCACTGTTAACCCAATGGTCCATTCGCTATTGGCACTGTTATTGGTATCCTCCTGGGAACAGTTACGGGTTGAGTCTTCCTCTCTCTAGTGGCCTGTTGAATTCTGCGACTGCTTCAATATTTCATCACAACAAATCATCGTCATCGTCATCATCAGTGATTTGGTAGAACTTCACAGTGTGGTAAGAGGAGAGGTGAGAAGGGAGAGGAGTCATCAAAGGTGGACCAAGAGAAATCATAACAATGGAAACAATTACAATAATAAACCTGAAAGTTCATGGAAAGTAAACAAAATGGCTGTTTGTTTCTCTTTTCCTTCCCATTGCTCTTCCCTGGGAAGGCCTTGGTGGGCTGCAGTCAGGGGGCAGTGGGATGGTGTAAGGTTGACAGGATTCCACTGGTGGTGTTGTGTCATCGGGGAGAGGATGCACTTTTTTTTCTGTTTTTTTATGTGTGATTGCCAGGGTCTCCTTCCAGTCGGTTAGGTGCGTTGCTGTAATGCCCTTTTTTTTCTGTTGTAGTAGTGGCGTAGCCCAGTCTGTCTGGCAAAGCTCATCATGTAGTTTTGCTTACGGGTGCTGGAGAGAGGGACAGATAGGAGTAGGAGGAGTGGAAAAGAGAAGGAATGATGGTCAAATAAAAGTGGAAATTATTTCTCCTACATATGCACACTCTATGCTACACCAAGAGACTACCTTTAAACAGAAACTTAAATAAACACTACTTTAAAAACAATGCAGGCAGCTTGCACATCACACATAACCTCAAACACCGTGAGAGACCTGGTGATATCAGCTTTCAAATCATTTCACATGGCTCTGTTAATAGTTACAAAAACAGTGTTCCATGTTTCCCAGGTTAGGGATAATAAACATTCTAGCATGTATTACTGACCTTTTCAAATGTAATCTATAAATGTTAAAGTAATCCAATTATTTTTCATTACTTTTAGATTCCTTGTTGTTTTAAAGCCAGACATGAACAATAAATGAAAATAACTCAATTAAACATTTAGGAAACAGTAAGATGACATGGTGATGTTCTGCGTCGTGAACAAATCATTCTTTTGTAACCAGTTCTATTTCAGGGTTTGATCAGACTAATTCAAAAGTCCAGTTCTTAAACATGCTTGACTCAACATCACTCCCTCATGTGCTAGCCATGCATGTTTGAAATGTTAAATACTTATAAAGTCTACTGAGTAGTCGGTTCCCTGAATAGTCCTCTAGCATGATGCTAATTAAGATAAGATAAGATATACCTTTATTAGTCCCACAAGTGGGAAATTTGTGCTACTAATTGCCACTACAGGATTTCTTCATATTAGTCCTAACCTGGCGATGGTCTACATTAACATTAGCATTTAAGTTCTGGCTCAAATACAGACACAAAGCTTCTAACAGACATTCAGGTAACATTTTTGTTTTATAGTGAGTCCTTCAGGAAAGTTCCAAACCTGCTGCAGAGTTTAAGTAGAGCTATCAACCCTATATTGGCTGTTTCTGTGTTTACACAGTAATAAAACAGACAGAATAATAACCTGTAAGATTTACATACCACAGCAGAGGACAAGTCTCACAGATAAATTGTGTCTGTTATACCTCTACACTAACTCTCTCCAGAAGCAGAAACTTTAGTGTGCACTGTTGAAAAGGAATATCCTGGCAGAACCCGCACCTGCAGGATCTAAAATATATATGTGTGTGTTTGAAACAGAAGCACTCTTCCAAAATATTCAGGATATTGAAATATCGGAGGCTTATCTTGAGCATAAGTTTATTTTGATGCAAATGGTGTATTGCCTTGGGAAATAGAAAGGTACAAATACAACCCTTGCGAAAGTTCATTTAATATACCTTCAAAACACATCATCCCTTTAAGGCTTTTTATCTGCTTTTCTTATTTTAAACAATTTCATTTGTTGCTTATATTTGTGGCATATCAAAACTGTACCTAATAGATTTTGTTCTACTATCACGAACTACTGAACAAGAAAACATATCTTGAAGCTACAGCTTGCAAGTTTATGAACAAAGTTGGTTTGAAAAACCAGCTGATAATTCTGGAAAGTATTGCTGAGTAGATGTTGATTTTTGTTTATTAAATAATTTCATGTACATATATTTGCATGTACACATTAATTATGCTTTCCTTTACATTATATTTAATAGGTTATTTCAGTTAAATTAGTTATTTTCATTGTTTGGATTTTAACTTTCCAAACTTTGAACTTGGAGGTTGCTGGGGTATCACTATGATATGGTGGCCAGGGTTTTACTAAATGGTGTGCTTTGTTATCCAGTGCAGTTTCTATGGTATGTTATGTGCTTGCTAGGTTTCTGGTAAGCAGTTCATGCTGAGCAGTGGCTGTTAAGGTTTTGCTCTGTGCTTGCTGTAGAAATGCAGGTAATTGGTAGGCAGTTTTTTGGTGCTTACAATGGTATCTCTTGTGGTTTTAAAGGGGTTGTTACTTGGTTGCTAAGTGATTTGCTATAGGTTATATGTGTGTGCAGTAAGTGATCTTGCCAACAAGAAAGCTCTCCTGCTCAAAGGATTTCAATTACTGCTTGAACTATATTAGCATATTACACCTGGCAAAAATTAGAAATACCAACACACTTAGAATATGTTTACAATTAGTATTTTGTTGATACTGAAAACCTGTGCATTGACTGGTAATGACCGCAATCTCCTGTTTTTTTTCCTGACATGCAACACCATAAAAAGTTGCAGCATCAGCTCCTTGGCCAATGTAATGCTGTAACAGCTGACTGGAAACATCCAACCTCTTTTGCCACACTGTGTTGGATTTCCCACTTGAAGGAGTTTCAATACCCTTTCTATTACCAGCTCTCTTGTTAGGGCTATGTTTACTTTTCAGTTAACCTCATACAACTCATTAAGGTCTGCAATCACTCTCTTTTAACTGCAGAATAATGTATATTTTTTGACTCGTGCCAGGTGAATTCATATTTTTCCTCCACACTGAGTGATTTCATAATTTTTTCCTCTATTTGATCGGAAAAAGATTGATAATTAAAATAATTAAAATATTTAAATAATGTGATTAAAATAGTTTGATGTGTGTTTTATGAATCCATTAAGTTCAGCTATGAAGTAAAAACCTGGGTGAACATCCTCTGTAGTGTAGTTATTCTATTATTTTTTCCGGAAGTTGTATGTTATGTTAGCCATGTTAGCCTCTGACAGGAGAAAATGTGGCCAGTTGTCCTAAAGCAGCTGGATGGCCTAGTGGTTAGGGTGTTAGCCCTGCAATCAGAGGATTGGGGTTCAAATCCCAACTGCTGGTGTCATGGCTGAGGTACCCTTGAGCAAGGTACCATCCCCACACACTCCCCGGGTGCCTCATTGGTGGCAGCCCACTGCTTCGCTTGGTGAATGGGTTAAATGCAGAGGAATAATTTTGTCAGAGATAAATAAATTATCCACAAAAAAAAACAACTGTCCTGCAACTTCCTCCACAGTGATAAACTCTCTTTACTCCCAGTGGTTTAGAATGTTCCTTAAAATGTCTAGACTGTGTAGTCCACTTCACCCTTCCACTCCTAAAGTCCCAGGTAGATTCACATAATGTGGCCAAAATGTTCCTGTGGAGAGTGTGCCACAGTTTGTGCACTTTTAGACAGTGGGAATTCCATTAATTTTGCATGGTGTGAAATGAAACTTACATATGAAACAAATATGCCCTTCTACTTTAGTGATACTTTAGCATTACATTCATTATATGGCAATTATTTTATTCATTATTAAAAATGATTGAAATTTGACTTGTCTATGGATATTTGCACCTGCTTTAGCACTTAAATCAGACAGATCTGTCATTTTGTTTATTAAATTAAGTGCTAATCAAAAACTATATGTGCAAACATGAGAGCGGATTAGCATATGTGCATTGTTTATTCACATTATAGTTATTAGGATTGAGTTAAAAACAAAGAAATATATCTATTTAAATATAGAAATATATAAAATCGACCAGATTTGTTTTGCAAGAGGATGGGCAGTAATGTAATAAGCATATTACCAATGTTTTTTAGACTTTGAACATCTTTGAACATGTAACTTTGAACATCAGTATCTTATTACATAATTTTTACAGTATTTAGAAGAGCCTGGTGAGGGTTGCTTCATTACTTTGAAGTTACAGTGGTATGCAAAAGTTTGGGCACCCCTGATAATTTCATGATTTTTCTTCATAAATCATTGGTTATTTGGATCAGCAATTTCAGTTAAATATATCATATAGCAGACGAACACAGTGATATTTCAGAAGCAAAATGAAGTTTATAGGATTTACAGAAAGTGTGCAATAGTTACTTAAACAAAATTAGGCAGGTGCATAAATTTGGGC
>JBBJLS010000018.1:18617816-18630527 GCA_037577275.1 Bryconaethiops microstoma
GGGGGGTGTGTATGGGGAGATGGGGAGGGTACACACACACACACACACACACACACACACACACACACACACACACACACACACACACACACACACAGACAATGCTGCATAAAATTCTTAGGCATGCACCTGAGAAAGTTATATTTAAAAAGCTATATATCTGAGCAATAAACATTTATTTGCTGAAAAATAATAATATTAGAATAAATACAAATAACATTATTTGTACAAATGACAATCAAAAGTTGGGACTTACAGCGGAAAAGTTTGGGATCACTGTTTTCAATAAATTCATTACAATGAAATGACTCAATTATGATGCTATGAAATTTTAAGCAAGTACAGGGGAAATTTTAGACGGGTCCAGAATGATGTAAAACATTGAGAATGAAGTTATACTAACATGAACTTAGAAAAAGTGTCACAGTCATCAAATCTGAGAAATTACCAAAAACAAATGATTGCACTATTCCTTATTTAATAACTTCTTGATCTACTGAAATATTTGTAATATTTGTAATACTGTTTTTGCAAATTTGTGACTTTACATGGTTTCAGATTCTCATACAAAATGGAATATAACATGAATATGAGGAAACAGATATTAATTTAAATTCAACTGAAGGAAATAATTTTTGCAATAACTATATGACGCTTTTTTAAGTAATTAACTTAGTAAATATCTAGAAGTGCCATCTTTACTAGCATCACTTAAATCCTGTTATGGTCCACCCTTCTTTGTACAATTATTTTAATTCAGCGACAATGGAGGGCTTTTGATCATGCAAAGCTGTTTGGAGCCCTCCCCATCACTCACTTAACACGACGCTAGCCAGCATGGATGCCTGTAAGCTGATGTAACGGAACTTGTGGTTAGTGTTCTCCTCCAATCATTGTAAGCTGCCCAGTGATGTTGCTTTCTTTTTTTTAAAAGGATGTGGCTGGCTTCACATGACTCATGACTCAGACAAAACACATGCTACCCTAGCCAACAGATGGAATTGACACATGACTAAATTGAGGAGAAAATTATCAAAATATATTCTTTCAAAACTGATGTTTCAATAACTTTCTCATCTCTTCTAGAATTCATTTTGATTGTGAAATAGTGTGTTGCTTGTTGAGATATTTTGCTCTGCGTCACATTGCTGCAAAGGTGATGTTTAGATTCGACAAGGCTGGCAGTGATCCATCCTGGATGTGTCAGTGATCAACCTAATCTGATTAACTGCTTGGTTGATTTTTCACACAGGCCTTTGGTGTTGAATAGCTTCATCCCTTAAATAAATGAAATGATCATTTCAAAAAATCATGTCGCCTTGATTTTTTGTTTGAAGATCTGAAACACACACACATATACATACATATATGTATTTACAGGGGGTCTTCGAGTTACGCCATAGATCTGTTCCTTCTACAGTGATGTAACTCGTATTTTGGTGTTGAAACACACACATACTGATGACAGTTATAAAATCATAAAATCACAACTAAGCCACAGAAAAAGGAAAAGGAAAACTCCCTCACTCATATGCCGCATTACAACGTATTCTTCCAAACTAGTTTGGGAGCAACCAAACTAGTTTGCCCACGTAGTCCATAAGCATGAGGCGAACGGTGTAAGTTGAGTGGGAGTGGCAGTGGGAGTGAGCGTTGTAAACTCGAAACGTTGTATGTCGAGACTGTTGTAACTCAAGAACCCCCTGTATACCTATACACACACACACACACACACACACACACACACACACACACACACACACAGAGTTGTTGGGAGGGTGAGAGGCCATACTCACAGAACTACTTCCACATGGTCTAAAGCCCACTGATCATGTCCTGCACCACCATGAAAAGGCTGCCACCATCGCAGCTGTACCCCTTTCACTCGTGCTTCACTGTACCAAAACAACAAAAAAAGAAACTACAGGTTTAATGTGATTCAGTAACAGCTGTGTGCAAACAGTTGTTCCCCAGGGCCTGAATACAATACCACTGAGCCCAAGCCTGTTATATTGATTATAATGACCAGATTACCATCACAGATGTTTTGTGACTTACAGTGGAATGTTATAGGAGACTCTCTGGGCCTTGATAAAGTCCTTGGGCTGGTGCTGAGCAATTACATGCCAGCTGACTCCACTGTTGACACTGTATTGAAGTAACACAGCACGGTCCACAGTATCGACCTGGTCCAGAGCTGAGTTACAACTATCTGTTTGAGACACACTGCCAATTTGCAGCACAAACATGATCTTGCTATGAGAAAGAGAAACAAAAAAAAAGAAACTCTCAGGTCTAACATACTAAATATACAACATTACAGACAGTACTATGAACAGCAGTCCATCAGAGATACCAAAAAACCATTCATCAAAAATATTAAATGGCACATCAACTGATGAGCGTGAGTATTTTAATCCTAATTAGGAATTAATTAACCCTCAGCTTCTAGGGCTTTACACAATGCTGTACCTGGCCCTTGTAAGATCCAGAGGCTTGGTGATGGCCTGCCTCATCTTGCAACCATTGAAATAAAGGGAATCCCCATGAGCGTGTGGAGAAAGCTGACCACAGCCACTGCCAACCCCACCACCCTGAATTACACTCCAGCTCTCCTCAGACACTGAACCTGACTCAAAGTTGTCCTTGATAAAGTTGGGAAGGTCACTGCTAAACAAGGAGCAATCATCACCTAAAAAATACGATCACAAAAAAGAAAAACAGAGAGAGAGAGAGAGAGAGAGAGAGAGCGAGAAAGAGAGAGAGAGAGAGAAAGAGAAATGACAAAGTGCAAAATTAATGCCATTACCACTTCGAACAACTACTGTCTGACTAAACTTTCAGTTAAAAGATCCAAAGGCTATTTTCACAAAAAAGTGGGCCTGTTAAAAGCCCTGAGGTTTGCTTTTTCACATCACAACTTGTACTGTTCATATAGAGATAAACTTTAAGTGCCAACCATGGTGTCCTTCATCACAAATGCAAACTGCTCCACTGGTGCAGTATCCGTTCCCACTACACAGACCCGGACAGGCTTCACCAATATAGACATGATCAACTCCCCAGGCTTGTCTTTCACCAGCACCTTCTTTTTGAATCCAGCGGAACTGTGTGGCTCTGCACACCAGAAGAGTACAGACTTAGTCAGCAAGTATATTATTGTTGTAGGAGCAAAACTTCATATTTCATAACTAATAGGAAATTCAGGAAAAGAAAAAACATTTCAATGTAAGTTAACTTTCAATGTAAGTTAAGGTAACCAGACTTTCCTAGGTAATTACTGGAGCATTTCTATCGGTCTATTTGTCAATATATTTTACATTTTAAATGGGAGACAGCAATGATATGCATATACACCTTATATGAGATAATCCTTTTACTCAGTAAGTAAGAAGTAAATAATAATGGGTCTCCAAATATTGCCCATACCCAGAGGAGACATGATCAGGCAGTTGTACAGTAACCCTTGTCCACACTGAGCTGTTGACTGGGCTGTAGATACTGGATTCATGGAACTGAAAAGGGGAGCAGCCCACATTGTTTACTGAGGAGGGAAGGCATGCAGACTGTACCAACTGCCAAGAGTCTGACCTGCATGAAAAAGATAAAGGTGATCCGCTGTTTAGAGACAAACATCTACTCACCCCTATCTAGCTCTCCATGTGACTATATGTCAGTCTGTACTTTTCCTTTACTCACTCACCTTGCATCCTTTCTATATTGTAGAAGCACTGAATGATGATCCGCACAGCTGTCTGCTTCACAACCAACAACAATCTGTAGTATGAACCAAAAAACAATATTAAGTGATTAAAAAATGATTTAGATGAATTTTTCATAAAAACAGTATTGCATATAATGTCATTACAGTACAACTGATAAACAACTGATAATGGTACAATAGGCATTGTAGACCTTGAACTGTAAGATGTATCCTGGTTGGATGATAAGCTCCCGAGTGGCCAGGATGTTATGAGTTTTATCCTGTTTTTTGTTGGGCCAGTAGAGGTGGAATGAGGGATTCCCACAGAAACCAGCTGTTCGCACAGCATTTGGATAGAAACTCCAACTTTCTTCATGGGATGTACCTTCTGAGGGATTGAAGGGGGAGGGGTACATGTAAAGCAACAGGAATAGCAAGGGTCAAAGTCAAAAAGGTAGAGAAACAGATTATTTTTAAAAATCTAGACACGTTCAGCAAGAAAATATAAAAAAAGCTTCAGGTTTACTTTAAATAATAATTTCTACAATGACAGCACTTGTTTTTAGCTGTATTATTTCATTAAAAATTTAATTTAATTTAATTATAAAAAAATAAAGTAGAGAAAAGTAATGGAGTATTGAGAGCTTGAATTATTTTGAATAATCCTTGCACTTACTGTGAAATACATACACTATACGGACAAACGTATTGGTACGACTGACCATTACAAGCTGGTCCCTGCTTTGCTGTTATATCAGCTTCTACTCTTCCTGGAAGGCTTTACACAAGATTTTGGAGTTTCTGTGGGAATTTGTGCCCATTCATTCTATAGAGCATTTATCAGGTCAGGCACTGATGTTGGGCAAGAAGGCCTGGGTCACAATCTCCACTTCAGTTCATCCCAAAGGTGTTGGATGGAGTTGAGGTCAAGGCTCTGTGTGGACCAGTCAAGTTCTTCCACACCAAACTCATTAAACCATGTCTTTATGTACCTTGCTTTGTGCACTGGTGCACGGCCATGCTGGAATAGAAAAGGGCTTTCCCCAAACTGTATTGACAAAGTTGGAAGAATGGCGTTGTCAAAAATGTCTTGGTATGCTTGATTTTATATACCTTGATTTTATACTGTATACCCATTGGCAATGGGTATGATTGAAACACCTCATTTCAATAATTCAGAGGTGTGTCTCAATACTTTTGTCCACACAATGTACATTTATTTAGTTCTGACGGAGCTTGTTATGACAGAACACTAATTATGCAGACCTTGTCTATAATTCTATATGTACTTACATTTACCCAGGAAAGCTCTAAAGCAGCACTATAACATTGTTTTCCAGTTCTCTCTTCCATGGACTAAAAACAGTTTTACAAGAAGAACAGTTGTTGTTAATGTACAGTAGACTATACATTAACAAAAAGCTCAATACCATCATCAAAAGTGTCCAGGAGGATGCTTGGGTTGATGTCAGAGCCTCCCACCAGGATATTATCTAAAGCCCACTGAGCACGGTCAGGATTGGGGGTTGCCAAGCCTGAAGACACAGTGAATGGCTGCCACCACCGCAGGCGTGTAGCATTAGTCAGAGCTACCTCTGGTAACAGAATGTAGTCTCTCCTTACTAAGACATACTTTAGGTAGTCCATCTCATGAAGCAGGGTCCAAGACACACCTTAGAGAGACAGAAATGGAGAGCGACGGAGGGAGATAGCGAGAGAGAGAGAGAGAGAGAGAGAGAGAGAGAGAGAGAGAGAGAGAGAGAGAGAGAGAGAGAGAGAGAGAGAGAAAGAAAGAGACCTTTTCTTCATGAAAATTAAAACAACAGAAATGCAAATGTTCTGCTCTCAGGGTGAGAACTGAAAATGTCCAAACAAACCTCCATCAGTGGAATAATCCAGCAATACACCCTCTTTTCTACAAGTTGGGCGATGGCAATGAGTCATATTATCCTCACTTCCAATCCTGGCCCAGTACTCCACAAACCTGGGACACAGCATTACAGAAGAGTAAACTGACACTGAATTTAAATTTAATGACAAATAGTTGCAAACTTGATTCTAGACTTGAATTTCATCAAATATGACCTTTTCTGTAAACAAAACGAAATTATAAAATAACTTCAGAAATTACTTTGCCCCTCGCAGATCGAGGTCAGTAGTGACAGCCTGCCTGGCATCAGCTCCATTAAAGTACAGAGCTGTCCCTTCGACCAGCACTCCACAGTCAGTGCATGGGTAACCTCCTTCCAAAACTTGCCACTGTGGTCCGTGGATTCCCTGCCAGTCAAAACGTTCTTTCAAGGATGCCTACAAGAAAAAGAGACCACCATAAGATGTAGGCGTTATATGCAATGGGGTTAAATACACTGTAGATATTATATGCATATACACACATACACCAAAATGAGTTGTACCATGGCATTATTTCTACAAATGTACAGGATGAATGGAACATCCAAAAATATTCCCTTAATTGTTGCAAACCACCCTAAAGAGGATAGAAATGTTTCATCATAGAAGTTAATCAACTTTGTTCTGATGCGATACCCTCCAAAGGAAGGGGATCCAAACGGTGCCAGTAAAAAGCTCTCATAGTATTACAAAATCCCAGTGCCCCATCAGTGTAGTGATCAATTAAGAGGCAATCAAGAGACCACTTGATTAACACTGGAGATCCCTCAAAAGCCTCACTAGCAAAATTCAGGGAGAGGTGTCTGGAAATCATCTGCTTGAGTTTCACTTTGTCCCTACTTTTTTTTATTTAGCCACTCTCCCTCTAGTCGACAAACACTTTGTCGCTTTCCCTCTGGTCGACAAACATTTTGTTTCATGCATCTACCAACCACCCACCCACCCACCCAACCACGTACAAAAATTTCAGATGTGGATGACCCACAGTTGCAAGCAGTCCGTTTTTACATTGAAGTAAACCAATGAGCTGATATGCCAACCAGCACACTAACTGAGACATGTTTAGGGAGGCTGCAACCTAAGGGGGCTCTACTAACCTGGAAGAGTACACAGTACTGGTGACTGACTATATCAGCAAGTGGACCGATGATTTCTCTAAGACCGTCACCATACTGTGAATGACTGCAGAGTTACACATACTTCTAAGAACCTGAGACACTGCCTTCAGATTAGGTGATAAGGCTGACCAACCTGTCAGCAAGTGACAACCTGTCCCGGGCAGAGCAGCAAAGCGCACACATGCTCAGAAAATCCACAGCCACCTCCAGCACACTGGGGACATATGTACATATGTGGCAGGGCATTCAGGCCAACACATATGTACATATGTGGCGGGCATCTCCAACTGCCTGTGACAGTGAGGCCTCACTTCTAGATGTACCAAATTACTTCTATGCATGGACTGAAGCATAAAATGACGTGGCAGCGGGGATGACCACCCCATTCCCCCACTGTTGGATTTGATCAGCAGGATCGGCGAGGTGGCATAAAGAGAGAAGGTGCAATGTCTATGACAACAATCTGCCTCTGAACGCGGATAAAACAAAAGAAAATAACGTAATGACTCTCTACTGAACATTAGCGGTTCCTCAGAGGAGATCATTCCTTGGTGTTACATTTATATTTACGGCATGTGGTGTTTACATTACGGAACCCCTCACATGGACCCTCAACACCACCTCCATTGCCAACAAGGCCCTGCAGCATCACTACATCCTGCGGAGACTGAGGAGAGCATCCTGCCCACAATCTTCAACACATTCTAGACCCTACAGAGGATAATGAGGACAGCTGAGGACATCACTTGGGTCTCTCCCCTCTCTGTCATGGACATGTATACCATTTATTACCATCTACCTCTATTCTGCATTTTGCACACCTAATGAGTCTGGTGCTGGAATACTGTATCTGTAATTTTACCGTATTAATTCAAACATTGACTGGAATAAATGTTGTTTTGTTGTTCTGTTACTTCTGTGGGGTAGTGCATTGTTTCTTGCACTCTCTCTTGCTCTCTTTGCACTCTGTTTTGTGGTATTCAACTTGTGTTGGTCCTGGGTGTTTCATTAGACAGTGTACTGTGTATATAGCTCAAATGACAATAAACCTACTTGACTTGACTTTCCTCTAGCCAAAATGAGGGAGTGTAGATATATATGGTGGAAGTTATGTGTTTAAGCACTGTGCTGTACCTTCAGTACTGAGCTGGCATAGCAGTTGGGTCCAGAAAATCCTGGGTCACAGAGGCAGCGTTGATCCAGACAATCTCCATGGCCTCTACAGTGGTTCTCACATGCAGGCCCAATATAAAAGTTCTCCACTGCCCACTGCATATCTGAGTGCTGCTGGTAGAATCGGAACCGAACCGCTCTGTGGAGAACCACACACGAGAACAAGTCCTAAATTAGCCATCTGATCTTCAAATGGCTTGTAGGCAAGGTAAGAAACAGGAAAACTTAACAGCTGCATATAAATCCAGAGAACAGTTCTGCTAAATACAGAAAATCTTATCCACTGTGATCACTAAAGTCATAAACATCCCTCTCAAAAACCTAATTAAAGTTTTTGTGAGCAAGTGAACATACCTTGTTTAGTTCACAATCAATTATGAACCTGATAAATGCATTAGTAAAGTATAAAATGTTTTCCAAAAAAATATGTCTCATACAATCTAAAAGCTGGGCTTTTGTCTAAACATTGAATGAGCACAGACTGAGAGGGAAATATATATGATAATGATGAGAAATAGGCAAATGATGTGCATAATCTGAGAAAAATATATTTTATTTAAATGAGAAGAGCCTAGATAGATAGATCGATCTTTAGAGGTGCATACAGCCAGTTCATACAGTCAGGTTTCAACACTGACAAATGCTACCGTGAAGCAGTGTGTTCTGACAAATCATGCTGCCTTGTCAAAAAATGCCACCATAGCGTGAATCAACAACAGAGCATATCGATTCATGCTACCCTGTTGAAAAACGCTCCCTTTCAGCTTGTACAGCTGCCAGTGTCCCAAGGTAGCACAGATGTATGGGTGTGGCACTGAATCCCAAGACTGTGGAACTGCACATGCGCAGAAGGGCACGGTAGTACATCTCGATGGGTAGCATGTTAATTTTTTAAGTGCATTATTTTTTCTGTGATTAATTGATCGAAATTAATGTGTTAATCCCACACCCCTAATTCATAGACAATCTAATGACCTGGATCATTTAAAACATTTAGAGACATATTCCACTCTAGAACTAAATCAAAGCTCTGCAGCTATGCACAGTGCAAACAACATGAAGTTGACATTAGTGGGTTTGATCAGCAAGAACGACAAGGTGGCATACAGAGAGAAGGCACAATAGCTAATGGACTGGTGCAGAACCAACAACCTGTCTCTGAAAATGGACAAAACAAAAGAGATGGCTGTTGACTTCAGGGGGCATGGCATGATCACTCTCTGCTGAACATCAACGGCTCCTCAGTGGAGATTATCCAAAGCCCCAAGTTCTTTGGTGTTCACATTGTGGAGAACCTCAGGTGGACCCTCAACACCATCTCCATCATCAAGAAGACCCAGCAGCATCTCTACTTCATGTGGAGACTGAGGAAAGTGCACCTTCATCCCAATCATCACCACGTCCTACAGAGAGACTATAGAGAGAATTCTCTGTTGCTGCATCAGAGGTTAGTATGGGAATTGTTCTGATTTGAATTTCAAGACCCTACAGAGGATAGTGAGGACAGCTGTAAAGATCATTGTGGTCTCTCTGCCCTCTGCTGATGAATTTGCATGTATGACAGTTAAACCACCTGCTGTATCCACAAAGCTACCAGCATTGTGGATGAACCCACACACCCCTCACACCCCTCACACTCTCTCTTCTCCCTCTTCTGGTTTGTAAAAAATGTTCCATAGCATAAGGGCCTCCACTGGCAGACAGGGAAACAATCAGACTCAGCCATCAGACTCCACACCCCTGAACTTCTTCCTTCTCCTTTTTCATATACACACTGAACTGATCTGCCTTAAACAAATAACTATTCTATTCTGCATTTTTGCACACCTAATGACTCTGCTGCTAGAATACAGCATCACAATACTAGATTAATTTAAACATCAACTGCACTAAATGTTGTCTTGACCTGTTGTTTTGTTACTCTTGTGTATTCTTTTTTATTTTTTGCGCTCTCTCTCTCGTACCATAACTTCACTAATACCACATTGTCCAAAACAGCTGAAATGGTTGAAATAGTTGAAACCTTCTAGTGTTAAAATAACCATCAGTAGGTATCTCATCCATAACAGAAATAACTGTGATAACATGCACTTACGTGTCTGCAAGGCTGTCAGGCAGAGGGTAGACAGCTCTCTTCCAACTCTCTGCAGGGAAGAATACAGAGGGCTGGGATGCCTGTCCCCCACAGCGAGGGTTAGCAGGCAGGCACTGAGGCATTAGGTACTTCCAGGTCACACCGAAGTCCACTGAATACTGGACATGAACCTGTCGCTCGGCATGTCTTTCTGGCACAGTGCAACCAACAGCAATCTGCACACACGTACACAGTGCAGTGTGATATACACTTCCCCTTTTTATCACCGAACAGACATGGAATGTATCTTGTATATTACTTCTAAAAATATTAGTAAACATTAGTAATTTGTTTTTTTTTAAATATGGTGCAGTGGCAACATAAAATTAAAAAAAAATGATGGAAAAAACACTGACCTTAAACTGCATGACCCAACCTTTGTCAGGGACAATGTCATGTGTGACAGCATACACCTCTCGGCCATCAACATTGCCACACACCATTACGCCATCTGGGGAACTGCAGAACCGCTGCACTGAACAGTCCTCAGAGAACAGCCAGTGGTCACTCACTAAGAAGGAAGATTAAAATGATCAGTGTTTCTTTATACACACTCACTTATCAACGGTAACTAATTCAGAAACCAAGCCTAATAGGATGTAGAGGCATCATCCCCCACAAAATGTCAGTGATTTTAAAGCATATAAAGCATTCTGACAGTAAAATGCAGAAGAAACAAGCAATTATAAAATGACTCAGCTCATTCTATGTAACTAGGTAAATACAAATTAGCACATGTTGACTATTTGCTTAAATCCAGTTGCTTAACAGGGTCAAAAAGTCAATCTGTACGAAAGGCAGACATTTTATTTTGAGACTCTCCTTAACAGAGAATTCTAAAGGTTAGGTTCTTTATTTGTGATCTACCTGCTACAAGTGCTGGCTCCATATTGGTGTAATGTGCTTGAATACACAAAATTCTAACAATATATGCACACAGGCATCAGAGCAGAAAGCAATCGTTTGTTGACAGTTAAAAGCTACTGATACCATTGTAATATATTTCAAATAAACAACAACAGTATGTATTAGTGTTCATTCAGCAGATCAGTTCAGCATGTTTTCAGTAGTTTTGGAGCCCACAGTGACAAATACAGTACATTTGTGATAAAGGATGTGATCATTTTCTGTAGGCACTGTATGCGTGTGAGTAGGTCTTGCGGACCTGTGCTGCATTCTTCATCCTCACTCACTGCACGAGCAGTGGGTGTACCATCAGCTGGAGCTCTCTCATGATTGGGCAGTGCGATGCCACCAAAAGTGTCAGAGATCTGAGTACGTATATCTGAGCCAGAGATGAGAACATTATCTAGTGCCCAGTCACCATGGTCCGCTCCATCATGCTGTGGTTGCCACCAGCGTATCCGCACTCCTACTGCCTGAGCAGAAGGAGGCAGTAGCACATTCACAAACCTGTGGAGGAATGATCACAATATCACTGTCACAATATAGCTAGTAAAGCAATACAGCTATATTTATGAAGTCATTTAAAACACTTATTGAAGTCCAACGCATTGTAGGATTTTCACAAGCAACTTAAAGGTCATAATATAAAAAAACTGCAAAAAAGAAACAACACAAACCTACTCATATATTTACACTATTTAGTAGATTTAGTAGATATGGTTTTAGATAAGGACATCTGAAGCTCTGATATATACATGTTAGCATTATGCAAAAAAAAAGAGGAATCTTCAGGCAGATTTATGTGTTTGTTGGACAAATATCGATAGCCCTACCCTGGCTTGCTGTATTGATCGTAGAATATCTCTGTTAGTAAGCTCCAGCTGATGCCACCATTTAGGCTAAATTCCAGCAAGACACCTTGGTTTCGGTTGGTTGGGGGAACCATGCAGCCGTACATGAAGTAAAACTGTATGAACTCAGCACTGGTCAAGTTCAGGTCCACGGTTACCAGCTGACGAGTGCAGGTCTGCACAAAATAAACAAGTGAATTACTCTGAATATACAGAAAATGAGAAAATAAGAAAATGAAATCTTGATATGGAACACGAGGCTAAGTTGTGAAAATTCTGTAATCAGCTTGTATGGCTGGAGGATTATGAAAGTAATTTGAAAATTGTATGAAAAATAAATATTTTTGCTTCAATATAATGCTGTAAATATGAGGGATGTGTGCGGAGTACTTGCTTGAGATGCCAGTATTTTATTACTGAAATCAAGATTCTGGTATTCCTTTGTATCATGGGAACATGCAGAAAAAATTCTGGGCAGCAATTAAGTACAACCCAGAGTTTTAAGCACTTTAAAATTCAGTTTTGCTCAAATATGAATATATTAAATCATACCATGAAACAAGTACCTTAGTTGCCAAGGATATATGTAGGATAAGAAAATTCTGATTCACGTGAAATGGACACACGCACACTATGCGCCCCCAAGCCAGAATTCCAGCACAGGGGCTGATTGAACCAAAGAGAGAGGACTGGAACAGATCAACACTGAAGGGACAATTTACGACCCCCAATTTAAACCACTTACAGGATTTAACAATAAAATTTAGGCAGATAACGGCCAAGCCAAGCCATCTTATCAAGATGAACTCCAGTCCACCTCAGAGACATTCTGCAGACACACACACACACACACACACACACACACACACACACACACACACCCACATCCCCCCTCCCACTGCCACTGTTTCAAGG
>JBBJLS010000018.1:18630627-18645545 GCA_037577275.1 Bryconaethiops microstoma
TAACTACAAGTCAAGTTATTATTTGTTGTTCCTACAACTTGGTTAAGTGACAAGACTTTTGTCAGGCACTGTATGTGAGAGAGTATTGTTTGTAAGTGAGCATGTGCTAAACCTATATAAAATGCCAGGTTCAGTCCAAATAAGTTTGCAGAGAGCTAAAATTCATTAACATGTGCATCTGAACACCCGAAACCTTCATGCTCACCAGCTGCATCCAGACAACTGGTGAGCATGTATATGACCGCGAGATCCTGCTTCAGATAAGAAAAGAGCGAGTAACTTACTTCGAAGATGGGTCGCTGCTGAAACTCTGAGAAATTGGTTTGCTACGTGGACCGGGCCCTCAGGCCGCGGTGTCACTTGATACTGCTGGATGGGGGAACAGCCAGCAGTAAGTGGTGGGTGAGGAAGCGGAAGCATGTCAAGCATGCGGGGGTCTATGCTAGGCTGAAACATAATGCTAGCTCATCCATCTTTCTTGCCAATGTTTGCTGGACAACAAACTGGACTACATCCGACTCCAGAGAACAACCCAGCATGAGTTTAGAGACTGCTGTGTTTTTCTTTTTATGGAGATATGGCTCAGCACCAGCGTTGCAGATATAGCTAGGCAAATTAGCAATATGCTAAGGTACCATGGCAACCGTGATGAAGAACTGAGCACCAAGACAAGAGGAGGGGGGCTGTGTGTTTACATCAACGCAGAGTGGTGTGTGTGAATGCAGTGCTGATCCTGAGCCACTTCTCACCACTGCTGGAGTAAGGTGACTGTTAGATGCAGGCCACTTTATTTACAGAGGGAATTCACCATAATGCTCATAGTCGTGGTGTACACCCCACCCAGCACTAACGCTAACAACTGTACAGAGCTATCAGTAAGCTCCAAAACACACACCCTGATGGACTGTTCATTATCGTCAGAGATTTTAACCATGCAAATCTCAAAGCAGTTCTCCGCAAATTCCACCAGCATGTGGACTTTCTGACGAGGGGGATCAAACATGCTGAACTGTGTTTACACAAACACTGCTGGCGCATTCCGTGCCAAGCCCCACCCCCACCTCGGATACTCTGCTCACATGTCCATCTTGCTATTCCCAGTCTACAGACCGCTCGTCAGATATGCCAAGCCTGTTCAATACCAGACAAAGATCTGGCACCCAGATGCCATCTCTGCTCTTCAGGACTGTTTTGAGCACACTGACTGGGACAGGAAGGCTGCAGCCTACAGTGGTTCTACCAACCTGGTGGAGTACACTGCGTCGGTCACTGGCTACAGCAGTAAGTGCACACACTCCAACCAGAAGTCATGGATGACTGTGGAGGTGCGCACGCTGCTGAGAACCCGAGACACTGCCTTCAGATCAGGTGACAAGGCTCCCCTTAGAACAGCAAGGGCCAATCTGTCCAGGGCCAGCAGAGTGGCGAAGCGTGCACACACCTAGAAAATCCACAGCCACTTCAAGGACACTAGTGATGTACAGTGCATGTAGCAGGGCATCCAGGCCATCATAAACTACAGGGCACTCCACCTGCCCGTTCCAGACGTGTTGAACGGCTTCTACACATGGTTTGAAGTCCAAAACAACATGGCAGTGAGGAAGAGCACCCCACCTCACGACTGAGCACTCTGTCTGACCATGGCTGAGGAAAACTGTGCTTAGAGTCAACCTGCAGAAAGATGCTGGACCAGACAACATTCCTGGTTTTATGACAGCTAGTTTAATATTAATGTTTTGGAACATATTAAGATTTCCTAATGAGATTTAATAATTAAATCTGCTGTTATCTCTTTGTTCGAGAGGGATCCCATCAGCATCTGTAAGCATAAGCAAATAAACACACAAATGTAAATTTGAAAATTACATCACTGTTATTCCCTGTGCTTATCGGCTTCCAGCTAAAGCACATAAACTGACAGGCTACCTCAGACACCTCTCCCCAGCTTTAAACTTTCCAAGTTCTCTAGAACACTTATTTGTGTTGAATACAACGTAGGATCAGAAAAATCTGATTCACACGAAATGGACACATGCACACAACGTACTCCCAAGCCAGAATTCCAGCATGGGGGCTGATTGAACCAAAGAGAGAGGACTGGAACAGATCAACACTGAAGAATCACTATACGAGCCCCAATTTAAACCACTCACAGGAATTAACAATTAAATTTTTGCAGACAACAGCCAAACCAAGCCATCTTATCAAGATCCCCCCCAATGAACCCTCTCTCAGAGACATTCCAGCAGGCACACACAGACATACCTGCCCCACTCTGAGGTATTCCTAAGGAAGAGAGGAAACTACATTTCTGTTTTTCTTTTTTGTGTTGGAAATACTTATTTTGTAAACTTGTTTCATGTGATGATTATCCTGTGTGTAATCCCAATGTTAGTCCTTTCCATTTAACTAGTGATAATTAAAAAAACAAGACTATTGTGTTTGCTCAGATAAGAAAAATCATAATTCTAGAACTTTTGAAGATACAATAGTCATTCTTGGTCTCATTTTTACCAGTAATAAGAGCTGGTAATGGTCACAATATCCATTTCACATAAAACACGTAAGGCATCTACCCAGCAAATGTCATAAATCGCAGAGCCATGTGGCCAAAAGGACAAAGGATTTCCTGATTTTGACTTAAAACTTAAGAATAGAAGCATTTGTAGAAGTCAGAATTAGGGATTACCAAAAAGGAATTATAACATTCATGATGTTCACTCATTTGGAAGTTTTTTTAAAAATAATTATGGTGAAATTAGAACATGTATCTGTAAATTAGGCCATAGTTGGTGAACCTTACTGATTTGTCTCTCATGTTGGGTATCGTTGAAAAGCTCTGATCACAACAAAAACAAAACTGCAAGTTTCAATACACAATTATGGACTGTGCAAAAGTTATGGAACTTTATTCTGCCAACAAGAAGTTTGACATTCCGCAAGATCATAAAGTGACTTCTCCCCTTCTGGGCCCTGCACTCCCAGGGACTACCCCAATTGGTCAGTTGCGAAACGGTGGGGGCGAGAAGCCTGCATCCTCTGGGGGCATATAAACTCCTGATTTTTACACAAACTCTAAGCTTCAAGAACTCCTAGAACTCCCAGATTCATCTCATCTGACTTCAAGACCGATACCTGAAGCCCTGTTTCATCTCTGCTGAAACTCCAACTTCCCTCCATTGAGTGAATAAGTAAAAGCTTCTTCTAATTTTGATAATCTTGGTGCAAGGCCAATTATATGCATACTAAACTATTTTTTATAAAATCGTGATGTCAGCTAGTTTGGGAAACTCCTCTGAACTACTTACAAAAAAGACCTAATGACCACACCAGCACCTGACCATAAACGCTCTGAGGCAGCCTCCGTTACATTTAGGTACTTTATTTATGAGGCAAGCTGCCGGACATGACAGGAAAAAACAAAACACATTTCTGTTAAAAGGAAAGACTAATTTCAGTTTTGTGAACTTGCCTGACCAGGCAATTAGGGGAAAAAGATAAGTTTAAACCCTGTGCATTAACTATATCTAGATAGTATTTTAAGTGTGAAACCTCTTAATTAGACATTGCATGGTGGAGTTCAGTACTTCTGATATATGAAATAAATATGCTTGAGTTTTAATCAAAAGAAACACCACAGTAGTTATTAAAATTACTCAAGTCAAACATAAGAACACAAAAATAAAATATATAATCTTACCCCACTGAAGTGCAGGGCTGCTCCTGAAGCTACAGCTCCACACACACTACTCAGTTTTCCACCAGTTAGCAGATGCCAGTGGTTAAGCGAAGGTGCACGACTGAAACTGTCCTTTAGCTGGACAGGGAGGGGTACCAGGGCTTCATCACAGTACTCACCTCCCCACTCAGGGTCACACCTGAGGGGCAGCAGGAAAATAAAGATAAAAAAAAACACTGTGATGGAGTGAAACATTTAGCTGTAAAAGTGAAGTGATGCTGTTTAGAAACTGAAAAATGACCATATAATATAGCAAATGGTCTTGTTATGTGGATGGCTATAAAATATATGTCAGTGTCGTTAATAGGGAAAGTGTAATTCACTCACACACAGGAATTTTGTTTGCATCGACCATGGCCAGAGCACATTTCAGGACAGCCATCTCCAATGTAGAGGTTGTCCAAAGCCCAGGTCTGCTGCTTGTCAAAGGGAGCCTGTTGGAACCAGCGGAATCGTGTTGCTGGAGACCTGAGGAGCCAGTCCAATGAGAAACTACATTAGTCCTTCCTACAGCTTTCTGAAATTAATTAACAATGACTGCTGTGAGCATTGTGTGGCAATATGCTTCTACCTGAGCACTTCACATAGAGGTTGAAAGCAGTGTGGAAGGTACAGTGTGATTTTACCTTGCATACGGTGGAACGGGCAAAGTAAGTCTGCCCCACTTGTTGTAGGTGTCTGACACTAACAGCCTTTGCAGTGTGTAGAAGGAGCAGTCTGGACTGGTGGGCAAACAGTCCCTCACGAGGGGGTGCCAAGACAGACCAAGGTCCAGAGAGTATTCTAGCTCCACCGCTGTAAACACAGTTATACGAAGATAAGATACGTACATTTAGATTTAACAAGATTCAAATGTACAGAGATTAACATTTAAAAGGCTTACAAACTTTGGACAGTCACATTAAATTAATAGTATATAAACTCTGTCTGCTCTTTCTGGCTTACAGTAGCAGGAGGCAGTGACAGAGCAGGAAGCAGAGAAGTCAAACTGGATGAAGGCATCCTGCCCGACACTGATATCAGTAGTGACACCATAGCGAGTGTTAGACTTTTCAATAAACGCAAAGGCCTCGCCGTCAGAGCCGCACACAGGCATGCGTGTGCCACCGGGGTGAAGCAGCCAAGAACGTGCATCTGTGGAAGAGAAGTCATCCTCCAAAGGGCCCCAGCCACTGGCACTGCCACCCACCACCACCTAAAGACACCAGGACACATCAACGAAGAAAGATGTCAGTTCACCAATGCTAAACACATAGTTGCATCCCCTAAGCACTGATCAGGATTTTCATGCTCTCTCACCACAATGCTGAAACATGCTACAGCAACCTCAATGTTTCAGAATTCACAATTCAATACTTTACTGCCATACAACTTCAGTGGGCCAATGGTCATTGTATGCCAGCGCGGAATCCCGTTAGCACCCACCCACACCCCCGGCGGATGGTAAATTTGGGCCGGCGTGGAATCGCGCCAGCACCCATCACCCACCCTCGGGAACAACAGCTTGGTGGGCTGGTGTAGGCTCAAAATGCCTGGGCCGATTTTATTGGTAATTTATGTGATATACCTACTCAAAGTAGCATGTTGCTGTGAAGTGGAAGGAAAATGATATATTGTGTTCAAAAGTTTTTACAAATAAAAATATGAAAAGTGTGGCATGCATTTGTATTCAGCCCCCCATGAGTCAATGCTTTGTCAAACCACATTTCTCTGCAATTATAGTCTTTTATGGGGTGCCATTTGTAAAAACAGCTTCACAAATTTAGAGGTGTCATTTTTTCATTATTTAGCTCAATGTTCACACAATTTTTATACATTTAGAGCTAAATGTGGCGACACCTTTCCAACGACCCCTCGTTTGCCATAATAGCCCCTGGCGATCCGGAGTTATGCCGTTGGTGAACGGTTTTCGGCTAATAACTCTGGATCGCCGGGGGCTATTATGGCAAATGAGGGGTCGTTGGAAAGGTGTGACCGAGCCCTATCTGTGAAGTTTCATATTTAGAGTGTGAGATATAATTTTCATATTTAACATTTAGATTTAAGATCATTTAAGGCAAATCCTCCATGTTGGTGAGGGTATATCACTGCACGCAGTCCAGCCCCCTGCTAAGTAACAGCCAACTGTAATCATGGGGTGTTGCCAATTAGCATATCTCGCCGTTTGTAAAAGTGGTACATTAAAATCCCACATTTAGAGTCACCGTTTGTAAGTGCAACATTTAGATTTAGAGCACAACATTTCGTTTTTTTTAACACATTTAGCTCTAAATGTGTGAAAATTGTGCTAAATTATGAAAAAATGACACCTCTAAGTTTGTGAAGCTGTTTTTACAAATGGCACACCATAGTCTTTTGGGGTATGTTTCTACCAGCTTTGCCCATTCTTCTTTGCAAAATAGCTCCAGCTCAGTCAGATTGGAGGTGTGTGTGAACAGCAATTTTCGAGTCTTGCCACAGATTCTCAATAGGATTGAGGTCTAGACTTTGACTCGGTCAAATGAATATACTTTGATCTAAACCATTCCACTGTAGCTCTGGCTTTATGTTTAGGGTCATTGTCCTGCTGGAAGGTGAACCTCTGTCCCAGTCTCAAGTCTTTTGCATTCTCTAACAGGTTTTCTTATGGAGCTTCCAGGATAGCTCCATCCATCTTCCTGTCTTCTCTGACTAGCATGATGCTGCCCCCACCATATTTCACGGTGGGGATGTTCAGGCTGGTGTGCAGTGTTAGGTTTCTGACACACACATAGTGCTTTGCATGGAGCCCAAAAAGTTCAATCGGACCAGAGCACTCTCTTCCACATGTTTACTGTGTGCCCTACTGCAAATGGGCCTTCTTATGGCTTTCTTTCAACAATAGATTTTTTCTTGCCACTCTTCCATGAAGGCCAGATTTGTCAGTTTAGGTAGCCGGCCATCTCTTGGTAGGTTTGCAGTGCCATAGTCATTTTCGGATGATGAATTGAACAGTGCTCCATGAGATGTTCAAAGCTTAGAATGTTTTTTTATAACCTAACCCTGCTTTAAACTTCACATCTTTATCCCTGACCTGTCTGGTGTGTTCCTCGGTCTTCATGATGCTGTTTGTTCACTAATGAAAATAATTTTCTAGTTACTGTAAATAATAAAGACACATCAGGTGCTTTAATGTACAGTAAAATATAAAATACAGTAAAATGCAGTAGTAGTTAGTGCTTTTCATTCTTGCAGTGCTGATGCAAAACTGAGAAGCCATTTAGTAGTTTACATTTATGGCATTTAGCCGACGCTTTTATCCAAAGAGACTTTCATTCCCTAGCTACAGGAGATAGTCTCCCCGGAGCAACTTCGGATTAAGAGTCTTGCTCAGGAACCCAGTGGTGGTATGCTGAAAATAGGATTCCAACACACTAGGTAAGTATTCTACCCACTAGGCTACCACCACCATAAATTTGATGGTTCTGCAGTAAATGCTGTTGAGGAAATGGGATGTCTTAGTTTTGATGGCCCTGAATCTTGTCTCTGAAAGTGAGCATTATGAGTAGCAGGCTGACAGGATGCATGAAGTGCTGTATTATTTTTGCACATTTGCACTGAATGTGGGTCTCAAAAATGTCAGAGATGGAATGAGTTTACAGCTGATTATTTTCAATGCACAGCGGACAATTCTGTCCAGCTGCTTCCTGTCCTGAGCTGTGGAATGGCCATTCTACACAGATATAGCTTCCAATCTGTAAGAAAGTTGATCTTTAGTTATGGAGACATTCAGTTCCAAGTTGTGGAGAGAGCACCAATCAGAGACAAGACCTCATTTCTGCAGGCTGTTCACTGTCAGCCCTACAAATGTTGTGCTACCAGCAAAGGTAATTTAAATATTTTAACAGAGTCAGAATGTGAAACACAGTTGTTTGTGTACAATGAATACAGGAAACCAGTATGCAGGAAAACAGCAACCAGTATGCAACTTTGACAGGTATACACCAGGTTTAAGAGAGTCTTTTGTTCATTTTGACTGTGTTCTATGCTGCAGAAAGTCAAAAATACAATACCATAACTTATCAAAATGTTTTGTAGGTAAAATTATATTAAAAGCAGAGCTGTGGTCCACAAGGAGAACTCATAAATGGCTGGCACATCTAAGCACTGCAAGGTGGAATCCTCTACAATACTATTTGCCCTGTATGCAAGCTGGTAGTGATGGTCAATAAATATTTACATAGTAGGCATTCAAAGATTTTCATCATTACAGATGTTACCTGTTAATGCAACAAGTCTGTAATCATTCAAAAAAAATGATGCTAGATTTGTCAGGCACAGGGATTTTGACAGTTGACTTAAAACATTCAGAAACTTTGCATTCCTTGAGATAACTATTAAAATATCACTGTCAAAAGTTTTAGAGTAGAAGAGCAGGCATGTGCAGAGGGGAGCTTCAGGTGCTCAAGCAACTGCCCCTTTTGCCATAATTATTTATTTGGTAAGGCTACTGCTGGACACATACATCTGTATTTTAAACCTTGGCAAAGTTCTCTTCAAGTTAACAAGGTTAACATCTCAGAGTACCAGCACCATTTAGTCTAAGAAGGAGTTTTCCAGTTCCATGAGGTGAGCTGCTGGGCTGTATGTAAACAACAACTTATACGTTATGCAGAATGGTCTGCATTTAGCAACTACCTCCAACACCTTAGAGCCGGCCTGTGAGATCAGTGTGTCTGTCCACTTAGAAACACACACATCCACCTTTGCTCTTGTGTGAATTCTCAGTGTGGTCAGATCAGTGTATTGAGAAACCTTCCTGGTGTAGTGCTGAGTCTGAGACGCCTGCTTTTGGTGATTAGCGGAGATTAATCTTGTCTGCTGTTGATAAGTATGGCCAGTTCCTCATGCTTATAAGCCATGGAGCATACATTAGAGAGGAAAATACTTTGAAGTACAGAGCAATGTTTTCAACTTCTAAACCAGAATGGCAGTTCTTCAGCTACACTTCCCTGGCCTTCGCTGGGAAGGTCTAGCATTAACCCTTAAAGCACTGTCCCTGGTAATCTTTCAGGTCATTTTGTCATCTTTGCACCATCTTGTCTCTCTTCACAGAGGATATAGACATAGGACTGGAAAATTATTTCATTTTTGTTAAACACACGTGCTTCTACAAGGGCTACAAAATTGACTGATTTATAGGGGATTATACATGTTAATTAACTGAAATATTGGACAAATATGGGCCTGTGAAAGTGAAGAGCTGTGACAAATGTTTTTTTCAGTAAAATAATATAAAATTACTTATTACATTTTAAGGTAAACATTTTTTAATAAAATGAAACTGTCTTGCAATGTATTGACATACTGAGGTACTGTTCATGAGTTATGGAAGAATAATGTTATGCTTGTTGTCTCCTAACAAGACTAAAATATGAATGTGATGGACTGTGTAGTTTATTACTGTTGGAGGCAGACAAGCTGGTTTAATCAGAACAATTGCATTAGATATCATAATTCACAAAATGCCTATTTTACACAGTGCACAGTCTGTTTTGATTTTATTAAAAAGATGGTTGTGTTTCTGGAGTGTGATGTCCCAGTATGTTGCTATACCGTTAGTAGTAAAGATAAATGGTGGATTAGCTGCTTAGCTATGCACTACTTTACACTGCCATCAACTATGCCAATAAGAGCGTTTTTATGCAACTTTGCATATGCAGCACATTCACTATGAAGCTTTTGTGCAACATCCTCCTAATCAATATTACAATCAATATTACAATAGCCTGATTGTTGCCTGTTTGTTTCCTTGAACAATGTGAAAAGGGACCTCTATAGGACCATCACTGATCAAATATTGCTTGAGCAGTGGACCATTCCCCACACAGCAATGAAGCCAATACGGTTAGTGTGTATAGAGTATAGAGCATGGTAGTGTGTGTTCTGTTATCCTGTGTGGAGTAAGATGTGTATCTGGTTGACTGCAATAAAAAACCTACAGCTTCATTGGCCCTTTGTAGATAAGATTAGTGACACTGTTTTAACCTTTCACTACTGGTCATTTTCTAACCACAGGGCTGCTGGCTGGATATTTTAGAGAGAAGTCACATGGTGGTGCTGGGTGATAAAACAAGCCAGCTGTGTCAGTTAAAAAAAACTATGATATCATCCCCAAGTGTGAAACCATTTTTGTTGTGTGTGAACACACCACAGCACACAGTGTGAAATTCTTTCTCCGCATTTAACCCATTCACCAAGTGAAGCACCCAGCAATGCAGCGCTCGTGGAGCATTGAGTGGGGATGATATTTTGCTATCTCAGTGGTGGCACCAATAGTCCTGGCATTTTAACCCACATCCTTCCAACTACAGGGGCAACTCCCCTAACCACTAGGCCACCAGCCACTCCATGACATTGTTGCAAAAGAGTCATGTGTCCTCTGTACCCTTGAGCAAGATACGCTCACCACATACTGCTCCCCCACACACTGCTTCCCACACCCTGCCTCCCCCACACACTGCTCCTGGGGCACCATGCAGCTGGCTGCCCACTGCTTCACGTGGTGTATGGGTTAAATGGGTTAAATACAGAGAAGAATTTTACACTCTGTGCTATGTGGTTAGTGGTGTGTTCATGCGTGATTATAAGGGCCACAGCCTGAAAACTAATTTGACTAGTTTTCTGCTGTTAAACTCAACTCATTACCTTATCAATGACCCAGGGACTGTGGAAATGTCCATTTTCAGAAGGTTGCCACCAGCGTAAACGAGTTTTGGTGGTGCGAGATCTTAGGGGGATCTCCAGGGCCACCAAATGAGCCTGGTTACTGCTGTTGCTGTACAGAAATTCCTGCAGAAGACTCCAGGACAATCCTCCATTCACTGAGAACTGCAGCAGCACAGGCTGGGAACGCGGGTCAGGTGCAGCCTTACCGCAACCCAACCTCAGAAAAAACTGCACGAACCTGCAAAAAACACAGGTGCCTTGAGTGGCTTTGTTTTATTACTGTCTTATAAGAATATGTAAATGTATTCTTTGCACATAGCGTTACTAAAAAAGTAATATTTATTTTGGTTGCTGAATTTGTATCATAGGTATTAATTCAGCCCTCATTGCAGAGTCTAGAAACTGTGGCTTAGTAACCAAACTAGAGAATCATTTTTATGCACATTCATCACCAGCTTATAAGTCACTGCAACCCACTGCCTTATAATAAAATGCTTGTGTCTGCATGTTTGTCTGCATTATATTAACTGAGCTTTGTGTTTGCCTCTACAAAAGTGTATTTGAGTGTTGTAGCAGTAGTTACCTGGCATTAGACAGATCCATATCTGTAGTTTCCAACATGCGCAATCCATCCTCACTGAAGAAGAGGTGGTTTCCACTCGTCATGATGCCACACTTTCTGGACGGCTTTCCTCCACTCAGCACCTTAAAATGCTCAAACTCCAAAGCACTCCCTTTGGAGTTGGAGAAAAAAGGCAAAACACTAAATGATACTATGCTATACTTGCGAATACTTGTTTGGTACATATTTGTTTGCTACAGAGCATTATAGCAGAAACAGGCTTATACAGAAATCCAGCTTAGTAGGCCTGACCATCCAAATGTTCCTGTGTTTGTGAAAATATCTTTCATACCTTCAAAGTCCTCTTTTAAGAAGTCGGGGTTTGGAGCATCCGGAATAGAGCAGTCAGGGCCAGAATAACCAGGGTCACACTCGCAGTGGGTCCCTCTCACACACGCCCCATGGCCACTGCACATGTCCTGGCACTGGGGGCCAATGTAAATGTTATCCAGGGCCCAGGTGGGTGGTGCCACGCCAGACGAGTAGAACCCCTGGTACCAACGGAACCTCACTGACCTACATGTTAGGAGTAGATTACTTTAGGACATTTTTATACCACGCAAGAAGAGACTGCTCTGGCCCTTAATACATTGTACTTACCCACACAGACGTAGCTTGCCAAAGTGAATGACTTCTCTCCTCCAGCCTTGAGTTGTGCCTGGGTAGTAGATGCTAGCAGGGTGGAGCTCAGTAGAACAGAGAGTACTTGGTGTGGGGCCGCCTGAACACAGAGGAACTAAGAGATGCCATGTGGCCCCAAAGTCCCTGGAAAACTCCAGTCGAACAGGGTTTGACGAAGAGCTCTCTGCTGTACAGCCCACATTGATCTGCATTATATTTGATAATTTATGACAATTGTAAGGAAGTCAGAAGTGCTTACACCTGCTACATTTATCTGGTAAAATTAAATAAAAACTTAAATAAATCAACTCTTAAAATTATACCTCAAACTGGATAATAGTGTTCTCATTGACATCAATATCTCTAGTAGTTATTGAGTGCTCTCCGAGCTCACTGGATACAAACACCATGGAAGAATCATCCTCCCTAGTGACACAGTGAATGTGAAACTCTCAACAAACCACTGAGATGCAGTGCATTTTCTCAGATTTCCCTAAGATCATACATCTTCACAACAATAGGGATACTCACAGTCCTGCCTTCTGGTAAGGACAGTAGAGGCCAATATTGCCACCTGGATAAAACAACCAGTTTAAATCCTGAGGCCCACCCTCGAAATTCTCTGACAGGATTGGAGGGTTGTTCAAAGAGCTACCATCAATGATGAGATCATCAATCACCCATACCTCCTCTTTCTTGCCTGTAAATTAAAATAGAGCCACACAAGACTTTACAATAAATAATGAAGTGACTGAATCTAAATAGCTTTCTAGAAAAATCTTTATAAAAATGTCTAAAACACAAATGTATTAATTTGATTTTTATTGAAGGAGTTCCAAACGATAAATGTAGTATGTTTGAAAATAATTTGTTAATTTGAGAATAGTTTGCTCAGTATCTTGAAATCACAGAAAAAAAAGCTTATTCTTGAATTAAAATTTTTTTTTACTTTATACAAAACGTATATAAACAAAAACTAATAGTAGAGGAAAGGGCCAAACTAACAGCTGTATATATTATTGTCAATATAAAACATAATGGAGAACTACAGTGAAATTAATGTATTTATTCATTTTTGGGAATGCAGTAGATTGAACCAGCTGGTGGCCTAGTGGTTAGGCAGTTGCCCTTGTAATCAGAAGGCTGTAGGTTGAAGTACCAGGACTACTAGTGGCACCACTTAGGTACCCTTGAGCAAGGTACCAATGGGGGCACCGGGGAAGCCCACTGCTTTATTTGGTGAATGGGTTAAATGGAAAGAATTTCACTCTGTGTGGTACAATAAAGAGTGACTTACACCGTCTTTTTTGACAAGCAAAGCATTATGATCAGGGCACATCAGTTTGAATTGGTCTCATGTGGGTTGGAGAAGTGGCATTTCATATGAACCAGTGAGAAATCAACTCAATGGAACAAAACAGAATTCCTGTTGAGGAATTTCTGCTGTGCTGCAGGCTAATTACTAGGCTGTTACAGAGAGACTTAAAGAAGACTTTTGACACGAACAGTCTTGAGTTATACAGTGGTGCTTGAAAGTTTGCGAAGCCTTCAGAATGGTCTACATTTCTGTATAAATTTGACCCAAAACAATCAGATTTTCAAGTCCTCAAAGTAGATAAAGAGAACCCAGTAAAATGAGACAAAAATTTCACTCGGTCATTTATTTATTGACGAAAATGATCCAATATTACATCTTTCAGTGGCAAAAGTATGGTCCTTCCACAACATCTCAACTGGGTTAAGGTCAGGGCTTTGACTAGGCCATTCCAAAACACTAACTTTATTCTTCCTTAACCATTCTTTGGTAGAACAACTTGTGTGCTTAGTATCGTTGTCTTGCTGCATGACCCACTTTCTCTTGAGATTCAGTTCATGGACAGATATCCTGACATTTTCCTTTAGTATTTGCTGGTATAATTCAGAATCCACCGTTCCATCAATGATGGCCTGCTGTCCTGGCCCAGATGCAGCAAAACAGACCCAAACCATGATACTACCACCACAGATGGGATAAGGTTCTTATTCTGGTATTTCCTTTCTCCAAACATAACGCTTCTCATTCAAACTAAAAAGTTTGATTTTGGTCCCATTTGTCCACAAGACATTCTTCCAATAGCCTTCTGGCTTGTCCATGTGACACTTAGCAAACTGACACATGAACATTAACATTAGCCAGTGCAAGAGAGGCCTTCAGTTGCTTACCGGGGACCCTGGGGTCCTTTGTGACCTGGCCAACTATTACACGCCTAGCTTTTAGAGTGATCTTAGTTGGTCTAACACTTCTGGGGAGGGTAACAATGGCCTTCAATTTCCTCCATTTGTACACAATCTGTCTTACTGTGGGCAGGTGGAGTCCAAACTCTTTAGAGATGGTTTTGTAAGATTTTCCAGCCTGGTGAGCATCAACCCTTTTTCTTAGGTCCTCAGGAATCTCCTTTGTTCTTGCCATGATACACTTCCAAAAACATGTGTAAACACTTTGATAGATCCATGTTCTTTAAATAACACAGGGTGCCCATTCACACCTGATTGTCATCCCATTGATTGAAAACACCTGACTCTAACTTCACCTTCAAATTACACATTCTTTTGCCACTGACAGATATATAATATTGGGTTATTTTCCTCAATAAATAAATGACAAAGTAAAATATTTTTGTCTCGTTTATTTAACTGGGTTCTCTTTATCTACTTTGAGGATAAAGTAGATAAAGAGAACCCAGTTAAAACTTTGATGATGATTTCAGGTCATATGCAGAAATGTGGACAAATCTAAAGAGTTCACAAACTTTCAAGCACCACTGTATGCTGATCTCAAGACATTTCTAGACTACGGAAGAAATGCCACCAGAGAGAAGCCATGTAGCCATTTCTTCGCTGGTCATTGCATCTTTGGGGGTTCCAGATGCCAGTCACAGGACATCTCAGGAACTACAGCTCTCAGGCCATTCACCTGACAGGAGATTCTCTTCACATAGACAGGACTTTAAATTATTCACAGAGCCTTGTAGCCATGGACTGTGGACATTACAAGCTGTAAGTGCTTTTATACATTTTTACAGCTTTCTTACACACTGGTAGCCTAGCCTAGTGGTTAGGGCATTTACCCTGCGATCAGGAAGTCGTGGGTTCGATTCCTAAGACTGCTGAGGTACCCTTGAGCAATGTTCCATCCCCACACACTGCTCCCTGGGCGCTGTGTTCCTGGCTGCCCGCTGCTTCACTTGGTGAATGGGTTAAATGCAGAGG
>JBBJLS010000018.1:18647311-18686980 GCA_037577275.1 Bryconaethiops microstoma
AGAATTTCATTGCACAGAGAAAATGTCACTTTTGTTTTCTCCGTACATATGACAATAAACGCTTTGAACTTTGAACTAAGCCTTACAGTTCAGGAGTTATGGACAAAATGCAAACAACTTAATTGTACCTCCACCATTGCACAAGAGTAATGCACATGAGTAATGCATAAGAGTAGCTGTGGGCATACCGCATTTTTCCTCCAAATATTGTGTTTCTCTGACTTACAGTCTTTGATCCCTATACTGTTTTCACAGACAATCAAACTTAACAATAATATTAATAATAAGAAGATTATGAGGAAGAAGAGGAGGAAGAAGAAAAACAAGAAGAACAAGAAGAACACAAGAAGATCCTAATACTTGGTGCTCGGACCCCTAAATACTGCCCATGAATTATCATTTGAGTAGATATCACACGAGCCATGCTAACAGTGCATACACATCAAAGTCTATGTAGACTGCAGACAGTGCCTTGGAACACCTGCACTCTCTGACTGCTGAGCTACCTTTGCTGAACTATTTCCTAATCTTGTGTAGCAGGGAAGCTGCTCACCCCTTTAAAAATGAGTGCTGTGCCTGATTTTAGAGGCTCTCCACTCAGTGTGCCCCTCTCTGCCCCGTACACCTCTGGCCAAGTCTCTGTTTCTAAGTTCTCATTGAAGTCCTCCCTGAGAACTGGGGGCAGGGGAGCCATGGGCACACAGTGAGTACCACCATAACCACTGTCACACCTGTTGATTAATCAGAGAAAAAAGGAGGCAGAAAGAGAGACACAGAGGCATAAATGAACTTGAAAAAATGTCAAATTTACTTGTAGCATCTGTGTATGGTTTAAAAATGTAAACAGTTACTCACACACAGTGACCATTGTCACACAGGCCATGTCCAGAACACATCCAGGGGCAGCCAGGAGCCAAAAGCACATTATCCAGAGCCCAGACGTCGGCTCCAGGAGTAAAGTGAGGCTGGATCCAGCGGAACCTTGTTCTGGCAGAACTGCATAACAACAAATCATGATGACGGTACTGTTAGAACCAGAATTCTTAATTTATGTCAAATTCATTAGAGACATTGCTGATGTTTAACACAGACTGACACAGACAGAACTGTCAAATGTATGATTTTTATTCCCACAAGGACACCTATGAAACAGATTCAAAGCGAAACATTTTTTACATATTAATAAATGTGTAGATGGCATACTTCGCAGCACTGGGCAGATAGACAGTAATCCTCTTCCAATGGGAGTACTGGGGAGCACTGTAGATGGAGCTCTGGGTGTATTCAGCACAACCAATAGCAGGTGGAACACACTCAGGCGTGAGCAGTGTCCAGTGACGACCACAGTCAACGGAAAACTCCAGGTGCACTCCATGGGCTGGATTTACAGCCTTACTGCAGCCCATACTGAGATCAAACTGGAGGAATGAAGAGCCAGACACCTCAAAGTCCCAGCTCTCTGCATAGCGTGGCCGCTCTGGAAGAAGGCAAAGAGAGGTGCTTACACACTTTTACACAGTTTTAACACCTACGTAAAGTGTCTGATTCCACATAATGCCTTGTGAACATCTGAACAGTAAGATAAATAGAGAACGATTTTGTGTGTGGGATTGTTAGTGCTTTATGCTTTATGTAATAGCATGTTTTATTCAAAATGACAATATTATTATGATATTCTCTGGACACTCTAAGCTGCTGTGGCAGGACCAACAAAACTAATGAGATTTAGCTCATCCTAAACAAAGTCGCTGAACTAACCTGGTTCAGTGACACTGAACACTGAATTGTACCAATGAAGCAAGATCAATGAAGATGTCTTCAAAGGGTTGTTTGCAGGTGATGTCTACAGAGAAGATATCTTCATTAGGTCTTCTCTTAGGACACCACCTGCAAACAACCCTTTGCTAAGCCTGCCCGAACTTGAAGTTGCATGATCAAATTTGCATGATGAAGCCTAAAATAACCATGATATGGTGAGAAGATTCATTTTTGTATATTCCACTGCCATAAAAGTCTGCTCTTGACACATATATCACACAACATACCAACATAATAATACTTAAGACTGTAGGTTGTTACAGTTAGAGGAGGCAGAACATAACAGATCCTGCTATACAGCTTTTTAGATAGAAGAAACAGATCTGATTCATCTGATGTTAAATTAAATATGTGAAAACATATTTAAAAACATATTCTGATATGGTGTGGCAGTCAGTGCTGACTCACTGTCTCCTGAATCAGACTGGAAAGTTAGTGCTGTGTCCAGAGACAGACAGTCAACTGTCACCTCACCACCCACTACTCTGAACCAGTTGTGTCTTAAGGGTGATGTTCCATCAAACTTATCGTGGAAGCCAGTTCGGGAGCTATCATTCATCCCAATCAGGACATCATCAAGTGCCCACTGAGCTGAGTGTTTTCCTGCAAAGGGAGAACATGTTATGAACAGACATCCATACAAAAGGTACTTACATGATTCTCATAGAATTTAATTCTATGTTTGCCTTTCTGATCTTTAACATTCTATCCTGTGACCCAGGGTTTAAAATGTTAGTGCAGCAGTGTGATTAATAATAGCATATTAAACACACTGCTGCACTAACATTTTAAACAGTATATAATTAGTAGTCAGGTGATTTTCTTGCCTTGTTGGGGCTGCCACCAGCGGAACACAGTGTAGGGTGTCTTGGCATGAGGGGGCAACTCAATTGTCACCACTTGTGGCTCCAAAAAGGAACCAAAGTCCAACTCTCGCAGAAAGTGCCACTGTACACCATTGTTGGTAGAACACTGCACAATCAGCCCTGAAATACAGTACAAATCTCTGACTGGGGCTGTTAGCACTCACTGTAAGCTGCTGTCATCAATAATCGATGTTCAATCATCAATGTTATCAATTAGTCAACTGCTGATCATTATGAGAATTGAGTAATTACAGGTAAAAAATTCTAAACAATAAAATTATACTGAGAAGTGGGGTGGTAGCACCCTAGTGGGTACAACACTTGCCTGTGAACCTGATGGACCTGTGAAAGTCGTGGGTTTAAACCCCCACTGTCTATCATTGTGTCCTTGAGCAAGACACTTAACCCTCAGTTGCTCCAAGGGACTGACCCTGTAACCAATGTTTGTAAGTCGCTTTGGAAAAGAACATCAGCCAAATGCCCCTTTACCTTCATTACGGGAGCGAGGCCTGGTGCAGGTTGGGCCCATATTCTTCCCACCAATTCGGATATAGAACTGCACAAGTCTGCAGAAGGGGAGCCAAGTAATGTGGTTGTAAATGAAATGGGTACAATAATTCAGCAGAATGACTGGAAATGATAGGTACTAACATTACAGGCTCTATGTACCTAGAATTCCAAGCATTATTTAAGCAAATGAGAGGGAGTGTGTTATTGCAAATAACACACTCCTCCTTGTGTTCCATTGCTTTTATACAACAGTTCTGTAAATAAACAGAAAGGCAAAGCCAAAGATGTCACAAACATTGTGTTGAATATGTTTTAATATTGGTAATTCCTGCTACCAGAAAGTAGGACCCCTGTGGACTGAGCAATACAACTGTTTTTTCAGTATTTTCCAGATCAGCCTGAATGTTTTTTTTGTTCCTACTGTATGTGGACTGTTTGCGAGCCCAGCTTGTTTGAGGAACAGGTTTTCCTTGCAGTTGTGCTGGTAGGGCTTATAGGGTGTCACCATTTTCTGTTATGAAATATTTGGCATCATTGAAAAAACATAGTAACATTTCTTAAATAGAAATGTTAAAACCTAAGATTAAAACCTGCCAAGATTTTGAAGAAAGTTTTAGCCCAACAGTTCTCTACTTTTTTATAACAAGCATGAACTATTTTGATTTGGCAATGAAAACATTATAGCACAGAGCTATCAGCACTGGCTACTGGGCACAGAGCTATCAGCACTGGCTACTGGGCACAGAGCTATCAGCACTGGCTACTGGGCACAGAGCTATTAGCACTGGCTACTGGGCACAGAGCTATCAGCACTGGCTACCATTTTTTAATGAAAATATGGTCGGCTTAGACAGTCATGTTCTTGCCTAGTTTATATCTTACTTGAGAGATGACTTAAAATATATTGCAGCCACTAGGATACATAATTCACACAAATCATGTATAAACTCAACAGTTCAATATATTTCAACATGCTCTCCTTAATCTGACACTTAATGCCTTTAATGATGTAACTGTAGTTTTATGATGTCAGTCTCATAAAATGTCATAATCTGTCCAGAGCACCTTCATCTTCAACAGGCTTACTGCAAAATTCCAGCGTAACTTACAGTTCAGTCAGTAGTCGATTGTTTTCTTTCATGGCTCCTATACTTATGTGTGTTTTTGAATTTAGATTAAAAATGATTTAGGTTAGCATATGTCTAATGTATTGGGCTCACTGTTTGTAGTCATGTAATTTATTTCATTATTTAATTTGGATCATGGTATTTTTTTCCCTCCAATGCATTACTTATATTCCTGTGTAAAGAACTTTTGCAACAATAATGAAAAGTGCTATATAAAGTAAAATGTGTTATTATTATTATTGTTGACAAACAAATGATAGGAGCTACAGCACCAGTCAGTTAAGGCTCTATATAATTCCAAAGTTAAACATTTGGATAATCAATGTGCCTGTTAGTTTCAGGCTGTTGATGAAAAGATTGGTGAAGCACTCACCGGGTATTGGTGGTGTCAAGAGGCACAGTGCGAGCTTCTCGCCGGCCAGAGCTGCTGAAGTAGAGGCTCTTTCCCTCACTGATGGTACCACAGCCACCCTCTATCTGGCCTCCACTAATTCTTTGCCAAAGAGGACTCAGCTTTCCCTCAAAGCCCTCAGAAAGCTCAGTGGGACTGGGGACAGAGGGCACACAACTGTCCTGTTCCACTGATGAACAAACGTGCGCGCACACACACATGCACACACACACACACACACACACACACACACACACACACACACACACAAGGATTTGCTGACCTCGTTCATGGAATTTGGACATTGAAGTAAAAGAAACTTTACACTACTCTAAACTGCTACCTGTGTATCCCATGTCACAGAAGCAGACTCCAGAGATGCAGTCCCCATGACCCCCACAGTGGTTAGGACAAGGCTCAGAGATGTAAACACCATCCAGGGCAAAAGCAGGTGCATCCGGATGAGCACTGCTCTCTTGGAACCAACGAAACCGTGTCTTACTAAAGAGGATACAGAGATTTAAAAAAAACTGCCTTGTCAATCAGCACATGCATTGAACATTTAATGAAAAGCCTTGGACTTTTTCTGGATGTAACTAAATTAACTTGCAAAACCTTAAATGGGAGTCCATGTATTCTAACATGGGCTCAAATGTACACAAGCACACAAGAATCCACAAGAATTCTCTGTGATGTGAGGAAAACATCTTTTGGTGGGTTTCCATGGTGGTTTCGCACTAAACAAGAAATTGTTGGAAAAAGTCTACAAAACACTTTTGCAAATCGTCTGTTCCATTGAGTGATTTTATGAGTGTAAAGCAGCTTTTCTTCTCTCGTCATTGCAATTAAAAATGGCAACTGATTTGCTAGATCTTATTAATTTTGGCACAATGATTTAACTAGTGCAAAAATATGTTTCCATTTCAATTTTACAAAATATTGTTTGTTGCAATTTCAGAATGCACTATAAGCAGGTTAATGAAAACCTGCCTTCTCTAACTTGCCAGTGAAGTCAATTCTGAGGTACCTTGCAGCCACATTACGTGGAATGACAACAGTAATTCTGGTCCAGCGCTCGTAGTCTCCTATGTTGTAAACAGCAGGCTCTCTTAGCTCACGCCCACTGCCTTCACATCCTGCTGTACTAGTTGAGCCTGGGAAACAGCCCTCTCGGACCAGAGCCCAGGTGCGCCCGGCATCATGAGAATACTGCAGCAGCACAGGAGCTGAAGCACTGAACTCTGACTCACACCCAATGTTCAACTAGAAATTAAGATGACAAAAAAATATTTTGTATTTGAAAGAATGTTCAAAAAGGCATCATTTATATTCTTTGAAATGCCATCCCTTGCTTCATGAGCTTGTGGGAATGCCTGTAAATGGCACCTTATTCCTAACAGCAATTCCAGTCGTCAAGCTCCCCCTGGACTAGTTCCTAAAAAGTCAAGCAAGACCTCATATAACTGGATATAATTTAAGAATACATAAAAGGTATATAATAGGGCTGTAACAGTACATGTATTTGTACCGAACCGTGACGGTACATGGGTCACGGTTCGGTTCATGATGTTGTACGGAGAATACACAGTATGACGGAGAAGACGTACTTGAAGTAATACGGAATCACAGAGGGACCAAAAAGCGCAAAGAAATCATACACCTGGGTCGTAGTGTGGTGCAATAGTGCCACCTACTGGCCTAACACTTCTGCTGCCTTACACATACATGTAAATATAAGCAAGAGTGTGTGTTTACTGGTTAATACACTGCTGTTTATTTAAAATAAACAGAAACAAACCAAGCCTCATTACTTTTTGTTGCTTAACTTTGCTGTATCGTGAGCCGTACCGAACCGTGATGTCAGAACTATAGTGTGAACCGAACCCTGACCTTTCTGTACCGTTACACCCCTAGTATATAAACAAAATGCAAGACTGAGTTTCAGTTTTCAATATTAAAGGCTCAGTCACAAGCTAAAAATGTGAAATTTAGTAAATGAAATCATGTTCATTACATGATTCATATTCATTCAAGTATTTAAGTTTGTTAAACTTTGACATTTGTATTTTCAACCTGTTTTTGTTTTGGCTCTAATGAACACTGTTGTTGGTAGATGAGTTAGCCAGCCTCCTAACTGCTATTAGGTCACTGGCTAACCTCATCTGCATGGAACTGCTCTACTGCCAACAATACTGGTATGTTACAAATCAGGGTGCAGCTCTGTCTTATTGAAAGTATAGACTCATCTGATATAATTTTGTTCACATCGCTGTTATTTCTGTTTGTGATCACAGTATCAACATGAAGGATTTCATCAATGCCAAATGCAAGGTTGAACTGCCAGTGTGACTCCTTAAGAAGCCTACCTGAGACCTTTCATTCAACACCGCACTTTTCAAACTGACTTCAACAAATATGTATCAAGTGAAAAGAACAGAGTTCAATTCAGTTTACCAAACACTGATCTGTCTATTTTAATTTATGAAATGTTGACTTTTCCTATTCAGCTCTTATTCGTTTTAATATCAAAAACAAAACTATGAATTAAATAACTAATTTTGGAAGAATCATATCTTTGTTTAAAGCATGTGTTCTGATAGAAAACAAAGCTGATGTTCTGTGTATGTGAATTTGCCCATTTTGTCTATAGTTTCAATTTAAATAAATTTACAGGAAACAAGAAGCTAGACTAATGAGCAAGTAAGTGTTCAGAGTTATAATATGAAAAAACATGTACTAGGAGGACAATTATAAAGGTGAAGATGAAGATGTAATGCATGGTCCGTACCTTGAACTGTAATGTGTAGCCAGGTCGCAGGGCAAGGTCCCGAGTCACAGCCACCCTGTCCCCATCAGATCTCCCAAACACCATGGCTGAGGGTGTGGGTGCACAGAAACTGCCATTCCGCTCCTTGTCCATTCCCTCGTTGCCCAGCATCAGCCACACACTCATTTGGTTCAGTGGATAATCAAATGCTGGCTTTTCATAGAAGTTCTATGGGGAAGGGTAAAGGTGTCGTAATGTGAGTTAAGAACCTTAGCACTTGGGCCGGATTCAGAAAACTGCAGTAACCACTACAGAATGGGAACTGTGTGGCACAATAATTTGCCTTATTATTGTGCCACACAGTAATCATAATGTCACTATAGTAGTGATTAGAATGCCAGTCTCTCTTTATCGTGATCTTTTTAGGAACATATCCACGAAAAACCTAATTAATTTTGACATATTTTGGTGCCAAAATGGAAATGCTATGTCGACATACATTCATTTGAGGATAAATACCCTCAAATTAAAACTGAAAGTCTACACTTTGAGCTACAACACTATTACAAATAGTCTGTTCCATTGAGTGATTTTATGAGTGTAAAGCAGCTTTTCTTCTCTCGTCATTCCAATTAAAAATGGCAACTGATTTGCTAGATCTTATTGATTTTGGCACAATGATTTAACTAGTGCAAAAATGTTTTCCATTTCAATTTTACAACATATTGTTTGTTGCAATTTCAGAATGCACTATAAGCAGGTTAATGAAAACCTACCTTTTCTAACTTGCCAGTGAAGTGAGTTCTGAGGTACCTTGCAGCCACATTACGTGGAATGACAACAGAAATTCTGGTTCAAAATGGAAATGCTATGTCGACATACCATCATTGAGGATAAATACCCTCAAATTAAAACTGAAAGTCTACACTTTGAGTTTGTTTTCATTATATCATGTACATTCTAATAAGCTATTGTCAATTTCTGAAATAACAGTTATACCAAATATTTATCGAACTGACTCTGGCCCTGTGGAACTTTTGACTCTGGAAAACTAGGGAAGAAACTCTAACATGATCTAAAATTAGCAATGATTATTTGTACCTAAATAATTGCTCCTAGTTTAAAAATCAGTCAGTTGTCATTATCATTACACCTTTATTTTAATCTTTACCACTATAATACCTTATACCTGCATTTACTTACTATGGTTTTCCAACTTCTGTTAACCCCACTGTTTGGACTACAGATGGAAACTTACAAAGCAAACATAACATGTGAAGGGCCTATAAAGAAGGGCCTACAAAATGCAGTAAGAAAGTCAGCACAAAATGATAAACTATTCCAACAAAATGTCAGATGACAAAATGTTGAAAGATTCTTATGTTTGAAAACATAAGAAAAACATTTCAGTCCACATTTCCTACCAGAAAAATGTATGACTGCACGTCAGTTGTCATTTTTGCTGAGCAGTGCTCTGTTATAAATCTCTAAAAGGAAATGTAAATGAGGGAAAAGGGCAGTAGTGTCACTTTTCATGCAAATGTTAAAACAGGCCAGCAATCCTCACATATGGTTAAGAAAATGTGTTTCCACAACATTACTTGCTCTTAACATCACAATAAAACTGCCTGTATATTTTATGAACTTGGTCTTTTGACAGAAATTGCCATGCATGTTTACCTCAAAACTTTATAAAATTATTTTTTATAAAGAAGCTCATGTCTGATATTATAAAATTACTGCATGCTGTAAGTGGAGGTGCCATCATCAATAGACTGTGGGTTTGCTCTGTCTGGGAGGACAGGATGGCCCCTTCTCCCCCATCAAAGCAAATTATGGTGTGCAATAATATGGCATTATACAGCTTGACTCAGAGGAATTACATGCTGGCTCTGAGCCTCCCAGTGTTAGTTGTATCATGTGACACTGTCCTAGCTAGTGGGTAGAATAAGGAATGACTAAATTGGACAGAAATCACTAACTCACCATAGTGAGGAATTGAGGAAAACAATATGTGTCTTTAAAATAAACAACACTCCCTCACCATTTTTGTGTCTCATTTCTCAGTGGCCAATGGCAGTGTTTTTGTATACTTCTGTATGACACAGTAATCCATCTTACCTGGGGAAGAGTTGGATTAGCCATTGGAATAACATGCTTCTCCCTCTCAGAGAGAATGATGATATCATCAATAGCCCACTGGTCATAACCCTCACCCGAATTGAGGGGCTGCCACCAGCGAAACCGAGTGCATGGAGTTTTAGCAGCCAGTGGTAACTCATAATGAACAAATCTGTAGCCACAGAAATAAGATGACATTTGTTATTTTGACATAAGGGGAGACATTATTCAAAGGAGACTGATATCTCACCGAGGTTTGGTGAAGTCAGTGAAGTACATCTCTGCGATCAGGCCCCAGCTGATGCCGCCATCGTTACTGTACTGCAGAAGAACTCCCTCCTCTCTGCTGTCAGCTTGATTACACTCCAGCCAGTCTCCACCCACACGCAGATAGAACTGCACAAATTCTGCCCATTCTGTGTCCAAGTCCCAGCTCACTAGTTGTCTCAGTCCGGCCTGTTCACATGTGACAAGTCAGTTTTACAGTGCATATGTTTAGGAAATAAATATAAAGAAATAAATGAAACCTAATAATTCCATCAGTCTTGCATTTATGTACCTTGCCAAAGTACAAAGAAGATCCAGATGATACAACACCACAACCCTGGTCAGGACTCACCACCTCTCCACCAATCACCTCTTGCCATGAAACTGTTAGTGCTTCCGGGGACTCGAAGTCTGAGAGCACACTGGAAGACAGTGAGGAGGAGGGCTGACAGTTTGCACCAGAAAAGCCATCATCGCACCTGAAAAGAGAGAGTGTATATGAGAATCAGTAGGTGAGACAGAAAAACAGATCATGGTTGCAGCATTTATTTTCACATTTGTTGCTGCAGTGTCATTTATAAAGGTCTGTTGCAAAGATTCACCTGCAGTGACCATGGTCACACCAGCCATGTCCATGGCACATTTGAGGACACTGCTGCCCGATGTAGATGTCATCTAGTGCCCACTCATCCTGCTCACTGTAATAGTTCTGGATCCAGCGGAACCGTGTAGCACTGGACCTGGTGGTCAATAAGAAAGTGGCAGTCATAAGCAAGAAAATCAAACTATCAAGCTTCACTGTTATGTGTCATGAAACTACACAGAATTTTGATAGTGGTAAATCATCTGGAATTTTGAAAACGGAAGACCAATTAATACGCTATCTTACGCTAGGGCCCTAAATAAGATAAGATCTCAAAAAAGAAAGGGCTAAATACATATGCTGTGCAGTAGACTGAATGAGCAGTGGTGTCAGTACAATGAGGAGACAGGAAAGGGAAGAGTTAGGAGAAAGTATGCCATGAGAAGAAAAACAAAATAAAATGCAAAAGATATAATAACTTATAAAACACCAAGTCAGTTTCAGTTGTCTGAGCAGCTCAGATCTTTTCAGCTGCAGGACAAAAACGTTCATTTTTGTTTATTTAATTTAAAAACATGACATAATGGCATTTAAAATGTAATTATAATTTAATTATAATAGGGCTATAGTAAATAGCCTACAACAAATCTATTGTATGAAAAGTCATTCTGTTCATGTATTCATAGATAAGAAACTGAGTCTAACATGCAGTTTATGGACCATGCACATTTGAGGGAGAATCGTGCATGAAAGGAAGCTGCTAAATACATATTTTGTTAGATTTACTAAAGTTTGAGCAACTACAGATAACTTGTTTGCATGTAATATTCTCTATTTCATTTGAAACCAGGCATTGATTTGTAGTTATAATATGGCTTAATAGAGGCACGAGCCATCATGTTGTGCTAAAAGAACATTTATCATTAAAATAACCAGGACTTTTGTTTGGATATGTAGTCCACTCAATGTAATCCATATCATTTGATGATTTGTGTAATAATTAATGAAAACCTTGGTCAGTGGGCTCAGTTTAACTCATTTGGTAATGATTTAGTTAACATAACTTTAATAAAACTGATAATTTGACAAAACTAACTGGACACTGGATGTTTTTGACTGTCTTTGTCACATGCTGCATTGTTGTGTTCATTCCTGCTTTTGTTTTTTCTTTGTGCCTTGTGTTTTTTTTTTTTTTTTTTTACCATTTTCTCCTTAACCAAAGCTTGATTATTTTCTTTTTGGCAAACAGTGTTACTTTACCTTTTATGGACCAATTTGTCGTCACTCCATCAAACAACCTACCCAAATACCTATAAAATGTATCCTCAATTCAACTTTCTACTATATTATGGGTCTCTAAAATAATATTTTTCTATTAATCTCTTTGCTCACAATCAAAGTAAAATGCTTTTTTAATGACTGTTACTGTTTTTTAAGAACAAACCAAGGAATATCTACCATTGGTAGATAATCAGATCAATAGGAATTCCGTCACTGCTGATTTAGAATTTTTGTAATTTATGAAGGTTTAAGTTTATTAAGGTAGACAGTATGGGGGTTTAATAAAGTGTGATTGCAGTTCCCCTCCAGGGATGCTCAGGTACATGTCACTGCATGTGTGATAGTAATAAATAACAGATGCAGAGAACCAGTCATCCTGTTCATGAGCGTGACAAGAAAGGTCAATTTCCAAATCCCGTGACCCGGGACACAGTCACATGATGACCTTAATCATAGAGCTGTGAGGAGGAATCTATAAACTCCAAACAGCCATGACCCTTCAACCTCTTATCACAGTGTAAATTAGACTAGGTGATCTCTGCTGAACCACACAAAGGGAGACAGGAAGAAACAAATCTCACATCATGAATTACAGAATGTTGTGCAAGGAAGCATTATTTGATCTCTGTTTGAGCTCAGCCATGTAAATACGTATGTTCAAATTAATCTGTTTTCACAAATATGAGTGCAGTGTGTACATACCGACAATGTGCACAATTCTGTGTGAGTATAAACTTTGTTGGATTTTCTCCCATTCTTTCCTGCAGATCCTCTCAAGCCCAGTCAGGTTGGATGGGCAGCACTAGTAGATAGACATTTTTAGGTCTTTCCAGAGATGTTATATTGGATTCAAGTCTCTCTTGCTGGGCCACTCATAGACATTCACAGACTGCTCCTGAAGACACTCCTTTGATATCTTGGCTGTGTGGTTCTGGTCATTGTCGTGTTGGAAGATGAATCGTTACCTAGTTCCAGAGGACTCTGGATCAGGTTTTCCTGAAGAATCTTTCTATATTTGGCTGCTATCATCTTACCCTTATGTGGATGAATTGCTCAGCTCTTGCCACAGAAAAACATCCCCACAACATGAGGTGCCACCACCATGCTTCACAGTATGGATGGTGTTAGCCAGGTGATAAGCAGTGCTTGTTTTTCTCCAGTCATGACACCTGGAGTTCTGGACAAAAAGTTCTATTTTGGTTTCATCAAACCAGAATTCTTAATGTGTTTTTTTTGGCAAACACTAAGCTGGCTGCCATGGGCCTTTTAGTGAGTGGCTTCCTTTTGGCCACTCTACCATAAAGGCCTGATTAGATGAGTGTGTTAGCTATGGCTGCCCCTCTGGATGGTTCTCCACAAGGGACTGCTGGAGCTCAATCTAAGTGACCGTTGGGTTCTTGGTCACCTCTCTGACCAAGGGCCTTCTTCCCCGATCTAGGGAGGGTCCTGGTGGCTCCAAACTTCTTCCATTTTCGAAAAACAGTGCTTTTTGGGACCTTCAATGCTGTCTACATTTTTTGTGTCCTACCCAGATTTGTGCCTTGACACAGTCTGGTCTCAGAGGTCCACAGACAATTCCCTGGACCTCATTGCTTGGTTTCTGCTCTGATAAGCACTGTCAACTTTGAGAGACCTTATATAGACAAGTATGTTCCATTCCAAATCTTGTTCAGTCAAATGAATTACCTCAGATGTACTCCAATTTCCTCTTGTTGGTAAAAAGTTTCTATCCATCCATCCATCCACACACCCACCCATTAACCCATCCATCCATCCATCTATCAAGTTGTGGAAGCATCTCATGGACAATCAGTGGAAATCTTCAGCAAAGGGTGTAAATACTTATGTACCTATTGTGTTTAAATGTTTGCGTTTTTTATAAATGTAAGAAAATGTCTGAAAACATGTTTTCACCTTGCAATTATGGACCGTTTTGTGTAGATTTTGTAAAAAGAAAACTACACTTAAATATATTTTAGAATAACTGTAATGTAACAAAATGTGGAAGAAGTGATGGGGTGTGAATACTTTCTGGTGGCACTACATATATGTATATATGTATAAAACTTAATATCTCTGGCAGATGCAGTCCAACATTCATAACAGTTTTCCATGTGTAGCAATCTAAAGTGTTTCGCTGAGTGCTCTTGTGTTTTTCGTTTTGTTCTTCTTAAAGCCCTGTATTTTTATTACTGTAAATTAAACTAAATTATTACTGTATTTATCCTGCTTACACCAAAGAAAACAACAGCGCATACCAAAGAAAATGCGCTTGCATGAATTACAGTAAAGTATATATAGTGGTAACATCGATATTTCATCTTCTAGCACTGTGGGAGACAGCAGTTCAGTGTACACTGTACAGTACTTATATGGGTTTACCTTTACATTTTTTTTAAGGGTAATGTATTGAGCTGAGTTTAAAATGAAATTAAAGTGTTTTGGGAGCACATTTGGGGGCATATTTAGGGTTTACACTATAAAAATAGGCATTATAGGCATTTTTTTTAACCACATAACAAATTACTGTTTTTTCACAATTCGCGGGTGCTCTTGGAACATATCCCCAAGAAATGAAGGTTTACAACTGAAGTTAAAAGTGAAATTTGTTGGTTGCCAAGCATTAATTAGACAGTCAACAAATAAGGCAGGGCTTGAAAAGATTGAGGTGGTTAAACATGCAATTATTAATAATAATGAACTCATTAATAATTAACTCACAGTCTCATCTACGTGTGCAGGAATATGTTTCATCAAAGTGATTTGCAATCAGTTTGGGTTGTAAGTTCCAAAATTAATAAATCAAAAGTGTGCATTGCTTCCAAGTTACTAATAAATACATCGCAGTCAGTGTTTGATACTGAGTTGCAACAGCAAATTTTACATGAGATGTCCTAAATGGGAATTACTCTATCAGTCAGGTCTATAATAACATTAAGATAATAACATTAAGTACTCACCATGTTTTTTGAGGAAGGGGAAGGGTGATCCGTCTCCACGCAGTGAACTCAGAAGGATGGTAAACACTAGGAGCAGTGAACTCAGTACAGCTAGGCATGCCTGGAAGACAGGCCTAGAAACACAAACCAATCATTCTCTTCTTAACTATTGCTCAAGCAGTTTACAATTTGTCAGTTTACAATTTGTCATTTCCTGTAAAGATAACTGATTTATTTTACTACTACTGATAATAATAATACAAACAAAAATCAAATGAGTCATTTAAAATAAAAAATAAAAATCCTAGAAGACATTCAGTTTTAATCAGACTTAAGAAATATATGAAATTACAAATTAATTTGGTGCAACATGCACAACAGAGAAGACTTTACTGAATATGTTTATACTCGCAGTTTTGGATTTTAGTTCTCACCTCCTTGACCAGGTGCCAGGTCAGCCCATGATTAGTAGAAAACTCCAATCGAACTTGTGTGTCAATGTGAGGGGAATGTTCACGACCACAGCCCAACACCAGGGAGAACTGCAGGGTGTAGGAAGCCCCAATCTGCATGGACTGAGTCTCCACATACCGTATACTAGATCCAGGATTGGGCTCTCCAGAAAAACTGTATAGACACAAAAAGTGTTTAATTTTGTCTTCACTTTTGCAAGCACATCTTTCAGAGAAAAACAATACTGCACTGAAAAAACAATTCTTTGGATAACTGAAATGCATACATCAGTTCCACGAACAGAAGATATAATAACTTATAACTTATTCCACGAATTAAAATATATTGCATTAACATAATTGAACGTAAATGAAATGCAATCACTGTGTTGATGGACATATTTCAATCAAGCAATTCTAAGCACTAATTTTTCAGTGAACAGAATATGACAAGCCTAAAACTATAATAAATATGAGAATGAATGAAAAGCTACATGCGGTCACCTGGGACTGGAACATTTATTAATTTCAGGCACCTACATATGTAAAGTAGACTAGAACTTGATCATCCTTGCTCTCTAGTTTTTCATGGCCACTCTCGAATGACTTCAATGAAACTTGCAAAGTATGATAATACAATATGGTAACCTACTAGGACACATACTGACCAGGCCCTGTGCATATCCCTTGCACTAATGCTAAACCCAGTCTTGGTATCTCTAAACAATTGAAACCCAGAGTAATACCTGAGTGTCCAGTCATGCTGACAGTAGGGCTGCACATGGCCAAGGTAGAAGCCCAGGCTCTGAGTGACATCCAGCACATTGCTGAAGTCCAAGCTAATGGTGTTGAAGAGCACAGAAGTCATGCTGATTTCATCCAGTGCCCAGACATCCTGCCCGCGACCCGAGTGATATGGCTGCCACCAGCGGAACAGCACCCCAAACTTTCGTGCACCTGGAGGGAGCTCCACTGACACAATTCTAATGTAGATAGAGAGTGTGTGATTAGGTGGTCCATCTTGATAACTTCCCTACATGTACAGATCAGGTGAACAGGGTACATGGACAACATGGAGCCAAAACAAGAACATAAGGGCACTTAGGACCAGTAAGGTCCTCTGCTTTGAGGAACCCACATCCAAACCAATCCTCTGCATCAACAAAAAGAGTAAAGGAGTAATCATTTTCTAGTTGGAAATGTTGCCTGGTTGTCATTTGTCATAAAAATCTGATCTAAAAACAAAAGTCTCACAGTCACCACCCACTACTGAGAGTAAACTAAAGCAAACCTCTAACACCCATTCAAAACTTTCCCTTCACAACAATATTTTTCCTCACAATATTTAAACACAATAAGTACAATATTTTACATACATTGGTTTTGCTTTTGCACCTCATAATCAATCTAGAATTTCATTGAATGTTAATGAATGTGTTTTGCTTTCATTAACATTCAATGATACTAAAGGGGGCATTCCACTGAATCTCTTATTCAGAGTGACTTACAATCATTTGCAACAGGGACAGTCCCCCTGGAGCAACTGAGGGTTAAGTGTCTTGCTCAAGAACACAATGGTAGAAAGTGGGTTTGAATCTGCGACTTTGTTTATTGGGTTCACAGGCAAGTGTTTTTACCCACTGAGCTGCAACCACCCGCATAATACTAGGAAACATGGAAAGTCATGTTTGGGCTTCTGTTGTTTTTACAGTTGAGGTTTCAGTTTTGCTGGTAGAAAATATAATGGGAGTGTGTTTTGTACCTAAAACACTCTGGTTATTTTAGCTTCTTGTCACAATTGAGAGCTTCACTGTTGTAGAAAAAGTTGTGTCTAATGTGGCATACCTGGGCTCATGGAAGCCTTGGTAAGAGTAATGCTGCAGCAGCGTCCAGGTGATACCATTGTCTGAGGAGTAGTGGAGCAGCAAACCCTCTCCAGGCTGATCTGGTGCAGGACAGGAACTCAGGATACTACGGCTTCCTAGTCTCAGAGTGAACTGTAGGTACCTGTACAGATGATGATGATCACTCTTGAGCACTCTTGAGTGTTGGAAATGATTGTGATTATATTCACCTATTCTACATGATATATAGAAAATAGACAACTGAATCAGAATGTAACAGTAAGAATAATATTTTTGAGTTGAATGTATTAATATGTAATATAGATAACATAAATAGCAAATAAATAAGAAAATGTTTATATGCATACATGCAGTATTATGCAATAACTTGGAGCAAACAGTCCTTGGATTTTAAGGGGCTTGAAAAATTTGTCCAAAAAGAGAAGAATCTAGGAGACATTTCAGTGCATCAGAGCACTTTTATCACACATAGGCCATGTGATTTCGCAGCTTAGGCATTTTCACCAATTCCTAATTTCTAAGGACTTCTTCGTGGTGCTGTTGTTTGCGGTTTCATAGAAGTCCAAAATAATCAACTTCTAGTAATTTATTGACAGTAGATAAAACAATGTGGATGCCAAAGATTCAATCTTATTTTAATACCTTCATTTCTTTAAAACAGGAGAGAGAGCTTAGCCCTCTCTATTTACAGCCGTGTTTAAAATCTCAAAACTACAGGTAAGTTAAAGGCATTAATTTATACTGATATTAATTTCTCCTACTTTTCCACTATCAAGAACCTTGCAACCAAACAAAATTTGTGTTTGTGCTTTTGTGTATGTCTACCTGGCCTGAGAGCTGTCCAGTGGGGCAGTAACCAAATGTCTCCTGCTGTCTCTGTTGAAGACCAAGGCCTTCCCACTGGCTAAAACCCCACAGCCAAAACTGACCTCAGCCCCACGCAGAGAGGAGAAGCTGTGATAAGAGGAGAGCCTTGGGCTGGAAAAACCCTCTGACAGGAATGCAGGGAAGGTTTGAGATGCTAGTTCACATGCTGGACCACTGAAACCTGGGTCACACCTGTGCAAAAAGGGTGGCACTGGGTTTATAAAGGCATTTATAAAGTAACCGTGATTTATAAAGAAACAGGATTGGAAAAGTGTAGCAACAAAGCATTTTTAGAGGATGTTGTTACTTCTACTACTACTAGTCTCAAACCAAAAAGCAATGAAGTGAACTCTGCACAATGATGCATTTAGTATGTTTAATAAAATGTAGCCTAAAATGATTAAATCAGAATTTGCTTTTTTAAACATTATTGTAGCCAGCAATTCTCAGTAGAAGATGTTAATTCAGGGCTGGGCAATCAGTGTCTACAGGGGGTCACATGAAAAAACTGTGTTGGTGTCACGCTTTGGCCGGTTAGGAAGGAGGCGAAGGAGGCACAGGTGCAGAGGGACATGTTGAATGATGAGGATTTATTAATAGGATATTTACAAGGAGAAGAGATACGAATAAACACGAGAGAGGAAGCCTCACGAGACGTATGTCTCCACACCGAACACCCAGTGTGACCCATATTTAAACCCCAAAAGCACCAATGAGAAGTGAGAGTTCATTTAGTCCTTGATCCGTCTCAGGTGCCCTTCTGCTCCGCTCAATAATGAGTTCTAAGAGGAGCAGAAGGGCGTCAGCAGTCCCGGTCTATGTCCCCCCCTAGAGGTCCAGACCGGAACTGTGACAGTTGGAGGTCCGAATCAATGACAACATGAACTTAATTCTGCTCAATATTAATTTTCTCCCATTGTAAAAAGCAGTAAATTATATATTTTGATAAGTTGTGACTAGGCTTCTCACGACACTGAAATTTCAAACTCGATACTGATACTAAGGATGATGGACTATTTTCGATACTACAGGGGGAAAAAAAAAAACACAGGAACTTTTTAATAAATAATTTAAAGTCTGCTCAGGGGCTGTTCTCTGCAGGGAGGAGAGCTTCGTGACTGGCCTCGTTTGATAGGTCTTGGGGAACTGAGGGTCCCTGTAAAATTTCGCAGCGCTAGGTTGTTTCCCGGCCGAGCTACAGGGCAAAATGCTCTTTGACAGCTTTTTTTAAAGGTGCGTGCCACTTTTTTTTTCCTCAGTAGAGAGCCAGAGGGAGCGCCTCAGGCCTCCAAAGCCCCACAGCTCCCCCTGGCTCTCTACTGAGGAAAAAAACGTGGCAAGCACCTTTAAATCCCGAATGGGCTGTCATGTAAACATTGGGTCCTCCAGGTAGCTAGGGGAGGGACTGCCCGCTGCAATGCTTGTGGAAAATTGTTGTAGTCTGCCGGTGATTTCCGTGAACCGCCAGATGCAAAACTGGTATTTAAGTATAGATACCAGTGCTAATTGATATCGAACTCGATACTAAATTTTAGCATCGATTAGTATCTGAGAATCGATTTTTTGACAACATTATTCATTTATGTTTATGACTGACATACCATGGGCCGGACAGGGATACCCAAAGGGCCGTATGTGGCTTGCGGGCCGTAAAATGCCCAGGTCTGTGTTAAGTGTTTCCTCAACTTGTAAGCTGCTTTGGTTAAAAGCATCTGCCAAATGAATAACATGTAACAGAATGTAAAGCTCATACTTGCATCCAGTGCGTGAACAGTGTCCTCTTCCTGAACAAAAACGCAGACAGGATGGCCCAATATATACTGTAAAGAGCACACAGACACACACACACACACACACACACACACACACACACACACACATGCAACGTAGAGAAATCAAGGAGAGTGGAAATCACTCTGGATCCAAAAAAGAATAATCAAACACATACAAAATTGGGGGAAATGAACAGCACTAGCATAATTTACTTTAAATCATGCTAAATGATTTCACAGTATCATAGACTTGTTTCAGTAAACAGTCTTCAGTGTTCTCTGGAACTGAACAACCTTTAACAATAAACAAATATGAATGTGAAATATGAGAAGCACACTGGGAGAGCAACATAATGGTAATGGTAAATTATGGTAATGGTAAGTTATTTTGTCACTCTCCTACCTAATGTTAAGATTTGCTGCATGTGAAACTGCCAAACAAACATTACGTTAGTGATTTGAAGAAAAAAAATAGGCAATGGAATGTTTCATTTTGTTTATACCATCTCTTCCTCTGCTGCGATTTTCAATGATATGTTAGTGCCTAGATAACAAAAGTAAACTTTCACTTTTCATATGTCCCATCTCCTTTTAGTCTCAAATGCTCCAAAGCTGATTACTAAAACTAGAAGAGTTTTGGTTCTCTGGCTACACTAGGATAGTGATTATTTGAAAGTACTAGCACTTTAATGACTCTCACCATTGTCAATAGCCCACATGTTGCCTTTCCCAGTTCCAGTCTGTCTCCACCGGAACTGAGTGCTCTCAGTTAGGGCAGCGTTGGGGAGAGGGATAGAAATTCTCGTCCACCTGCACAAAAACACACAAACAAACAAACAAACAAACAAGTAGACAAAAACTAACATACTTTTTAACTTTTAGAGTATATGCAAATAAATCATACCAGCAGTAGCTCAACAAAATATTTCATGTGAGGATGAGCACAACAGGCAAGTTTATAATACCACACAAACTCACATATATAGGGACAATAACATGAACACACACACACACACACACACACACCCGCTGTAGTTCTCGGATGAGTAGATTGTGCTGTGGGGAAGGTGTGATCCTGAACACAGCTCAGGCAGACATTCTGTGTGCAGGAGGGACCAGTAGCGACCATGATTGGTTGAGAACTCCAAGTTGACACTAAAAAAATGCACAGAAGATATGTGGAAAAAGCAAAAAAGAAAACTTTATTATGAAAATTTGAATACTCAATACATTACTTTGTGCTTTACACTTTAAATGTAATTATGAATAACCCAAATAACGTTTGGTAGCTTAATAAAACTAAATGTATGCTGATCCTAATAGTTTCCGTCTTAATTAATGACTGTATTTTTTAACTTTATATTGTTAGTTTATAGATAGTAGTTTTTTTCAGTTTTGTAACAGTCTTACCCTTCACTTTTGTTTCAGTTTTTTCAAATAAGTAGCCAGTTTAAGAGAATGATAGCTATAGTGGGCACCTGTTAACAGGCTGGTAGGAGCCACAGCCGAGGTTGATTGAAAACTGGGCCACGTGTGTCTGAGTGCTAGGCAGCACTGGCAACAGCTGCAGGAAGTCCAGCGCCCATACATGACGATTGGCTCCACCATGAAACTTTTGTTCCAAACAGAACTGAGTCACAAGAGTCTGCAGCTCCACAGGCAAGGCCACAGACACCACAGCAGGGGTCTGCGAGAGAGAAAGAGAGAGAGAGAACTTATATCCAGAACTTATATGTTTTCAAACAACCAAATGCCTAAATCTACTTTTTATTTATTATGCTGTAAAGGTAATACATAACCAGACCTTTTGATAACATTAGTCTTGAAGAAACACTGATGTAAGACAATTTTGTGTTTTATGGGTCAATAATTTGGTTGATACGAAAGACTCAAAAGCTTTACCCTGTAGGCTAAAAATGGAAGTGTGTCAAGAAGCACATGGTCTCTTCTTCCCTCGGACCGTCCAAAGAGGATAACATTATTTTCATGTGACTCCCCCGGGTCACAGTCTCCAGCACCTGTCACACACAAGAGTGCATACAAATATAAGCAAGACATCCCATGTTCAACTAAATTACAATCATCAAAATCAACCATGACTTTGTTTACATGAACAATCCATACCCATAGTAAAATGGAAGCGCAGGTTTCCATAAGATGTTGTGTCCAGGTAGGGAGTGCACACCCTTCTTTCTCCATTCCCAAGGAACACTAGTGCAGAGCCTGACTCAATTTCTCCACACTGCGTGCCATACACTGCCCCTTCAATATCCCAGCTATAGAAAAGATGACAAAAATTTAACATTTAAGTAGAAAAAACGACTTCATTTGGTTTGTATTTTGTTTCATTCATTAACATTTGTTTGAGCTGCAGTAAATAATATGTAGTTGGCAGTAACTAATACTATTTTGTTATTGTTGGCAGCAGAATGGGCCTAGTGCCAATCCAAACAATGGCAGAAGAATGGGTTGAACTGAAGAGCTCGGAAAGTTTAAACATGACGCTGTCATAGAACCTTTGCCACAGGTCTGACATTCTGCCTCATTGAACTCTTAGTGCTTTTATTGTAAAATGGAATTGTCTAGAAGCAACAATAACTTGCCCATGAAGCAGTAGCCAATCACACAGTGTGCGGACACTGACTGCTGATGCGCATGGTGTGTAAAAATCACCCACCTTTTGTTGCATCACTCACTACAGAGTTCCAAACTGTGTCCAAACATCATCACAAGAACTGTGCTTCAGGAGATTCATGAAAGTTTCATGGATCTTCCAGCCCCCATTGGACTTTGGAGCAATGAAAACATGCTCTTTGGAGTGATCCTTCATGCAAATTTTGGTTGAGACAATGGTCTGGGGCTGCTTTTCAGGGATTTACATACTACCCTTAGTTTCAGTGAAGGTTAATACTAATACTACAAAATCTGTAAACATTTTGGACTCTGTACAATTTTGAACAAACTAAGTTGAACCTGTTTTTTAACAGTTTGGCTTCTCCTCTAGCTCTAGCATGACCCTCAAGGCACCCACGGACCCTCCATCACCATCATTGAGGACCAAGTGAGGAGAAAACTGTGCAGACTCTATCCTGCCAAGGCACCGGGCACAGATGGCATAAGCCCACAAGTACTCAAGTTGTGTTTGGCCAGGCAAGGCAGTAAGCTCTCTGCTATGCAGGTTCATGTTCCCTTAGTCACGAGGATTATGGACTACCTAACTGATAGGCCACATGTGCGACTACAGGGATGTATGTCTGACACAGTGCTGTGTAGTACTGGTGCACCTCAGGAAACAGTTGGTCACTGTTCCTCTTAACCCTGTACACATCTGACTGCCATTACAACACAGAGGGCTGGTGTGAGCTGAATCAGCGGCAGCTCAACATCAACAAGACCAAACTGGTGGTGGACCTACGAAGAACATAAGCTGGACTGGTCAAAGAACTCTCTGGCTACATACAAGAGCGGTGAAAGTTGTCTGTCCTTCCTATGTAGATTCTGATCTTTAAAAGTCTGCAACACAATGTTCTATGAGTCTGTAGTGGCCATGTTCTATGCTGTGGTGTGCTGGGATGGTAACATGAAAGTGGCAGCAGAAACCAAAAGACTTAACAAACTGATCAAGAAAGCGGCTCAGTGGTAGGTGAGGAATTAGACAACATGGAAACTGTGGTTGAAAGGAGAACATTGTCTAGACTTCAGTCCATTATGGACAATGCCAATCACCCCCTCCACAGTGTGGTGGCCACTAGAACTCCTCTCTCTGTCACACATCCACACAATAATCTGTGCAATAACCTGATGCTACTCAGATGTGCAATTTCTTATGGTGAGGTAAATTATTATCATTACCTGCAATATCTGTATTATGATATGCAATTGTTTACTATGCGCAACAGTCTTGTTATGTTTTAATATCACTACAATTTTCACATATGTCACTAATATGTGTAATAACAAACCTGGTATAGAGTGTACCCCCAAACCACTATTTGCAATTACTTCAGCAGTAATTTTATTTATTCATCTATAGTATTTGTATCCACCTCTCTTAGTGACCAGAGCATTTTGTGTACACAGCATAGTGTATTTAGTATGAAGCATTTTCTGAGTATTTCTTGAGAGATTTATTTTGACATTTATTTTTACTTATACTATATTTTAAAATGTTATTGTCTTTCTGGGATCAATTAACTTTTTAAATTCTGATTCTGATTCTAAAGACTTGGTTTGAGGAACTTTGGTGGCCTGCCTCAACAATAATGGCAATAATGTACAATACTTTGACCTCCTTGGTAATATCTTTCCACAGGCTCTATTTTGCCACACCTGTCAGATAATAAAACACACCTAACACAGTTAACACTCTGATAAGAACAACTACAGCATAGTAACCACTTAAACCCTCTCACACTAGGAGTCATGCTAATTATTATTAATCATTGATACAGATAACAGATAACATATTTGCATTAAAAATTAAAAGCTCCAATTAGCTCCATTCTGTAAATGTGTCCCACTGTGGCTGTTCGAGGCACAGTAACCTTCAGTGTTTATAAGGTATTACTTGTGCAGTGTAACTAATCAGATGTGCTGTAGGCAGGACATTGCTGTGGACCTCGGAGTGAGACAAGTAGTGGATTTTAATTAAAATATTTTGCCGGCAGTTAGCAAAAAATAACAATAATTACAATTGTAAAAATGCTGAATATCAGATTCAATAATCGTCCTCTATTTCACATTCTAAATTCTTTGCTATTGTCTTCCAGTTTAAGCTGCTCCTAATTAGGGGTTGGTACAGAAGATCAACCGTCTCCATTTCTTTCTATCCTCTGAATCTTCTTCTCTCACACCAACTGCCTACTTGTCCTCCCTCACCACATCCATAGACCTCCTAAAAGGCCTTCCTGTGCTGGAGGTGCACAAGCCTGGGTGTTTAATAGTCCCAGTCCAAGCCCAGGTAAACTGGGAGGGTTATGACAGGAACGACATCCAGTGTAAAGCTTTGCCAAATCAAATATGTCAGCAAGCAGAATTAAAATGAAATTCTATGCCTTAAAATTAAATTCACTTCATTCATATCCAGTTCCTGCTCAGAGGAATGTAAAAATTGTATTACAGATTTTCAAATTATTATTACTATAAGCAGATATTGATTTAAGTTTAGCTTTATAGGTATGAAGAACAGATGTGGACTACTTAAGCACTGGTGTACATAGCTCTGGATAAGAGTGTTTGCTAAATGCCGTAAATTTTATTATTATTATTATTATTATTATTATTATTATTATTAGTAGTAGTAGTAGTAGTAGTAGTAGTACAACTATTGTTAACTTGTTTTGCTCTTGCCCTATACATAGACAACCTTGTGATGTGGGCTCAGGGTTTTTTTTGACCCACACAAGCTTGATCCAGTGTTAGAGCCAACCCACCCTGTCCGACTCACAAAAATGATAGCTAATCAACAACTCAAACCTGTTATTTATAATGCTGCTTTGTCACTTTTTGAACTGCCCAATCCGCAAATTTTTTTAATAAGCTGACCTGAACATGCCAGACCTGCAGGTTACTGGTCAATTTGCGCCTCATGACTACCTTGTGAAAAACTTACACACATGAACTTCATATCATTTTGAATAAAGAAGCCTGCGATTAAAGTAATTATTCTGTATGTGAGAGTAGAGAGATGTTATTGTCTCTGTTGTTTTTGTTAATGTCTATACCCACCCATTAGGTGGACTCTCAAAATCTTCCTCCCAGTAGCTGTGCCCTTCTTCCCGATGGAGATCGATGTCCCGCGTGGAGGCAAAGCTGTGCCCTGCTCCCTCTCCACCATGAAAATACAGAGAGCTCCCCTCTGATTGACAAGCATGCTGGCAAATAGAATAAAAAGGAAATAGGAATATCTTAAACTAAATCATCACCTGAAGTCAGACCTGTTATCATTAGTACGTATTTTGCAAGTGCGTATGTAATACTTATGTGGCAAAAAGCATACATACCATAAAAGTCCACTTTCACTTTTATTGTGAAATGAAGGTTTCATTATTTTCATTATGTTACAGGTTTTTCACAATTGCTAAGTTACATTTCCCAGTAAACAGTTTGTTTACTCATTGCATCTAACCTCCCAAATGCATTACAACCAGCAAAACAGTGTTGGAATGCCACATTTTCCCACACCACAACAAATATTATACCAATATCACATACAGTTTGTCTGGAAACTTTATCTGGAGACTGTGGAGAGTGCTGTGCTGTATGGGCGAGTGATTTTTAAGAACACTGTCATTGAATATTTGCCCCTTTCTGACCTAGAACTTGCTCTACTGCTCTCTGGCTAAAATCAGAACCAGCTGTTTGCCATAATGTATTTACATATTTACTTGCATATTTATTGGATTTCATCCTATATCAATAAAAAAATCTAAGTGTAAAAGGTTGCAGTAATTCAGTTTTGCACCTATGATTAACAGTTTTGAAGACAGTATGTAAGCATGTGTGAAATGGGCATGTGTGAATATGTAAAGTTTTGCTGCTAGTGGAGTCTGAGTAAGAAAAGTATCTGTGATTTTTGAAGCATGAAGTCTCTGAAAGTATCTGCTGTAAAAGCACCGAAAAACAGATCATACAATAAACAAGATGAATTTCTGCAAGAAAATATGAAGTGTGATTGCATGGTTGCTATAAAACCAGTGCTTGGAGACATCCAAACATTAATTGTTTTGGGAAAAAAAACATCATGACGAACATTTTAAAGGCAACTTTACTGTCTTTTTTCTCTCGCAGAGGGGGGTGGGGACTCAAGCACACAAATAATAACCAATCACAAACTTGACATATTTTATTGTCTTTTATTTTTTTTAAACCAAAAAATTCATATGAAAAATATACTTGTGATATATTTTGTAACATCCTGCTGTGCTGCTGTGCCCTCTCTGGAACCACAGCATCTGACAGGCCTTAGACATTACTTGCTCGTGTTCCCTTGTATTTATATGTTCTCTACTTTTTCCCCTTTGTATAGCATTATGTTTCCTTGTAGCCTTTTTTTCTCTTAGTTTATGTTGGTTAATGATGTTTTCTTAATAACTTTCCTTGGTTCTGCTTGAATGGATTTTTCAGTTTTGTTTTTCCCTTTGTTTTCATGGACTCTTTGTGCTTAACATTATGTCTTGTTTTAACTGATTACAATAAAGCTAACTCACACTTGAGCCCACATACTGAAGCTACAATATTACTTCTAGTGACCAGTTATTAAAAAAAAATATATATATTTTCAAATTGGCGAAGACAGTGTTACTCCGACAAGATCTTTCTATGTTACCTTCACGGTGGCGCCAGGAAAAAAGAGCCAGTTGGCTGTATCGAGAGGATCTAGGTTGTCTTCAAGCAGGGTGGGTTTATGGGCCATGTTGACCAGCAATACATTGTCCAGCCCCCAGCAAGACTCATAACCATCAGGCCCCACTGCAGCCTCTTGAGCCCATCGCAGTCGCACTGCCTCTCCTTTACAGCCAGGGGGCACTGGCAATAGATGTACTACTGTGCTGCTATTATTGGGTGCTCTAAAAAGAAGAGGAAGAAACATTAAAATGACACAGACAGACAGACAGAATAAAACAGAGACAGGTTGCGGACAGATTGGTTTTTGCTGGTATTTTCAACTGTTTACACTAGATCATGTCATACAACTTGAGTATGAGGATTATACCCGAATAGGTAGTTGTGAACATATATAAACACATTCAAAATAGGTTTCAATCTGATTACTCAATCTTCTTCAGGAAGTTGCCAATTTCAGCCACATTTGACAAGCGAAACCCCTCCTAATATTTTGACAGTGCCTCCCCCTGCTCTTCTGTATGTGGAGAAGAGACCACCCTTCAGATTTCAGGGGAAACACTGCTCATTTGTTGATCTTCTGGCTTGAGGTTCTACAGCCTACTTTATGGGGTGCCATTTGTAAAAACAGCTTAAAAAATGTAGAGGTGTCATTTTTTCATCATTTAGCGCAATTGTCACACAATTAGAGCTAAATGTTTCAAAAAAACAGTGTTACATTTTGGTACATTTTCTTGCTGCGTAAATGTTAAATGTTAAAATAAAATGTTAAATATATATCTAAATGTTCAATCTAAATCTAAATGTTAAATCTTAAATCTAAATGTTAAATCTATATCTAAATGTTAAATCTAAATCTAAATGTTAAATCTTAAATCTAAATGTTAAATCTATATCTAAATGTTAAATATATATCTAAATGTTAAATCTTAAATCTAAATGTTAAATATATGTCTAAATGTTAAATCTATATCTAAATGTTAAATATATATCTAAATGTTAAATCTCAATCTAAAAGCTAAATCTTAAATCTAAATGTTAAATCTATATCTAAATGTTAAATATATATCTAAATTATCTAAATGTTAAATCTTAAATCTAAATGTTGCACTCTAAAGACAGCTGAAGCTGGGCTGAGTGGTGCTGAGATGGCTGGAGCTGGGGCTGGACTGAGCACTGGGAGCAGAGCTGGATGGGGTGGTGCTGAGACAGCTGGAGCTGGGCAGAGTGGCGCTGAGATGGTTGGAGCTGGGCTGAGTGGCGCTGAGACGGCTGGAGCTGGGCGGAGTGGTGCCGAGACGGCTGGAGCTTGGCTGAGTGGCGCTGAGATGGCTGGAGCTGGGCTGAGTGGCGCTGAGATGGCTGGAGCTGGGCTGAGTGGCACTGAGCTGAGGGCTGGAACTGAGCTGAGGGCTGGAACTGAGCTGAGGACTGGAACTGGAGTTGAGCAGCCAAGACGAATCTCCACACGGAGGCTGAGATCTATCATACCTCCCAGTGTTACGGGAAGTTCGATCCGAGAGAGCTCAGCTTGCAGGTGGGGTGCCAGACCCTCATAATACTTGGTTTTTAAAACCAAGTCGCTTCTCCCGGTCCGGGCTGTCACAGACCGGGTTCCCTGCCTGATGTAAAATAACCAGGGAATGGAAGACTCACCAGAAGATTTAGACGGCTTGTTGGAGACGCTGGAGGAGCCGGAGGGCGGCCTGGAGTCGGAAGGAGAGCCGAAGGATGGGCTGGAGTTATGGAGTGTCTGGCTGATGATGGGAGGAAAGCTGGACAGTGTGCTGAAACAGCTGGAGAAACGTGATAGCCTTTTACCACTGCTAAGGAGGCAGCCATCTTGGCCTCGTCGGGTTTGGAGTGAGGAGGATGCACTGGAGGAGCCGAATGTTGGACTATGGAAGTCTGCTGTATCTCGTGGTGGGGTGGAGCATTCTGTTACGATGGGACCCTTACCGTACCAATATGAAGAGGAGACACAGGCGCAAACTTCCATGATGAGGTGAGTTTATTGACAACTAACACAACAAGCAGAAAACAAACGGGCGCGAGGGCCGTACAAGAACTTAGATAATTGAGAAAGTACGAATGAGACGAGTAGTGAAAGAAGAGAAAGAAGACTAGGAAGAAGATCAGACTGATAGAGTAATGCTCCACGCCACATCTGAGGATAAGAGTGCCTTAAATAGACAGCCCGGGGCTAATCAGCCCTCTGCTCAATTATCCTCAGCTGTGGTTGGAGCACAGTTCATGGTCCCATGACAGTCGGAACATTTTGGTGCAATCTTTTACAATTTTCCTTGCAGCTGCTATGACATTACTGTTGCTTCGTGGGACAGCAGACCCTCGTTCACAACTAGCTGTAATGCGTGTGCATTAGCCAAATATTGGATGTAAAACTGAATACTGCTTTGGGATCCACTTGTAGCAGGCCATGGGTGTACAATGACACTAGATTAAAAAACTCTGGTTGCTCGACATCCGAAAAGTAACACCTACTCTTGCATTTTGGGCTGAGGTTATTTGAGACTTCTGAAGCCTCTATCCTCAACTATGGAAAAAACTAAACTTTGGATGAATTTTAAATATTTCTTCAATTTTTCACACTTAATTTTTCCAAGTTTGATTAACTTACATTTTTCAGTTAGTTCAACTTAAAGTAGTCAATCTAATACATTAGATTTTTCCACTTAAAACCAATTAAACTGCTTATGCTCAACTTATGAATATAATTTGAAACAACTAAATAACCCAAGTCAGTTCAACAGTCCACTTTATTACAACGCATTGTTGAATCCTAGCATAAATCGCTATAACAAAATACTGTGGTCAGAATCAGTGGACAATTTTAAACATTTCAAATAAATCGCATAAATCGCATGCTCACCTTCTTGGATCACAAAGATCCTCATAGCTTCCTGTGAGATTTCTTTATGGGAAATTTCTGTGTCCTGTGAAAAGAAAACACAATGAAATTTCTGATCAATTTGTGATTTTTCTTATAGTTGGGGAACTCGGAAGTCGCTTTGGATAAAAGTGTCTGCTAAATGCTGTAAATGTAATGTAAATGGAAAAAAATACTGATTTTATGCATACCAAGAACTCTTTGATAAGCATGTCAACATCTTCATCAAGGTAGATAAGTGATTTCAGCAGCAACTCCCTCTTCACTCTGATGTCTGTAGTCTGGAACAGTAATGTAAACAGTAAAAGAGAAAAAATAGTAAATTCATAGAAAGTGGAGGGCCTGGGGTTCGTTAATTCTAGAGCCCATTTGCACTGTTTATTTTAGCAACTTCTCTACTTACAAGGCACCTGAAATTAACTCATCACCTAACAAGCAATCTTTTCAAAAATTTTGAATGTGATTTAGAATGTGACCACAAACAACCCTGAATATGTAGTGCAGGTGGCCTCAAAGACCAGGATTAAAAAATACATCCTCTGGAACACATTTGTCTTACAACATAAGTAAGCACTCATTACATAGGAGTTGTAACATCATGACCAGGTGAAGTAAATAACACTGGTTACTTGGTTACAGTGGCACCTGGCAATGGTTGGGCTATATTAGGTAGCAATTAAAATATTGCCCTTAAAGTTGATGTGTTGGGAGCAGAAAAAAGGGGCAAGTGTACAGATTTCAGCGACTTCAACAAGGGCCAAATTTTGATGGTAGACAGCTGGGTCATAGCATCTCCAAAACATGAGTATAAGAGCTAGAACACGGAGAAATGGAAGAAATTAGTCTGGTCTGATGAATCACGTTTTCTTCTACATCATGTGGATGGCCAGGTGTGTGTGCGTCTCTTACCTAGGAAAGACATGGCACCAGGATGCATTATGGAAAGAAGACAGGCTAGTGGAGGTAGTGTGATGCTTTGGTCAAGGTGATGCTTTGGTCAATGTTCTGCTGGGAAACCTTGGGTCCTGCAATCATGTGAATGTTACTTTGACACATTTCACCTACCTGGAAACAGTATGGCAGTGCCGTCATGCCCTCTGCCACACTCCAAAAATGTTATGAGAATGGTTAGAGGAACACAACAGTGGGTTTGAGGTGTTGACTTGGCCTCCAAACTCTGCAGATCTCAATCCAGTCGAGTGTCTGTAGCATGTGCTGGAGACAAGTCATCCGATCCATGGAAGCACCATGCAATTTACAAAACTTAAAATGATCTGCTACTGACAACTTGGAACCACATACCACAGCACACCTTCAGAGGTCTAGTGAAGTCAAGGCCTGAATGAATCAGATCAGTTATGGTGGCAAAAGTGGGACCTGCTCAATATTAGGTCAATGTTATTTAATACCATACCTGATTCAGAGTCTCATCATCTGACTGGTCTTCATTCTGACCTTTCTGCCTTTTTTACTGATTATTTCCACCAGATCGCTGGTGTATCTGTCCAGTTGTTCCATAAATTTAATTTCAAGTGGAATGGTTGTGATGTGCAAAAACTCAGCATTGATCTGAAACAGTTGACATGCTGGTAAATGTTCAATATTGTGCCACAAAGGTATTGGTCTATAAAATGTTATAAAATGTTATTTACTCCTTAACAAATAGCTCAAATGAACTAAAGAAGCAACAAATATCAACACTAGATGCATAGTACATAAACATAAAATAGTATTGGTTAAAGAAATATAACCCTTCACCTGTGAAACATGAAACAGAGCTGCTGATCCACAACTTCTCATCTACAATAAGCGAACATCTGGGCCATTTGATCCCTGATCATTCTATCATTATTGCTCTTCTTCACTTCCCATGGATGAGGAATTCTTTGGGCCTTTGAGCTCTTAATGTTCCAGACTCTAGTGAAGAGTTGCCTAAGATCAGTGTAATATCTAATTGAAATGGTGCTTCAGAAATTATGTCTTCATTGTTGTTTGGGGTCGAGATATTCACAAGGTCTAATATAAAGGTGGAATCTTCATCTGCTTGTGTAGTTGAGGTGGACGTGGATGTGCATTCTGAATTAATGGAATCAATGGATTTGGTTGTTTGGAGGTAACAAACCTTGATAGTACTCAGATCTGAAATTTCAGTGGTGGATGTCAAGTTTATGAAGACAGTGCCGAAGTCTGCATCCTTATACTGTAACCTTATGTCACCTCTTACTGAATAGGACCTTTTCACCTCACTAATGAGTTCTTTAATAGATTCAGGAATACCAGAATGTGGTGAGATTTTTACACAGTTATCCTTTCCTAATATGACAAGCAGTCTCGCAGTTGTCTTATGAACCATAAGTAAGTTAAGTAAGATCCTGAAACAGAGAGAAAGATATATCAAAATACAGTGGATCAGATAGCAAAGTGTTGAGCACAATTAAGAAAATGTTTCAAATTTCAATTGCTCATACTGCTCTTCACCTTAAACTTGTATATCATTTCACAGTAACAAGTCGCATTCCCCCTACAGCATAGTCTGCTAGGAGGTATGGATCTGTGAGCTCATGGTGCTCAAGAATTGCCAGCTCGTCTGTTTGAGAACGTCTCAGATCATATGCAACAATGGTTTTCCTCTGTTCCATGTACCACCCACTGAGCCTTCGGACAACAAAAAGCAACTTCTCTTTGAGAGTAATCATTTTTAAGCATCTTCTATGTCTTATAACCATCTTGAATAAGCTTTGTTTAGCTTCGAATCTCATACTCCATAATGCAACCAAGCGACCAAAATGTCTGATCAACTGACGGTAATGTTCCAAAAAATGTTCTTTCGGTAATATGTTTGAATCTGGGAAAAGCTCTTGAAATATTGTTCTGTGCTCTGATATTTTAAAATCCAGAATGGCAATGGATTCTTCAGTGTGAATGGGTGCGACAACAAGATCCACAATGTCTCTTAGGTCAGCGAGGATTTGTCAGGGCGGTTCATCAACAGGAACTTACTGTCCAATCAACAGAGGTAGAAAATGTTTTTGTGATGCATATGTTAGTAGAATCAAATGTGGCTGGTTGTTTTTGTCAGTCCACTTGTAGCCAAATGTGGTTAAAGTGAAATACTTCTTTGAGATCAAGACATTTAGACAGAGTGCTGTTTCAAAGGATATAATTCCCTCAAAAGTGTCAAGCACAATGTCACAAGGAAAGCTGTTGATGACACTGAAGTGGGAGAGCTTTTTAGATAGAACACAGGCCTTCTTTATATCACAACAACTTGTGACTTGGTTGGCTTCAAGATTTTTTAGGAGAGTGGAATGGTTTTCCTCTGTTCTCATGCAAAATTCTCCTGTTCTCACTTGTTTTTCCTGAGAGGCTCTTCTTCCTCCTGTACAGAATCTGCACACAAATTGTCCCATGAAACTCTCAACAAAACCTGCTAAACTGTGTGCCGCAAGGTTGTCAGCAACAACACACTGTACGGTGCCCTTCATCGGTTCACCCAGTTTCAGAATAAAAATGTCATCCCTTTCCAGTGTCAGAAGGCCATTAATTAAGGGCTCCAACACTCTTTCATACACAAAACATTTAACATCATTACTATTTATCAAGGAGGCCAAATATATTGATGACAATGTGGAGCTGTTTCCAGAGATCAAATTTCCTAGAGTCTAATAAATGGCACAAACTTTGTGTTTTTTCCTGGACATGCCAAACGGATTACACAGTTCAAAATCATCAATATACAAAACTAAAGCTATGGAGCGTTCCTTAGAGAGCAATAGGGTTTTTTTTAAGTAAATGCCATCAAAAGAATATCTGTAAGTTTGATTGTCACTCTGACTCTACTGATATTCTGTTTTCAAATTCACTGTATTGTCCAGTACTGTCTGACAATTCAGAATTTGTTGCAATGACTTTAATATGGATATATATACTGAAAATGTTTTTTGTTCCTGGAATCTAGCACATATCGAACTGATTCCACAATACTGAAATGTTTTTTGTAATACTGTTGTCGCTTCCTGACAGTCAAGGGGCAATGTCTCTTTATAGCTTCCTTAATAGGATTTGAATTGCAAAGTGATATCACTATGTTTTGGACCACATCCAGTTCTGCGTAACAGTTGTGATCACGTAACAAACTTGTTAGAGTTTTTTCTACAACAGGGACAGCAACTGAGCCAATCAAACACTCAAGCTCTTGAAGCAATTCATTAACAGCAGCACCAGGCACCAAATAAACACCTTCCAATTTTAGCAGGCCTGCTGCCAGTTTAAGCTCAATATCCTCCACACCTTTTGAGTCCTCCGCTGCATATAAAAGTTCTTCAGATATCAGTCCCTCATTGGTTTGGTCAGCAACAAAACACTCATTTGATTCTTCTGCTCCTTGGGAAGAATTTGCTCTTATCAATATTTCGGGTTTGAAATCATTCAGAGTTGCAGATTTAAGATATCTCCATTTATGTATATGAAAACAACCATAAACATTTGTTTTGAATATACATCCTGTATACATACATATGACTGACTGATGACAAAATATCCTTCCTTCTGTGTGGTTCAGACAATAGCAACATTACAATTTAAAACAATAACTTGACAATATCATGACGCCACAGAGCTTTTCATAATCCCTGTGTTCACCTCACACGCTTGAGCAGAGCGGTGGGAACAGTGTGGGTGTGTAAGGCCCCTTCCCCATGTCAGGTGTTATAAAAATGGATTTTGATTGGGAGGTGGTGGTGGCCTAGTGGTAGGATGCTTGCCTCTGGACCAAGAGGTCATGGGTTTGAATCCTACCTCCAGCACCACCACTGGGTTCCTGAGCAAGACCCTTAACCCCAAGTTGCTCCAGGGAGACTGTCCCCTGTAGCTAGGGAATGGAAGTCGCTTTGGATAAAAGCGTCTGCTAAATGCCATAAATAAAAAAAAATAATGTGTCAGTGCAGGAATAGGCAGGCTTGAGATAGGCCAGTGTTAAATGGGATGGGATTTTGTGGATTGGGGTGATGAAGTAGCCATTTTAGGGCAGCTGTACGGGAGTGGAAATAAGAAAGTTGGATATTAGCCGATGGCAAGTTGAGTTGCAGCTACTACTAACACCTACTTGTAGGGCAGTGTTGTTGTTTTTGTGGGTAATTACGACAACTTTCTGCTTTCCAGAGAAAAAAAAAACACTTAATTACAATACACCATCCACACAAGCACTACAAATATTTGTGCCAACATAACATGCAAAAATGGCTGTCCACTGCATATTACTGCACAATGTTCACTACACAATGTTCACCCTGGAGTTCACCTGTCAGGGCTGGGGGTTTATGACGGTGGGTGGCCACAAGGGGCCACCCTTATTAAAGTTTTTTGTTTCTAGTGTTTATTAGTTTCACCTGCATGTCTTTAGGGTTTAAGTGTTTGGGTTTTCTCATTGGTGGCTTTGTGTTTGTGTTTTGTTATTTAAGGATTTTGTGTTTAGCTTTCTGTTGTCGGTCAAGCCAGTCCTCACTCTTGTTTTGTTCGTGTTTTCCCGGTCTTTAATCCTGTTTTTGTATTGGCTATCTCGCTTGTTTTTGCTCATGTCTCCTTTTGTTTTTTTGTCCATAGTACTAGAGTTTGGCTCACATGCTGGTTTTTGTTTTGTTCGTTTCTGTTTAAAATAAAAGGAAACATTATAATGCATGTAGACTACCCGTGGTGTGTGTGTGCGTGCCCCGCATGTGAGGAGAAGGGGTTACCACAGCATGACAGATTGACTGACTCACCAACAAGGGGCGCTGGAGTCCGGGCTTGCTCGCCCGAAGAAGAGGAGTGGCTCCTGAGAGAACTGTCCATGCTCTCGAGCTTATTGCACAAGATGTGGCTGCATATGGCTTTGCCAACTGGCGAGCCCCTCCGCCAGCGAGGAGGAAGCGGGCAAGGAGGCCCGCCCTGAATCCCCGAGCCAAGGCGCTGAAGACGGGGGCTCTTTTGAATCCTCCTCCGCTCCTCGAGGCCCAGCAGCCTGGCTCTCCGCCCCACGAGAGCGAGCTTGTGAGGACCGAGGCCACCATGCTCGCGAGCGCCCAGACCACGCTCTCAAGCGCTCAGACCACGCTCTCAAACGCTCAGACCATGCTCTCGAGCCCAGAGAACACACTCAGGAGCGTCGTGGTGTCCTGGAGGCCTGTACCAGCACCTAGATGATGGCGTCAGCCGCCCACGCCTGCTCCCAGGCTTCGGGTACCAGCTCCAGGTAGGGGCAGAATGGGACCCACAACCCGTGGACCTTTTGGGTCCTTTAAAGGAGCCTTTAGACCTTTTAGAACAGCCCTTGAGGCCTGTTTTAGCCCAGAAGCTTGGCCCGTTTGCCCAGCAGCTTAGCCCAGTAGAGGGGCTGTTAGCCGCACAGGCGTTTTCAGAGGGGTTGTTAGCCACAGAGGGGTCTTCATAGGGGTTGTTAGCTACAGAGGGGTCTTCAGAGGGGTTGTTAGCCGCAGAGGGGCTTCCAGAGGGTTTGTTAGCCACAGAGGGGTTTTCAGAGGGCTTGTTAGCTGCAGAGGGGTCTTCAGAGGGTTTGTTAGCCGCAGAGGGGCTTCCAAGGGGTTTGTTAGCTGTAGAAGGGCTTCCAGAGGATTTGTTAGCTACAGAGGGTCTTTCAGAGGGGTTGTTGGCTGCAGAGGGGCTTCCAGAGGGTTTGTTAGCCGCAGAGGGGCTTCCAGAGGGTTTGTTAGCCGCAGAGGGGATTCCAGAGGGTTTGTTAACTGCTGAAGGGCTTTCAGAGGGTTTAGTAGCCGCCGAGGGGCCCATTATAGCTACAGAGGGGTGTTTAGAGGGGCTGAGAGTCAAAAAACAGCCCGCTATAGTCACAGAGGGGCCCACCATAGCCACAGAGGGGCCCACCATAGCCACAGAGGGGCCCCCTTCAGCCACAGAGGGGCCCGTAGCAGCCACAGGAGCCGGGGGCCTTCCCATTAATTTTTGGGGGGGCGGCGGGGGGTACTGGGGTCTCTGCCAGCTCCAGAGGAGCGATTTGTAGAAAAATAGACCCCAGATTCAAGGAAGAGATACTGGAAGGGGCCTCCACCCCCCTGGACAACAAGGGTTTACCTGCTGAAGGGCTCCCAGGAGGGGGCTCTGCACAAGAGGACAGGGAGGGACTCCCGGTAGGGACCACTGCCCGCAGGGACAGTGACGGATTCCCTGCGGAAGGTCTCCCAGGAGGGGGCTCTGTCCCTGGGGACAATGAGGGGCTCCCGGTAGGGGGCTCCGACCCTGAGGACAGTGAGGGGCTCCTGGTAGGGGGCTCCGCCCCTGAGGACTGCAAGGGGCTCCCGGCAAGGAGCTACCAAGTTAGGATTGGGACACTCAACGGGGAGCATCCCATGAGACCCACCCGGACCGCCCTGGCCATGCGGAGCCCCGGCCAGGATGTCATCCAGGTGGATGCGGCTGGGTGGTGCTCACAGGATGCTTTCCTTTGCCTCCGCAAAGGAGGGGGGGTTCTGCCAGGACTGGAGTTAATGACGTTATATTTATTAGTTTCACCTGGGTGGTGTTAGGGGCTAACTGTTTTTTGTCATTGGTGCTTTTTCGTTGTGTCTGTGTACTTTAGGGCGTTGTGTGTCAGTTTTCCTTTGTCATCAACCCGGTCTCTAAGCTTATGTTCTTGTTTCCCCGATCTTGTGTTCCTGTGTTCCTGGTTGTTTCGCTTGTTTCCTTTTTGTTTGTACCTACAGTTATAGAGTTGGGCTCTCATGCCTGTTTTTGGTTTTGTTTGTTCTTGTTTAAAATAAAAGGAAATGTTATAATGCACGTAGACTACTCGTGGTGTGTGTGTGTGTGCGTGCCCCGCATGCGAGGAGAAGGGGTTACCGCAGCGTGATATCACCAAAAATTTTCATTTAACGGAAACGCGTTTTGCATATGGATGAATGACCAACAAGCCCAGAAAAAGCAATATTTTTAAAACACCCATGTACATGTAGAGAAAGACTTTTCTCCATTTCTCTACACACGACACAGAACTGTTTTCTGAACCTCTAACTCTAAAATTGCACCTCGTGTACTCGTTGTTGCAGTTCTTGCCATTAATTCAAAAGGAACTAGCAGGACAAAAGTAGCTTAATACGGCTTGCTAACAATCTACATAACATTAACTTCCTAGCTAGACAACTTTGTTCTACCCAATACTCATTTTAAAACATTAACATGCAATCTTGTTCTCGACTAAGATATAAGAACAAATATTTACACATACAAGTTCCATTTTTCATTCTTACCTGAGGAAAGAAGTAATGGCAGGCTTGTTAGAGGTTCTTCTTCTAGACATCCACAGGACTTGCGCGTGCACGACACAAGCACATGAGCAGTAGTGAAGCTTTGACCGGACGGATCATTCTGCTTTAGTGATTCAGTTTGTCTAATTGAGTCTGTTCAGCTAAAAAAAATGAAGTTGAACTCAATAAAGAAAATAATACATCAAGACTATGTGAAAATTTAGGTCAAATCAACTACACCCTTGTGACACTTTTTTTCAGTGTGGTCATCCATTGCCATGAATTCCATAATTTTCATCATAATTCCTTTTTTCTGCTTATATCAACAAAAGACAGGAGAGACTGCTGGCTTGTATATGGTTCCACTCTGCTTGCTTCAAGTTTAGCAGCTTTCGCTTTGTTAGTTTTTCCAAACTACTGGTGTTCACTGGTGATGAGTTTTTAAATGTCTAATTAAATTTGTTGTGTTAAATGTCTTTGCATTTGTTCCCCCACAGTATACCTGGTACTACATATACCGTACATAGAAAGTCACTGTCATGTGTGGGAGTTTCTCGGCCTTAAATGTATCACTGAAATTGTTTTTCTAAAATTTTTGCTAGACTGAGATCACATGCATCAAGATTTGTTTTGTAACAGAGGCATAATAAGTACTAGTTTAAAGGGTTTTGGTAGGTTACCAAGTGAGGAGTTTAATACTGATAGCAGAGGTCTGATAATTACTGGTAGGACTTCTTTAAGCAGGCTTGTAGGAATAGCTTCAAGTGTACAGGTGGAAGATTTTAAAGATAGAATAATCTTAGAGTTCTTCCTGTTGAACTTAATTTTAAAAATTTTTTGTTGAACTGAGTATTATCTGTGACTGCTGAATCAGACAGCAAAGGTACAGAAGTCGAATTTCTCATTTAAATTTGTCTAATGATTGCTTTATTGTTGAAAAAGTCCATAAAATCCTCACTACTGTAGTTTGCCGGCACCTGTGGTTCAGCACTTCCCTGGTTCCTAGTTTGTTTAACAATTGTACTAAACAGAAACCTACCATTATTTTTATTAGTTTCAATGAGGAACGATAAATAGGCTGAGCGTGCTGTGGTAAGTGCTCTGTTGTTTTTAAAGTCCTTCCAGGTGGAGTGGAAATATTCCAGCTTGGTTGATCGCAATTTATGCCCTTCAAACACTTAACTGTAAGGAACATGTTTGATCAGCATAGCTAGGAGCAAGCATTTCTGTTTGACTTTTTTGCATCTTAGAGGTGGAACATAATTTAGTGTGGATCGAAGAGAGTTTATGCTTCATGCTGTTGAGCACTGTCAGTGCTTCATGTTGCTGTTGAGTCTTTTTCCCCCGCAGATGTCAGGCCATACTAAGAGAAGTATGTTAAACAGATGGTGTTTTCTTTCTTTGCAAAATCTCAGCCACACAAACCATGTGAGATTCTTCTATTGGCAAGAGGTGGAATTTTATTTATGGCATTTAGCAGACGCTTTTTATCCAAAGCGACTTCCATTCCCTAACTACAGGGGACAGTCTCCCTGGAGC
>JBBJLS010000018.1:18690689-18701672 GCA_037577275.1 Bryconaethiops microstoma
ATGAACACCAATACAGCTGAAAGTGATTAACAATGCCCTCAGCTGCTTAACCAACCAGAAAATTATCAGACAGGTTTGATTGATTTCATGCCAGGCCCCCCAAAAAAAGTGTTCATTTAATTTTTGTGAGCAGTTTAGTTTGAAAATGACAATATCTTAAAAAATAGCATTTAAAACATGTTTAGTATACATGAAGTTTAGGTAAGTTTAGGTATGCTCTGTTCTAGTGTATCAAACTGGTAGCACTTCGTTTGGCTCAGTACTCGTGAAGTAGCTCTTAGTTTCAAAAAGGTTGGTGACCCCTGATCTAAATGGTATATCCAGGCAGCAACTTTGTATGGTGGCCTACTAGAGCTTCTAGCACAATACAGCACCTCCACCTATAATTATGCTTTACTTGCTACAGTTAACTTACTTACAGCAAACAGAGAAATAATCTACAGAAGTACAAGCAGAATCTATGGTCCAGTTCCCTTAGATCTTCACATGAACCTGCTATACGATCACAATTTTTGTTCACTACTAATTCCCATTCCACCACGGCTACCTGTATGAATTTAAATGGGAGTATATGAATTTATGTTGTCAGTGGACAGATATAGAAAAATAAGAAGGTGGAGAATGCAAAGACGAAGGTGGCAAACAAGAAAAAGAAAAGAAGGGAAGAAAGGAAAAATAGAGACAGCATGTCAAAAAAACAGATGAAGAGCAAGATGACAATGATGATGATGATGATGACGAGGATGAAAAGTGTTCAAAGTCATACAGTGCCCCGGTGCTATTGTTTTAGCGCTGGCTGCACTGGGATACTGGATGCCTTCAGCAGGGCCCTCCTGGAAAGTGTCATGCTAATTTGATTTTTAATTTGATGTGACTCCTTGGCTAATTGCAAGAACCCACGATTAATTAATCTGATTTGACTTGTGCTAATTTCTGACACACACAGACCAGCACTCCCAGTGGAGCTGAAACCAAATACAGGGAATGCCTGGGTGTGGAGGTGTCCCAGTGACATGCACATCAGAGTGGATGCAGAACAGTTGAGACAGGGGAGAAAGAGGCAGGCCTGAGGAAGGTGGATCCACATTTACAGCGCACACATACACACATCCTCTGGGAAAAGGCCGACCTGTTTACAACAGTTCTATGCCAGCAGGCACCACAACATAGTTATAATTGCTGCAGCTGGATTTTTTCCAAAGTGTGCCTCATGTTGCAGAGTGGTGGGATGCATGCCCCCCATATGAGATTTGGGTCACTAATATCCCTCTTTCTCATCTTATATAATCAGACGTGTGCAAATGTGTGTACTAAAAGGATGCACCTTTTAGGAGTTTAGGAGCTGGTTTCTAGAAAGGGAAAACTCAAAAGGTATTGTGCTCTCTCTCCAACGCTTTCCATCTGTGGAGAGTGCATCTCAGACTTCAGACATTTTCCATGTTTTATGCCCTCGTCTATTTTCCTTGGAGGAGCATTAAAAATTGAGAAGAAACTGAAAGTGCAGATGTGTACTTTGTAACAACAAAAGACTTAAAGACCTAACCAGAGGCCAGTAGAAAGAGAGTCCAAAGACACCAACACCATGTTTCAGCACATTCATTTTGTCAATCACCGCTGTTGGAACCAAAAGTAACTTTACAGGAGTAGGAAAAAACAATCTTAAGTTTCAATGTAAGTTAATTTAAGTCACTTTGGGCCATTTCTGGGGTTCCACGGTGGCACAGTGGGTAGTACCTTTACCTCACAGCAAAAAGGTCCTGAGTCTGATTCCTGAACAAGTTTTCTTCCTGTGTTTTCACTGTGTTCTCTAGTTTCCTCCCATAGTCGAAAGACATGCACTTCAGGTGGACTGGAGATGCTAAACTGTACCTGTGTGTCTGCCCTCTGATGGACTGGAGACCTGTCCAGGGTGTTTCTGGGACAGGCTCCAGCACCCTCTGCCACCCTGGTAAAGAATGAGTGGTTCACATGATGGATCGCTGGAGTACTTCAATTGGCCCAGTTGTTTTTAAATATTTTGGCACAATGTGAATGGCAACTGACATTTTCAGATTATGTAAAAAATAGAAAACACAGAAACCTTACACCATACAGGGACCTGGATTAGACCTGACAAGTTTGTTCCTCTAAATGAGAACACCTCCAGGCAACAACTACGTACACAGTCCTAGGCTAAAGCGTAGAGAGGGTGGAACCATAAACCATAACTGAGTTTAAGTTCTTGTCCTTTGAAAATCTGTTCCTAAATATAAATAATCTAGATACAAATAAGATCTCTCGCTCCCTAATTACAGGCCACCAGGACCATATACATAGTTCTTACAATATTTCAGCTGCTTTATAGCAAATTTAGCAGTACACTATGATAAAATTCTAATTATTTGTGATTTTAATATTCACTTTGAAAAACAGAATCCTCTAAAATCTGTGTTTACTTCAATTCTAAATGTGATTGGCTTCACCCAACATGTAACAGGTCCTACTCACTGCTGTGGTCACACACTTGTCTTAATCTTGACTCTTAGTGTTAATGTGGATAACATAGAGTCTACAGTAATCTCAGATCACTACCCCATTTCATATGAACTTAATTTTAACCATAATTTAATTTAATTTTATATTAATCGTACAATAATAATTTAATTTTATATTAATCGTACAATTACATCTGCCACAGCTCATAGTTTTATTGAAAACCTCCCAGAAATATCAATCCTATTTGGCACTCCATCTTGTCCAGCAGACCTAGACAACCTAACTGAATACCTTGAAAACGCTCTTCAATCCACACTAGAGTACACTGTACCTCTAAGATGTAAAAAAGTTAGACAGAAATAGCTGGCTCCTTGGTATAATGATCAAACATGTGCTTTAAAGCAAAATGCACGTAGACTAGATCGCAAATGGCGGTTTATTTAGAATCTTTCCACTCTGCCTGGAAGGAGACCCTTAGAGACTACAACAGAGCACTTACCACACCATGCTCAGCCTATTTATCATCCCTCATTGAAACTAATAAAATAATAGGTTTCTGTTTAGTACAATTTATAAACTAACCAGGAACCAGGGAGTTCCAAAAACACATGTACCTGCAAACTATAGTAGTGACGTATTTATGGACTTTGTCAACAATAAAGTAGAAATAATCAGACAAGAAATTCAGACTAGAAATTCGACTCCACCACAATTGCTGCCTAACTGTCGACACAGATACTGTTAAAAACTCAGCCGTAGCTGAGAAATGGACATCTTTTAATCCAGTCCAACAAACAGGGCTTTCTACAGTTATTTTGTCTTCAAAATCTTCTACCTGTACTCTCGATTCTATTCCTACAAACTTGCTTAAAGAAATCCTACCAGTAATGATCATAGCTCTTCTATCAGTATTAAATGCCTCACTTAGTATTGGTTATCTACCAAAAACCGTTGAATTAGTGGTTATTAAACTTCTGTTAAAAAACCAAATCTTGATCCATGCTAGCTCTCAAATTATCGACCTATCTCTAATCTTATATTCTATCTAAGAATTTAGAGAAAGTCGTGACATACCAGTTATATTAAATCACCGTATATATGAAAAATTTCCGGCGTCAACATAGCACAGAAACAGACTTAGTAAAATAGTAAATGATCTTTTATTGTCCCCTGACAAAGGATTTGCATTTTTGCTGGTTCTGCTTGACCTTGGCATTTGACATGACTGAATGCTCTATTTTACTAGACAGACTACAAAACCTTGTTGGAGGCACTGGAATCGCCTTATCCTGGTTTAGATCATACCTGACCGACTATCAGTTTGTAAGAGTTAATGGAAAATCCTCAGCACCCACCAAAGTGAAATATGGTGTTCCACAAGTTTCTGTATCGTTTATTTACTTTGTACATGCTGCCATTATGGAGGATTATCCGGAAACATGGGATTAGCTTCCACTGTTATGCAGATGATATACAACTTCATATCTTTGCCAACCCAGATGATAAACTTAGATTAAATAAGATTGGGAATTGCATTAAAGATATAAAAGAGTAGATGTCTTTCTCTTACGCAATGCAGATAAAACAGAGGTCAATCTTCAAGGTCCGAAAGCTGCTAAAAACAAACTTTCAGGTCTGTTTGATCATGCTGGTTCCTCAGCCTCTCCAACGTTAACTGTAAAGAATCTCGGTGTCACTATGGTTCCCGATCTTTCATTTGACAGACGTATAAGTACTGTTACGAAATTAGCTTTCCTTCATCTACAAAATATTGCTAAGTTAAGAAGTGCACTATCTCTAAAAATTAGTCCATGCCTTTATTACTTCCAGGCTCAATCATTGTAACAGCCTCTTGTCTGGCTGCTCCAACAAAAATCTAGATAAGCTTCAACTAGTCCAGAATGCGGCAGCTAGAGCCAGGAAATTCTCACTAGAACCAGGAAATTCGACCACATTAGCCCAATATTATCAACACATCATTGATTACAAAATTTTACTAATGACATATAAAGCCTTGAATGGCCTCGCACCCAAAACCCTTTGTGAACTTATCTCTTATTATGAACCTTCATGCTCACTCAGATATCAAGGTACTGACTACTTACTTGTCCCTAGAATTATGAAAGCTTCAGCAGGGGGAAGAGCATTCAACAGGGGGAAGAGCCCCCAAGCTCTGGTGTCAGGTCTGGGGACAGTGATGGTGGGTGGCTGCTAGAGGCCACCAGGAGTTTCTTTTTGTGAGAACTCTTGAGTTTTGTTTTGTGGGAACCTCCTGCCTTTTTTTTTTTTTTTTTGGTTTAAATAAACAACATCAATGGAAGTCTGCAAGCACGCCTGCCTGTATGTGGGAGTCATGGGGGGACATGACAGATGGACCGACCTTTCTAATTGGTGCAGCAGACCAGACGACGAGCCCCTGGAGATGCGGGGAGTAGCAGAGAGTGAGGCGAGCTCGGGGGTGAACCGGCGAATCGGTTTACAACTGCCGAGTTGTTGTTTGGAGGAGAGTCAGAGGATGAGGAAGCGGACATGGGCTTCTGGAGGAATGGATGGATCGATGGATCCCCGATTGTAGCCCTAGAGTGCATTGTGGACCCCCTCATCCTAGACTCAACCGTTCCCCAGTGGCCCATGAAGTCAGAGGCTTTCCTCATGCAGTGAGAAGCGCTGCCCACAGCATCTACATGGTCTGGCCAGCCCATAGCCATGACTGAGCTCCATCTGCAGCGGCAATAGGAGCAACAGCAACGGCAGGAGAAGGAGCTGAGGGAACAGTTCCTGAGCCTGGTGAGCCATCTCCAGGAGCAAGCTGCCCAGCAGCTGCAACAAACGTTTGAGGGTCCAGGGTCCCTGTGAGCTTTGGTCATTCGAACACTGCCCGGTTGCAGTTCAAGTCACAGACCAGAAGTGTTCAAGCCATGGAGAGTGGTCAAGCCTCAAAGAGTGTTCAAGCTGCAGAGAGTGGTCATGCCATAGTTTGGAGCCAAGAAACGGCTACGGTCAAGAGCCCAGACGACACCCAAGAGAGCCAAGTTGGGGCGAGAGAGAGCCAAGTCGGTGAGCGAGAGGGCCACAGAGCGACGCACCCAAGCGTTGACGCAGCTGAAGCACGGCTCCAGCCTCCCGTGCCAGCACCAAGATGGTTCCAGCCTCCCGCACCAGCACCAAGACGGTAATAGCCTCCAGTGCCAAGATGGATCCAGCCTCCCATGCCAGCGCCAAGATGGTTCCAGCCTCCCGAGCCAGCACCAAGACAGCTCGCACCAAGAAGGCTGATACCGCCTGCCCCAGCGCAGAGATGGCTCTAGAGGGGAGTAGCATAGCTACAGAGGCTAATATGGTTAGCGTGAAGGCTAGAGCAGGCAGCCCAGAGCACGTAGGATGCAGCCCAGGTAGCGTAGCAGAGGCTAGCATGGTTAGCATGGGAGCTAGAGCAGGCAGCCCAGAGCCCATAGCAGGCAATCCAGAGCCCGTAGCTTCATGAGAAGGGCCATTAGTTTCACGAGAAGGGCCATTAGCTTCATGAGGAGGGCCATTAGCTTCACAAGGAGGGCCATCAGCTTCATGAGAGGGGCCATTAGCTTCACGAGGAGGGCCTTTAGCCACCACAGCAGGGCCTTTAGCCAGCACAGCAGGGCCAGAGACCCCATTAGCAGAGCCAGAGGGTCATTAGCAGGGCCAAAGACCCCAGCAACAGGGCCAGCTACACCCTCTGAGTCAGAAATTTTTAGGGGGGGTACTGGAGTCTTGGAGGGCTCCGTAGGAGCCCCCCGGAGGGGATTTGGACCTGGGGGCCAGGGAGTAACCTCTCGGGTCAGGAGCTGGGTCCTGAAGGACACGGAGGGGCTCCCTGGAGAGGGCCTTACCCACGAGGACTGTGATGAACTCCATGTTGAGGGGCTCCCCAGAGGGGGCCTTGTCCGCGAGGACAGTGGGGTGCTTCCCAGAGGCGCCTCCATGCTGGAGAACATGGATGGACTCCCTGCTGAGGGGCTCCTCGCTGAGGAACTCCTCGGAGGTGGCTCTGCCCCTGAGAACAGTTAGGGGCTCCCCAGAGGGGGCCCTGCTTAGAAGGACAGTGATGGCTGAGGGGCTCCCCGGAGGGGGCTCGGTCCACGAGGACAGCGAGGGGCTCCCAGCTGAGGGGCTCCCTAGAGGGGGCCTTGCCCCTGAGGACAGTGAGGGGCTCCCGGTAAGGGGCTCCACCCCCAATAAGGACAATGAGGGGCTCCCGGGACAGTGATGAGCAGTGATGTAATATCAGCTGTGGCTCCCCTCTGAGGGGCTTCCTGGAGGTGGCCTTGCCCACAAGGACAGTGATGGGCTCCCCGGAAGGGGCTTCGCAGAGAAGGATTGGGACTCCCATGGGACCCACCCGGGCTGCCCTGGCCCTGATGCGTACCCCTCCGCCGCCCTTGGGAGGTGTGGGTGGTCGGTTGGCGCCCGACCACCCACCTTTTTGTGTTGAGTTTATTCTTGAGCACACCGGGATTGTGTTAGTTAATTAGTTGTGGCAGCTGCCGGTGTGTTCAAGAGAAGACTATTTGCTTTGTGATTGGTTTATGGGTTTGGGTTTAGTATTTAAGTTCTTTGGGGACCGACTACACCGTCAGACTATTCCTGGTGTGTATGTGTCTCTGGACTCCTTTTGTTTGTGGGAACTCTTGAGTTTTGTTTTGTGGGCCCGCGTGCCTTTTGGTTTTTTGTTTGGTTTAAATAAACATCCGTGGAAGTCTGCAAACGTGCCTGCCTGTATGTGGGAGTCATGGGGGGGACGTGACATCTGGAATGCTATTCGGGACTCAGACAGAGTCTCAGTTCAAGGCTGAAAACCTACTTGTTTAGTCAGGCTTTCTGTAGTTAATTTTTTCTGCCAGATGAAAGGTGTAGTGTTGGGAGGCAGTGGGCACAGAGAATTCAAGTAAATTGGGACACTGGTGCTGTTGCCCTGCCACGCCTCACATTCACGGTTTGTGACAGTGGAGTGGAGGTACGCCGGTGTCTCAGGGCGCTATCATACCCCTCGGTTCTGCCCTTTCTAGCTAGGCTGCTTTAGCAAGGTATGCTGGAGTCTTAACTTGCACTCCTTACAAATATAAATAATACCACTTAGTGGTACCAACTCTGTTAGCTGTAGATGGCCTATCTGTCAATAAGCTTATTCATCTCTTGTTATTTATCCCCATAAAGACTTTTTTTTCTTTTCGAATCGACCTGAGGAGGATGGGTTCCCCTTTTGAGTCTTGGTTCCTCTTGAGGTTTCTTCCTCCTGCTTAGGGAGTTTTTCCTCACCTCTCTCGCCTTTGGCTTAATCACTAGGGGCTCAGACCTGTATTCTGTAAAGCGGCTTTGTGACAACTTGGTTGTAAAAAGCGCTATATAAATAAAATTCAACGGAATTGAATTTAATTGAAACTGGATAGTTTTCTTCCAACAGGAAATGTTGCTCATACTGTAGACCGCATCTTGGAATAAAAAGCACGCCTCAAAAAAGTTTTTATTTTCCCTATGCTAATGTGTAATCCAGGGCTTACACTAGTATATTTTTTATAGTTGTAGGATCTGCACTTCACTTGGTTGCAGTGGAGAGTGACGTTAGCAGCCCACACAGTTCTCTGCCAGTCTTTATACCAGTGATCTTTATCTACACATGGTAATCTTCATCCTCGGTGCTCACACTACATTCAGGTCACACATGAGCAGTTGCAGCCTACGCTTCACCAGCAGTGTAGCCAAGCAATCACACTTTCTTTATCACTCTTTCTGTTTCACACACACACACACACACACACACACACACACACGCTTGTTTCATGCTGTGTCACATGTGTACCGATATCTGCACTGGGAATTCGGAGGAGAAGTTCCATAAAAAACATGTGGTGTGCCACCTAACCTAATAACACAACAGCGCCTGGAGTCCTGCGAGTCACAGTCACACAATCGCACATACATGGCCACCAGTGAGAAGACACCAGGACAGGGTGCAGGAATGCCAGTACAAGGTGAGAAAGGAAACAGATGAAAAGACGTCAGAAGGAAAAAAAACATGAGCGACTGAGAGGTGGCAAAATGGAGGAGGGAGTAGAGGACAGATGGAACAGAAAAGTAGAGATGACGATAACACACAGTATCATTCATTATGCATGTGTGTGTTTGTGTGTGTGCGCGCGTGTGTGTGTGTGTTGTGTGCATGTGTGTGTGTGTGATGAGGCTTACAAGTGTGTACTTAGTTGGCATTCATTGTTTCTGTATGCATATGCATGTTTGCATGTGTGTGGGGGGGGCAGAGAGAGAGAGAGAGAGAGAGAGACTTCATGTTGCATCACTCATATTGGTGGACTCAGAGAACACACAAATGTTAAGCCACCTGTTAGCCTCCCAAGGCATTGTGGGATTGAGACAGAAGCTCAATCTGGGCATTGAACAGAATGCCAAGATTAGTGTGAAATTCACTGAGACAGAGTGAGAGAGACATGAGGATCAGAGACTCAACATCATTCCCTAACATGTCTTTAAAACCAATCCCAAAGTTAGGTTGGAATAGAAAGGCACTGTGTTTGGTAATGAAAAGAGTGTTTAGCTCCTTTGCCTGCAGAAAAAGCAATACAATATTCATGATGTCTGAAAAACGATCCTGTACTGACTGTTAGTACTTTTTATCATTTCATACAAAATCCAGTTTAGCTAGAGCTGGTCCTTTAGCATGTAACCCGATCTCAAACGTCCTGCAGTCATTCTGGGCAAGCTGAGGTTTGTGAGGGTTTATCCTCTTATTTTCTTTTGAAGAAACCTCAAGCAGTGAACCCATGTCACATGGAGCCATCATTAATATTTCTATTGGCAGCCTGTCACTCACTAATCATCTGCATTTCTTATGTCTGGTCTACTGAGCAGTTAATGCTATTAGGAAAGACACACTCAGCTTTGTTGTATATTGATGGCGATGGCATTGCAAGATGTAAATAGACTTACAAACAGGTGAATTGCAAGTGGCTGAAGGGATTGGGAATATTATAGTACATCTGATTACTTGCACCACCACCAAATGTAATAATAATAAGCTCAATTTTATCATGATTGTACATGACTGAAGTTCCCCAACTTCCATCGTGCATGTGCATGAAGGGGGTGGGAGGTTGTTCAGTGCAAAATAGTGAATTACTTTATGTATATAAATATATTTCATTTTAAGCCTTTGTAGAATTGTTCCATTATAATAAAATTTAAGTGTGTTATTTTTCTCTGTGCTTCTCTAAGCAAAGAATTGTAGTAACAAGGAATAACACAAATATTATGAATAACTGCTTTATCTGAAAAGTTTTATTTAATGTAGTCTAATATAGTCCTTAGATTTTAGAAAGCTAGCGAGTAATGAAGTGATTTCAGGTGTCATGAATAACAGAGAAATTGCATAGTTCATCTTAAATATAAACTGCATATTAAACTGAATATGAGATATTTTATTGCTGTGGCTTACAAATAGCACTGTCTGCACTCGGAGAGAGAATTGTCAGATTTATTTCTGAGCAACACCTGCCGGCGTTGAATTACCCCTCATAGGGCTCATCTAATAAACTGCACTTGAGCTAATATAGTATAGAAACGGCTATTAAGATGGCATGAGGCGTGATGAGTGCATGTTAAATGCCTGATAACTTTCTGTAGACCACTGAAGTCATCTCATCATTTTGTTTGTGACATATAAGGAATTCAAGGTCTAAGCCTTTTTTTTCCTGGTAAAGCACTACAATACAGAACAATTGGCTAGTTGGTGGGCAAAATATATTCTATATTCATCCTTTGCTGAGTCATGACATAATAAAATGAAAAAGAGTGTGTGAAATGACCTGGACAGATTTTTTTTTATGTTTGTTGTTTTTTTTGTTCTTGTAAATGTAAATGATCTATTTTACATTTCAAAGAAAACAGGAATTTGCACTAGAAAAATGAAAATCGTTCTCCTCAAATCATTAAAAAAAAACGTTTAAATTAAGCAAACCGGCTTGGGGAGAACTCTATTATTATTTGCACACACATTCACACAGGTTATGCTTCCGATTTGAAAGCCTCTGTGGATTCAGTGTCTGTGAAAACACAGCACTAATAGTCTCTGGAGAGCTTGTGTTTACCACATTTCTGTCATTCTCTCTCTCTCCTCCCTTTCTTATTCACCTCCTCCTCAGTCAAATTTTCTCTTCTTTTTCACACTTTCCCTGCCACCATTCTTAGCTCAGATTATTAAATGTGAGAGAATGAGAGAAAGACAGGGCAAGGCAAAGTGTTCCCATGGGCTACAGAAGCTGTCAGTACCTGAGAGACTTCAAACGCACAGCAGCTCTGTGATCAACCTGCTCTCTAACTCTCTGCTGACAGCTCCTCAACTACTCAGCTTACATACACAGAAATGCACACACTCCACTGCTTGCTGTTCAATCACACACACACACACACACACACACACACACACACACACACACACACACACACACACACACACACACACAC
>JBBJLS010000018.1:18710802-18721612 GCA_037577275.1 Bryconaethiops microstoma
ACAATGTGATTTTCTGGATTTTTTTTTTCTCATTTTGTCTGTCATAGTTGAGGTATACCTATGATGAAAATTACAGGTGGGAGAACTTGCACAATTGGTGGCTGACAATACTTTTTTGCCCCACTGTATATATATACAGAGTGGATATATAAGTAAAAATAAGAACGCTGTAGACACACACACACACATACACACACACACACACACAGGTACACAATGGAGTGACAGTCATTGACAATAACAGTAGGAATGCACCAGATAAATTGCACATTTTAAATTGCATATTTTGCCCAGTAGTAATAGTTCCACCCAAAAAAGGGTGACTTGACCATCCTCTCCCCCTATTCATTACAGATGGGACTCAAGCACAGATTTTTTTTCAATGGTCAATACTCAGTCCCTAATAAAAAATTTGAATACACACGCACTACACCGGATGTTTCGACATTGGAATGGTTCCATGTTCCAAATCTCCATCAGGTAGGCAGAAAAACAACAAGCCTCACTCACCAAACCCAAAACTCCTCCTTAGTAGTTGCTTGTTCTTGTACATGAAATAAAAGAGCAGGGGACACAGAAAATAAAAATTGCAAGCCTTTCATGCTGGATGGCAGACAAGACTGGCACTATCACATTCAGACTGTTTGGTGGTTGCTGGATGCACAGGCACTATTGTTTGCTGTTGTGCATCTAGCTCAATGGCTACCTGGCACAGAGCTTTAATCTTTTTGCCAAATGGAGATACCATCACCACTATCCAGGGTGAAGCCCATGTCCAGATGCAACGGATTAATTAAGAGTGGAGCTCCACTGTCAAGCTGTGTTGCAAGCAGGCAGTTATCAGAACAAGACATGGGCTTAAATCAACAATTATATTATGCGGCAAGGCTTTACAATAGGCAGCTAAATAACTAATGAGTCACAAAACAGTTGCGTTGGAAGGTCTATCTCATAGCGCCTTTGTTGGGTTTGCTGAAAGGAGGCATGCATGATGTTGTTATTCTGTAGTTTGGTTAATTATTATTATTATTATTATTTTTATTATTATTATTATTATTATTATTATTATTATTATTATTACTACTACTATTATTATTTGTACAGCATATGACAGACAGTAGTAGATAAAAGCATTAAACAGTTTAAATTACAACAACACAGAGTACAATAGCAGGAAAGAACATAAAGAAAGTAGGATCAAGAAGAGGCATAACACTGAGAGAAAAGATATGTTTCTAGTTGGGTTTTGAAGGAAGCAAGAATTAATTATATTTAATGCTTATGGATGTTACCTTATTAAATGAGGTCTGATCCAATGTGAATCAACATTAAATCACAGGTCAACAGAAGTGATTTCACTTTCAATTTCAGTTTTACCTTATCTTACCTTATTACCAAATCCTTTTGAATGTTTTTGTCCCAAATATAATCTGTTCTTCTTACATGTTTTCCTATGCATTTCTAACCATGAATGTGTATGCCAGTATGCCATTACGGTGACCTGGACTGTCATTTTCTGAGCACAACAGTCTAAAGCATGTCACAAAATACCATTGTTTAGAAAGGTTTCAACAATAATAAGTCAGTGGGCATCTTGACGACCCAGACTAACATGATTGATTGCATACCCTGCTTTTCTTCCCTTCTCTCCATGTCCCTAACTGCACGCATATATGTGGTAACATTATTTAGACAACAACACATCCGAGATTTCTAAAAGAACGTGTAATCCAGTTTCCCATGGGAAGTTAGGGTGTGAACAACTCAGGTCAAGCAGAAAAAGTTACAATGGGCTTGCATCAATCACCCATCCTGAAAGCCATCAAACTATGAGGTATTTCAGCAAGGAATTGTCCAGTGATCCCAGTATCCCATATATTAAGCACCAAATAAGACAAAATAGCACTCTTGGAATATTCTTGTAGCTCATTAAATCAAAAAACATTTTATAGTTATGAAGATCAAGTTTTAAACACCAAACGTTTTTTCAATCAGATTGAGAATAAACTAGGGATACACAACAGACCAATTTTCTGGAAAAAAATTCAAGCCAGGCATGCTGATTGCATGTGTGTAAAAAAGGGTTTTCCAAATATCCAATCACAAATAATTATGAGGGAAAGTGGGTGTTTTGTGTAGATATTTTTGTTCAGTCAGAATTTAGTAGTTTAAAGCCATTTCATCCTTGCATTTAATTTTTTTTACATTAACACTAAAATAGCAATTTTATGTCGATGTGATGGCAGATACAGCTTAAATGGAGACAAATCAAGCTTGTAATAGCCAAGTACATTTAAGTTTGTACATGGTTGCTTTACAGGAATGATTTCATTACAAATTTGAACTTAAAATCTTTTGTTTCTTGTGACTGTTGTCCTGTTAACTAACTTATCTGCTGAGCCATAAGCCTATAAGAGAGAGGGCAGAATAAAGTCCACGTAAAGAGAATATTAAATGTAGGACAATTAGAGTAACATATCTGTGCTAACATAATTGTAAATAGCCATTGTAACTGTGTGTTGTATATACAGCTATTATACCTTCACCAAGGGGTAGAAATTTTTACAGAATTTTACATAAATAAGGCATGGTGCAGGAAAATTGATTTTCATTTATAGAATAATGAGATTTGAGATTTAAATATTTTATTTTCTCACCCCTAATTCAAAATAATAAGTAATAATAAATAGTCCAAAATATTATTTATTAAATTATTTCTAGCACTGAATAAATGTTTTCATGGTGTCATATTGCCTTATACAGGGGGTTCTTGAGTTATGAGGGTCTCGATATATGATGTTTTGAGTTTCCGACGCTCATGTGGGCGAACTAGTTTAGTGCCGCACGGTGGAGTAATACACTGAATACGCAGAAGTATGCTTATCTAAGCGCAAGTGTTCCTTTGTTTGGCAAATTTTTGGCCTTTATCATGGCTCCTGAATGAATTTTTTACACTAATTTTTGTCATTTTTCTTAGTTATGTTTATAGATTTTTAACTGTGTTAGGATAGGTTATTAACTTAGGCCAGGGTGTGTTTCGACTTACACCAAAATTCGGGTTATATCACTGTCGAGGGAAAGCTACACTGATTTTAATTTTAATATGGAGTCATGCACTTAACTGCAGTGGTGAGACTACATGATACATGTCTGGGGCACCAATCAGCTGTAGCATCTATTGCCTCATGGTCCAGTTTTTATGCTTATGTGCCTAATGTACATACAATGGGCACATAAGGGCCCAGCATGGGCACTCTCACTAGTCTGTGGCTCCGTTGGTGGCCTGGGCATTGCCCCTGCAATCAGAAGGTTGTGGGTTCGAATCCTTACACAGCTAGTGATATCACTGTGATACCCTTGAACAAGATATCGTCCCCACGCACTGCTCCCCGGGGCACCCCTTGTTGGTGCCAGGCCACTGCTTATTTGCAGAGAAAGAATTTCACACACTGTGTGCTGTAGTGTGTTCGCGCATAACTATAATGGGCCACTTAGTGAACTGTTTGTTTTGACACCTTTATATATACAGTAATCCCCCGCTTTCTCGGGGGTAACGTTCCAAGAGCACCCGCGTTGTTGTGTTTTGGTAAAAAAAAAAGCCTAAAAATGCCTATTTTTATAGTGTAAACCCCAAACGCTTTAATTTCATTTTAAACTCAGTTTAATACATTACCCTGTCGAAAATGTAAAGATAAACCCATATCTGTACTGTACAATTTACACTGAACTCCTGCAGTGCTAGACTGCATGTGCGTTTTCTTTGGTATGCGCTGTCCTTTTCTTTTGTATAAGCAAGGTAAATATAGTAATAATTTAATGTATTACTTTTTTTAGTAATAAAAATGCAGTAAAATGTAGGAGTAATCACCAATCATTTTTAAAGTTCAGTAATTTAGTGTTCATCTGGCAGCGAGTTGTATTGTAGTGACCCACTGTTTAAAGCAGACACTGGACAGCTACTGAGCTCAACAGCCTCTTTTAATTTAATTTACAGTAATAAAAATATAGAGCTTTATGAAGGACAAAACGAAAAACATGAGAAAAAACAATCATTATTAACCATCCCAAGGCAGCTTTCTTTGTGTTTTCTGTAAACATTTATACAATTATATTTTATTTGGAACTGCAGCTGAATTTAAGTTAATATTTATGTTACAAAATTAGTAAATTATATTTTTCTTAATGTATCACTAAAATTCATGAAGAATTATTTATTGCCACAAAATAAAATATTGTGGAGGATATCTGCTGTTTCCACAAATTTGTTTCCAACAATTATTAGTTTGGTTCTAAGAAAAATGACTGAAATGATTTAATTTTATTTTAAATTCAGCTTAATACATTACCCTTAACGAAAATATAGACAGGGGCGAACTGGCAATCTGTGCATTCTAGAAAAGTCCAGAACGGCCGTCCGTCTCGGCCCAATTCTGGACTTTTCCAGAAGAGAGAGACGGAGAGAGAGAGAGAGAGAGAGAGAGAGAGAGAAAGAGTAAGAGAGAGAGAGAGAGAGAGAGAGAGATTTAAATTCAGGGCGGCAGAAGGGACAGATTGCCAGTCCGCCCCTGTATACATTTTCGTTAAGTGTAATGTATTAAGCTGAAATTAAAATGAAATTAAAGTGTTTTCAATTCAGTCATTTTTTCTTTAAATCTCTCTCTCTCTCTTACTCTCTCTCTCTCTCCCTCTCTCTCTCTCTGTCTCTCTCTCTCTGGGAAAGTCCAGAACGGCCGTTCTGCCGCGCTGAATTTAAATATCTCTCTCTCTCTGTTTCTCCCTCTCTCTTACTCTCTCTTTCTTTCTCTTCTGGAAAAGTCCAGAACGGCTGTCCGTTTGGTTGGCATAGGGCTTTTAGAAGAATGAGATGAAAACAGGAGAACAGGAGGGCAGCAGCCAATAACTGGAAATTTAGCTGAATTTATATTTGGATTACAATTTATGTTATTAGTAAATTATATATTTTTAATAATTTAGGACTAAAATGCATTAAAAAAAAAACATATTACCACGAAAAAAGCAAAAAAAAAATTGCGAAAATATTTGTTATTGTGGAGATTTCAACGTATTGTTGAGAGTTCGGTTCTCAGAAAAAATCCGCGTGTGACTGAATCCACGAGTCATGATCCACGTAAAACTGGGGGATTACTGTATATGCATATAAACAGGCCCTACCCAGTGGCAGGATCTACAAACAAAGATGGCTTGGCTAAGATCCAACTCCTCAACAACACCTGACAGAGGAAGAGCTACAGCCTGTGGATATCACTGCCTTCAAAAAACATCTCTCCAACCAACAATAGATTATTTGTATAAAGAGGCGGACTTGAACCTCTACCTGGTGAACACCTACATCTAAGCTTCTAAGCTTGAGATAAAACTTGTAACTCTATGACTTCATTTTATGGTGCCTGCTGTGAAAGTAGCTTCAGCAAAGTCAAGTTTAGCTTGCCAATGACAAATATTGTTCACAAATTCACTTAGAGCACAAAGCACACAATATTACATTGAACTGCAATCAAGCTACCTTGTGACCCAAAGCTAGGTGTATTTTATGAAGACTGTAATAAACTTTAAGTTAGTGAGATGATGTGTCTGTACTTGATGAAGAATACAGATGTCATTGCATAGGATTACTAAGCATTTGATACCATTCATTTTTGGTTTATGGAAACCTGATATGCTTTTTCAGTTATTTTTGGTTGCATATTGACTGTATATGTGGGAATCTAACAGCAAACAAATAAAAATGGAGGCACTGTATCCTTAATCAGTTACATTATTGCACATATTGAGGCACATACTGAGGAACAGTCTCAGTTTCATAGACACTGCAGTGAATGAGAAGTGTAAATATGTTATATTTATATGCTATAAATGTTGCTTGTTTATAGTACCAATGCTATAGTACCATGTTAATTATTTTTCTCTCTCTCTCCCATTGCTGATGTACTGTTGACTCTCAGTCAAAGAGTGATTCGAAGGGTGTGCTTTAAAAATGGCCACCCAGCCAGAGAGTGGTTTTATGAGAATGTATGAGTGCCACTTCAACCGCTCTTCAGTCAGTCATCATCATCACCACCAGCAACAACAACAACAAAAAGAGAGCTTTCAGCTTGCTGTAAAAAAGCATCAAACCAGAAGGGGACGCGCGCACACACACACACACACACACACACACACACACACACACACACACACACACATACACGCGTGCACACACACACACACACACACACACAGAGTTTGTCTGTGAAAATACATAGTGTAAATACACATATAAATAATAACAGGACACACTGAAAGCCCAGTCTATTTGTCTATGCAAAGTCTATATAGTATGAAATATCATTTTTAACACTTAATTAAAATACAGAGCTGATGACTTTCTCCCCATCCTCATACACTCTTAACCTCCTTCTATATTTTAATTGTAATAGCTGTATAGTAAAATGATACCTCTGCCAATTTAAATCAGTTTAAAAATCTTACTTCCACCACTGCAGCACATAGTATCAGATTTATTGTGAAGAGGCAATAATTTCAGTAATCAAAATAAAAATTCTAATTAAAATAAAAAAACTGACATGAGTAAATCACTTACTATTTCGATATTTATAATCACTCTCACTCTTTCTCCCCAGCATTCTCTCCCTCTCCCCTCCTCCACACTCACTCACACCCACCCCCACACACACAGATACTCATCACCTTCAGTAGAAAGTATGGATGTTTGGAGATGAAAATGGACATGCTTGTGTGGGGTGCATAGGTCAGGATAAAGCAGATATGACTTTGAAAGCAGCATTTTGTGCCTGTGGTTTCAGATAGACCTTTGACTCCTGTATGCGAACCCTTACACAAACGAAACTCCTGTGTGTATGAACCAGAAGCTGCATTGTACAACATTTCATCTCTCAAAGAAAGCAGAGTTGGTGATGGTGGGGGGGTTACATGCTGTTTTCTGGATTTTGTGGGAGTGAAGAGTGTCCTCTGGGTCATTCTCTCTGTTTTCTCCATCGCTTTTCATCGGTTATTTGCTTTTGGTCTCACAGCAACAGGCATGGTCAGAAATAAAGGAATTGCTAGTTTTGAATTTAACATACCCTTTAGCCTCCTCTTGAAGGATATGGTGAGCGGTTACTGTTATACACCGATACTCGCTGATAAAGTCCATGAGGAAGGTCATATGTGCCTTAATAAATTGCATTCACATTCAAATTCATAATGAGAGAGATTTGATTTGTGTCATAAGATAATTGCTAGGCATATTCAAATAAGAATGATGAAATCCTAACCCAAGAAGGACACACAGGGAGGAGAGTACCAGGTTTGACTAATGAAAAGGTGAAAATATGGAATTAACAGAATCAAGAAAGACAAAGGAAACAAGAAAATAGACGAAAACAGGGTGGACAGAAGCATATCGCTGCGTGGAGTGAGGGCACAGCAGGACAGCATGGAGCATTTCCTATAAGCTCAAGTAGAGCCAGCTGGCCGTCTTTCTCTGGGGCACTGTTAGAGCCAGCATCAGACTGGCCTTTCAGCGCCAGTCCCCTTACCCTAGTGGGCTGACAGCCTCCAGCTCACAGAGAGCATGTGGACTCATGTTCCTGATGGTTTGAAATGCTCTGATATTTTCAGTTTCCATATATTCAATCCACTATCAACATCACCTACTAATCTATAATCTGACTTTTATCCGGTATCTGTTTGCAAGAAAAATATAGACAGTTCTTTTTGCTGCTTATTTTCTTCAAGTCTGTGTTTTTTGCTCTGTCTGTCAAGGATTTGTTCATTTTAGAGACTAGAGACTGCATTCTCAGATTTACTCACAGCACAGGAAAAGTAAATGTGCACTGTTCTGATTGCATTAACGCTTGTATACAGCAAGTCTGCAAGGGTCTGTTACATGGATAATAACCTGTTTATGAGGCTCTCCATGTCTATCACAAGTATCCCCTTCCCACTCTCCTTCTATCCTCTTTTACACCCTCTCTCACTCACTGACTTTCTGTCCTCCTCTCATGGGTCAGTACCCTGTGTCAGTGGAACAGTCATAAGCTGCAGAGCTCATTCAGCAGTGCTTTGAGGACCAATATGTATGGAAACAAGTATGAGAAAGGTTACATTGACTTTTCTTTCTTGCAGCTTAGTGAAAAGTCTTGTACTGAATCAGAAAAGCACACACACGCAGACACACACAAATACACACATATGATATATGTATATATATGTTGCTCTATGTGTGTATGTATGTGTGAGTAAAGAGGGAGAGTGAGAGAGAGAGGAAGAGATCTGCTGGTTCTGTCCTGAGGATAAACCACCTACACGCAGAGCAGCAGGATCACAGTAAAGAGCGCAGCTGAGCCCCGAAGTACAACTTTGCATCAATACTTATACAGTTACATAAATACACACATACCGAGACACACAAAATTCTGGAAACAGCAGCAGGGCGGCACATATCTAGCGCAGAAACTGTCATGACACAGAGAGGTCTACACAATTTAAGAGGCTACTATCAAGCAGGGTTTTATTGTATTATCAGAAAATAAATATACATGTTATTTTCTCAGAAACACACATACACAAACACTCATGCTGCTTTACTGAACCAACAGCAAGGCAGCACATCATTACAGCACAAAGCAATGAGACCGAAATTAGCCGCAATGCCTATGAAGACATTTTGAGGTTTTGATTTAAATCCATTGATGATTATTAACTTTCGCATTACTTTTATCTCATGTTTATTTGTGAAAGCTGCTGTTTCACCTGTGCGTATAAGGAATATTCTCCAGTGAGAAATATACATTTACTTCATTATAGAACACAGAGCGGACCAAATGTATTTAAAATTTACAGTGACTAAGCAACATGCCAAGCGATCCACTTTCCAATTTCGATAAAGTTTTAAACTCAGTTTACGCTGCCAAATGTGTTCTCAGGACATATGCACTCACCCTGATACTCTTGTCCCGGGACGTAGGCAGCAGGGTTGCCGGCAATCTGTAAGGTGAGCAGCACCTCTCCCCCTCCCTCTGCAATCCCAGAGCCCTCCAGTTCACCATGGTGGGTACACAGGAAGAAGAAGGGGTTGAAACGTGGGTAGAAGCCGACTGGTGCACCCCCAACATCCATGCTGCCCCCCAGAACCAGGACAAGTAGTGCACAGCCAAGGGCACCACTGAAAAGGGCCTGCCCCATCCCCACTGCTTGTGGGAGAAGTTTGCAAATGAGGTATGTGAGGATGAAGAGGAAGGGTGTTGAATGGACTGCTCAGAGGTAGAGTCCTACAAACAGGCTGGAGTCCATAGGTCAAACACAAGGTCTGGTATTTGAGTGTGTGTGTATGAGAGTGTGTGTGTGTGCATGCGTGTCTGAGTGTTTGTGGAGCTGGGTATAGTACCCTGTTCCCTCTTTACCTTTCCTCCTCTATCCTCCCTTCACTCTCAGGGAGTTCAGCGCGTGCTTGTGCTGTCCTGCTCCAGCACTTAAATACCTACCCCTCCCTCCCGCCCTCTCTCTCCACACCCACCCACCCACTCTCCCTCCCTCTTTCTCTTTCTCTCAAACCCTCCCTCCTTCTCTAGCACCAGCTATGCACGTGCTGTACACTCTCAGAGGCGGCTTCCATCCTCTGATCCCCGCCCCCCCCTCCACCCTCCTCCCCCGCCCCCCCATCTCTCTCACAGTTTTTTTGCTCTGGCATCCCCCAACTGATTTGGTCCTCCTACCCAGAATCACACTTCCCTCCCTCCTTCCATTCTTTCTCTCTTCCCCTCCTCCCAATTGTCTGATAGGCCCTTCTCCTTCCTTCTTGCTGTGTTTCTTTCCGTACATTTGTCCTGCATCTCAGTGCCCAGTTCTATGATTTTGTTTTTCCCCCTGCTCGTCTGAACTTTCTGGGTTTCTCTCTGGAATCTGCTTTTCCATTGGATTCTCCAACTCTCTTACCCAATCTCCCTCCCCTCTCCAGTTTAACATTTAAAACAATAATACTGCTTCTTGCCCACAAATGTCCTATGCCCTCCTATTCCTACCTCTCTGTCCACTCGTTTTTCCCCTTATCATCTTTTTCCTTTCTCATTGTCTCTCTGGAGTAAACAGAAACAGCATGTGACATGTCCCCTCCCCCTTGTACTTTCTCCATCTGTTCTTTCAACTGAGCTTTACTAGCATGTTTGTTAGAATACTGCAAATGAAATAAATGGACAGTAAATAACATGGTAATAAACAGCTAATATTTACCATTCAAGTGCGTGTTAAACAAGTCTTATCTCTGCTTGACTGAAATGTGGAAAGGACTTAAACAAATTGTGGTACAAGGATCAGTCTCAGACTGCTTCACTGCTCGCAATGTCTGAAGTATTTAATCTCTTAACTTACGCCTATGCAGTGATTAACAAATGAGGGAGGAAAAAAGTCCTCTTCTTGTTTTCATATGGATAATAGATATCAAGATATAAAATATGTGCATTTATTCATGGTTTTAAGAAGGGGTCTAAAGTGACTGCTTTTTAACACCTTCAAAACAGTTATGACTCATCTACTTTGCAGTCCATGGCATTCTATTTTGTTCTGCCTTTAAAACAATGGGTTTACTGGTACAACCACTGTAATAATAACCGTAACATAGTTTCTCTTCCTATAGTGTTTGGCTTACCCTACTGAGCTACAGGACAGAGGTCCAAAGTTTCCACGTTTTCAAACACAGCTTCAGTTTCGAAATTCAGGACACAAGTCACTGTGTCAAGTGACAGCATTCACTCTTCCTGCTGAAAAGCACTAGGAATATTTTGTCCCTTAC
>JBBJLS010000018.1:18730124-18741435 GCA_037577275.1 Bryconaethiops microstoma
TTGCATGTTTTGGAATTGTCACTAATACGTTTAACTATTAGGAAAATCTCAATGACTTTTATAGGCTTTTATTTTTATTTAGGGACATATACAATTATTACAAAATTTTAATGTAAATGTTAAACATGTCCTTTATGTCACCATAACATCTTTTTATTATTTAGACAAAATGAAAATTACTACTGATGAATAAAATGTGTCAATACTTTTTTTGGCCTCAATTTTTGTTGACAAGAGGGTAAGAGACAATGGACAAAATCCTAGCATGGCCCTAGTTCATTACGATGTATTTGTGGAGTAGTGCCACCTAGTAAACATCAATACAAAAAAAAAAAAAAAAAAAAAAAGAGCAGTTCACTAGCCAATATCTTATGATATAACATTCAACACTGTGCATCACTATCACATTCCGTGGTAGCAAACCAAATTTCATCCATTTGATATGTTTACATTTGGGTACAATACATTTTGACCTGTTCAACAAAATGGTATCCAAAAGTTGCATGAAAATACACACTGTTATAAAACTATTTTCCTTGTCACAATTCTCTTTATTTTTCAAATGGCAATGTAAACAAATATAAGCCACTCAGGCAAACGTGAACAACTCAAACACAATTCTGCCTTTTTTTCATATCTGGAGAGTCAGATAACATTGAACAAACTGTATAGAATACCATAAATTTCCATGAGTTTGATCAATATCTTTGCCTTATGAACAATTTAAACAGGAGTTTTAAAGTAATGCACAGTGGTCTGTTATCATTAAAGTTGAAAAAAGTGAATTTTGACCTTGTCTTTTACAAGATCTTTCAGAAAGCAATACTTCGTGTCACATCTACAGGTACATAACATCAACAGTTATAACCAAATCTTATTCAAGAGCTTAACTTGAACTTATAACTGCCATAAGTTCAAGTTCATTATTGTGCTTTAGGGTTTTTACTGTTAATATGACAGATGTTACCATTCAGAACACTCAATTTCAGACTGAACAGATAACTTGCTGGCACTAATTCTTTGCAGTCTTGGCAGAAATGAGCGGAGGAGGGTTTACGATACGGATGCAGAGCCACGTAGTATTAGAATGGTGGAATTAGAGGAATTACATTTTAAAGTTTTATGATAAATAACACATTATGAGATTGGAGCTGCGCGTCGTATGGAATCTGACGGCAGGCCGGACTTTGGACAGGACTGCCCTAAAGAAAGGTGGAAGTTTACGTACCTGCACCACTGCTAAGACTTCTGGCAAAGAATTGTGTGTCGGTGGAATAGGAGGCAAGAGACAGAAGAGATGATGAGCTGGAGCATCGGAGAGTAGCTGAAGGTCATTAGGAGAGTTCTGTAAAAAGGAATTTACTGTTAGTGGACATGTAAGACTCTGTCTACACTATTAAAGACAGAACAGTATACTCAACCTTATAGTGAGATGCTACATAGAGGGCCATAAGACGCTGCAGAAAGGCCTCAGAGGCTTTGTGGTAACAGAATAAAGTGTCTCTGTTCACATAGTACCTGTATTAAGAGGCTAAGGAAAAATCAGTCATCATGCACTAAATATCTAAAGTTATGGCCCACATATGTTATTGCAGCTTAAGCCAAGTTAGATTTAAGATTTGAGACTTTACAACAACCAAAACAGGAAGAAAAAAATAGCAATTACCATGGGTTAAAGGCATTTTTGCCCAAAGGTTTACTGTAACCTAAAACATGGATACCCGCCCCCCACATGGACAGGCAAGTTTTAGAGATAGGGGTGCATTTAGGAGTGACAAGAGTTAAGCAGAACTGGGAAGTACCACTGGCATGTCAATTTAACAATTTTGTGTTCATCACTCGGCATGCAAAACTCCACTGCCTTGAATCCCATTGAGCTTAGTGTGAAACACTTCCAGCACAAAATAAATTGTATACATTGCCTGGTACCAGTTTCAGTCATGCTGTGAAATTGGGTTGAACATCCGTTTTCACTTAATTTGCACTTCATGTGTTATCAACAGCTAGCAGACTTCCCAAAAAGACTTTCAAAAGACTGATTTATTTTAATAACACTTAAGGCTTAATTTTAGATTCTTGATTTCAATGTCTTAAGACTTTCTAAGGGTCTGTGAACAATGTTGCAGCGCACACAAACACGTAGTTAAAATAAAAAGAAAACATTAGACTTCGTTGGGAACTGCCTGATGCTTGAGGATACAGGTCGCAGGTTTCAGGCAGAGGACAGCCAGAGATGATGCGTGGTACACTCAGGCAATCAAGACACAAGAGTTCATTTAGCCACTTTTCCACAGGGTCTCCAGGAGCATAGCGGATGGACTCATGGAGAGATACCTCATGAAGAGAGCGTGCTGAGGAGTAGAGTTTACAAATCAGAAATCCATCACAACTGCTGGTATTTCTTGCAATTAGAGCACAAAATCAACTTCATATGGTGATAGCAGAAAGAATTTCTGTACTGGTTCTGATGAAGTGTTCAGTCATTTATGCACATTGTTGTGGAATACTGTAATCTTATTAGTCCATGTGACTGACATCAATCCATGTTTTACATTTGATCATGTCACTTTGCACTAGTATTGCAAACAGAGAGAGATGCATGGAAGGAAAAGGTATTGGTCTCCTGTCTAACGATAGCATCTAGCCTAGTGTTATCCTTTAGCATATCAGCCCACAGTGATCGGAACTAGTCACAGAGTCTTGACATGCAAGTCCTCAGTCAAGTCCTGAATCAATACAGCACTTTGTGTCCTAAAAAGGTCAATACAAAATTCTTCAGGAAAGGCAAAGTCATTTCAACACTGAACACCAAAACTAATGGTACTGCCAACATAGCCCATAAAAATAAGCATCTAAAAAAGGGTAACAATCTCATCCCGGCCCCAAAATGACTAAATCTGTCTAACATTTGCAACAATAATAAATGATGCATACATTTTCACAAGGGCCAAATTGTGATGGCCAATCGATGTATAATTTGGTTGTGTTCGTACTGTTTTGCAATTTCATTTCATTGTACTTCTGATTAATTAAATGTCGTTAAAAGAACAAACCATCGCTAACTTGCCAAATAGAATTAATGTAGCATCAAAATTTTTTTTTTTTAAGAAATACAAATAAATAACTTTAGTGGGTCAACACAATAGATAATGATCAAATTCACATATGAAGCATTCAGTTATTGTGACGTACTCATGTAATTTAGTCACCCAAGAAAAATTAAACATAAGTGGAGTTTTAAGACTTTCAAGCAATGCATTGTAATATTCTTGGATTAATCAAATTGGTCAATTATATTTTGTGGAAGAAGCCAAACTGATAGTGATCATTAATAAACTTAGTCACTAAACAGGGAACAGGACAGATGGAAGACAGTGACTTCTGTGCTGTACCATGCTAGCCTCTTTTTTCAAATTACATGACTCTACTAATAAGCTTTGTTATAAACTCTTAAAGGTGTTAAATGTTTTGGGGCTTTTAACTCCTACAGTAGATGGGAAAGAAGCTGTGTGTCAGTTTTACTAGCTCAGGATGATTCAGGGTACCTGTGGCCAGCCTGGCTGTGCTGGTCACTCTGTTTTCAGCAGACAGACTCTGTTGGCTGTCAGTGCTTTGCTGTCTCAGTTGCTGAATCAATTTGAGAGACAGTGAACGGCCTGTGCCCTCATACCTGCACAGATGAAAAGCACAAAACTTACATCACGACTGAAACAGCTGAATCCTTCTGCTTAAATGAGACTGAATTTTTGGCAGTTTGTCAAATGGCAGTAAAATCACATTCAACAGTGATTAAATCTGTATTTGAAAAATACCAGTTTAGTGAACTATGATTCTGTTCTGAACAGGCTAGGCTAACTTACTGAATTTGGCATGATGCAGAAACTACAAACACACCATAAAAGTTAGCATACTGACCCATTGATTGTAGAGGCCATAAACACAAGGTAAGGTCCAAGTAGTTTCTTCACCAGAGGTAAGGGGATAGCAGCAGCTTCGTCAAGGACAACCAACTCCGCTTGACCCAACTTGACAGAATCAGCAGGATGAATGTACTGTAGATCATAGCTCAGGTCAAGTCAAACGTAGCATAGCAATATAGCAAGCAACAATCTAGCAATTATCAAGCACTTATTTCATTTCTGCACTATACAAACAACACAAATAAGAATCAAGACAATCAACACTAACGTAAATTTACCTGAATGGTCTGTCGATGTTCTTTGAAGATGTTGACTCTGACCACAGCTTTATTAAACTCAGGGTTTAAAGATTGGATTATTTCATAATCCAGATGTTCCTGTCCAGGGGTTAAAGAGGTTTAATTTGGCTTCCAAACTGCACATTTCCAAATCTGCACAGATTTAAACTTAGTTTCGTTTGTCCTGACATTCCAAATTAAAGATCGCAACTAAATGTTCAGGATATCAGACAACAGTCCAAGTATGAGACCATCAAAACAAATTGAAACATAAAGACAATGTATACTGTGTCAAGTTTTAAATGCACAATCAAAAGGTACAGGAGTGCAAAAATTAATAAAAATATTTACTGTGCTAATACTGTTATTTTTATGTCTCATCAGTCATGTTTTTTCACTGAAGTCCAGAGATTAGGAATTAGGAATACCTTATTGTAATAAAAAGCAACATATAGTCCTATACTGTGACTTGCTACAAAATATGATCATTACCTGAAACTGAAGTGCATCAAAGCCTTTGAATATGAACTCAAACAACGTCTGAAGATTGTCTGGGCTGGGGGATGTGACGAAGATGTTGGAATATCTGTAACAAACAGATCACAAAAGGAAAAGATCTGAAAATCAGATGCTGAAAGAAAAAGTTAAGAGGCTTTGTGTACGAGCTGAACTATTGAGCAGAACAACACACACCCAAAGGCAACAGCTCCTGCTACAGCCAGTCCCAGTGCTGCGGACTTCCCCCGGCCTCGGGACGCAGTGAGGGCTACAGTGCTCCGCAGAGTTTTTTCTGAAATTGCTTCAATGAACTTCAACACAGCTTTAGCCTGTAACTCACAAAATTTTATACACAACATTCTAGAATGGCTCATTTTACAATAATTCACTCCAAATGATGATTACATTTAAATAACTTAAATTTGATAAGTCAGTTCCCCTTTTAATTAAATCAAGAGCATGTTCTACTTCAGGTGCCTCTTATCTAGCAAATCTAGGTCCAGCTTAAATACCACAAACAGTTGCTGTATAATTAATGTCAAAAGTAAAGATTTTGGCAAATGTTTTGGCATCTTCCAAAACCTCCAATGCATGACCTTAAAATGATAGTTTTACATCTAATTAAATCCTACCACACTACAGCCTCCAAGTTCTTCTAGGCATACCTGGTCCATGGTTTTGCAGAGGTCCACCAACCCTCCCACTGGTTGCGTGTCCTGCAAGGATTCCTTTAGTTCTTTCAGCTCCAGTTCTCGTGGGGATGGACCATCCTCCTAGAGGCCAAAGATTATTAATAACAGCCATCCAAGTAACAGGTCAACGGACATATGGACAAAACATACCTGTGTTTTAGGTAGGACAGGTCTGATGTTGGCAATGTGCTTAGAAATTGGTAGAACATTGAGCTGGTCATCAATGACAACACAGGTCTTACAGGAGGAGAGAGATAAGATAAATCTGTGAAGGTAAAGAGGTGGGGTGGGTGGGTTAAAATTACAATATTGTGCACACCCAAACAGATCCAAAATTACTTTCACCAAACACTAGAATATCAGTATTTGGCCAACTCCACTTTAGACTCCCCTTACCTTTCATTGAACCTTCCAACCACATCCTGGTGAGACTCGGTCCGGTAGCGTGAATGAACATCCTGAGAGACCATGGACAATTACAATCAGTTTAATATTCACAAACATTAAAATATTGCAAACAGTCTACAAGCAGGTTACCATCGTCATTGTATAGAGCTGCTTCAGCGAGTTCATTGTCCTCAGCAAAATCACCACAATGCCTCCACCTTCCACAGTCTCGATAGTTCGAGCCAGCAAGTTCGGAGTTAGAGCCTCAAAGTCCTTTAAGGAAGAGCAAATAGGAAATATGTTGTAATATCAATCAAATGTAAAGACATGTAAAAATCCTGTCAGTAAGTACAGCCCACCTGTAGGACACACATGCCATACGTGTTGCCCAGTATTTTGTGAGTTTCGTTGTAGTAACAGTAACGGATGTTGGTGGCAGCAATGAAAAGCTCAAAGGGATCATCTTGTTTCAGGTTCAGAGTGCCCGTTTTGATCTTTTTTTGCAGCTGCCGCATCCTTTTCTTACGATTACTGCAAAAATGAATCAGTTAAGACAAATGACCATATACTCTCTCCATGTAATCATATGTACAGTGGGGAATCTGCAATCATACCTGCTGAAGCCAAGCTCTTTCTTATAGCACCAAAGGACTGAAGGACGCGCACGCACAGTGGCTTTAGAGAGCATGTGGTGCAGAATGACAACCTACAGCACAAATGGACACAGAACAAGTGTTTTTAGCAGAGCTTGCACTGACCACATTTTTACTACAAGAATCTGAATACAAAAGTAACATGCTAAAATCACATGTGTAGCAATAATACGTGTCAAAAAAAACTACTCCGGTGCTGAGCTCCCTATAGAACTGGAGTGGAACTATGCTTCTCTTCTGGAGACACTTGGTCACAAAGCTCAAAAGAGCAGCGTGAGGATGAGACCGATACTGCTCATCTACATTGATAATTATCAATACTCTTATTGATACTACTCTCTATCATTTGGTGCAAAAATGTCAAATTAAAAATGTGAAAAGATTAAATAGTTATTGTTTTTTCCCCTATTGTAGTAATAAGTAGCTAAATGATTCCCTTTGATTCCTCTATATAATGAAGGAGAAACAATTGCTACAAATTTCTTGTGTTGATATGTATATATCCAGCATCGACCGTTTGAAAATGCCAGTTAGAATGCATAAACGCTACATAAATACTGACAGCAGCACCGTTTGTGCAGTAGCTTATCGATATCTTGGTACTGACCGGTCAAAAACAAGGTACCAATTGCACAAACATACAGCAAGCAAATGACACTGTCGGTCATTTTTATCCCCATAATGCTGGTGTGTGGACTGTGAATCAGGACGCTGCTTAAATCCACTAAACTTACAACTGAATTCATCTAATTAGTTTCTTCTTACAATACTTTGAACCGATTGGGGGTTTAAGTTACCTGGTCTCTGCCGTGATCGCCCACGACCACGAACAGCGTGCGGTGCTGCTGCGCGACCCCATTCTCGATCTGGACTCGAATTCGATTATCCACCTTCTTCCGAACCGTCGCCATTTTATTCAAACCTTCAGAACCTCAGACTTTCGGAACTTCACACTTCAGGCACAGAGATCCCAGTGAGAGTGAGAGTCCGGACAGAGACCCGATAACCCCACCAGAGGACCATCTACAGAAACACTACGGAGCTCTTAGGTATTTCAGTTCAGAACTTTAGTTCAGTACCTCACCTACAGAAAACTCACGGAGTTCTTCGGTATTTCAGTTCAATACTTCACCAACAGAAACACCACGGAGATCTTTGGTACTTGAGTTCAGGTCTTCAGTTCAGTACTTCATCTCAGTGCTGAATTTCAAACAGTCTGATTGAACACAGCGCCTCTTCACACACAGAGCCAGTCCAGACCTGCCGGAACACGGGTGTCTTCTACATCAGCATGGGCTTACAGTGGACCACCGCGCACGCGTACACACACTCACTCACGTGGACCCACCACGTGGGAGACATCAGTAGTTCTGCGTCACTGAAAGAAAGGACCCCGAGTCATGGCTGTCCTCAAAAGCGCCTTTAACACGTGTTCTTCTGTCCTGCTGCTCTCTGAACTCTCATCAGCTGGATCTGGAGCTTCAGCACGTTCTGAAGAAACTGAAAAGTCCGGGGTGGTCGGGGTGGTCGGGGTGGTCGGGGTGGCCTAGTGGGTAGGATACTTGCCGCTGGACCAAGAGGTCATGGGTTCGAATCCTACCTCCAGCACACCACCACTGGGTTCCCGAGCAAGACCCAAGTTGTTCCAGGGAGACTGTCCCCTGTATTAGAATGGAAGTTTTTTTTTGGATAAAAAGCGTCTGCTAAATGCCGTAAATGTAAATAACAAAGAAAAAATGAATGTCTAAATGGAATAACTAATTGATTAGGAACAAGAGAAATGCTAATAAGATTATTAATACAAATTACTATTAGTAGTGAGGGTAGAAGTAATGAGCGTTATTAACAGCAATAATAATAAAAATAATAAAATGTTGACATTTACACCACCAAATATCACACAAACGATATGATTAAAACTATGTAACACCAAAATAAAAGCAATATTTCAAAGAATCCCAAATCCTGCCCAGTCTGAAAGATGTCTTTATTACTTTAGATATACAAACTTTGTATGTACAAAAATTGGGGCAGATCTACACATTGATCTACACATATGTGATTTTCAAAAAGGTATAAACATTTAGTTGCATCCTCCATTACGTGTTTCAATTCAGAGTATAAAAATTACTTGATTAAAGATACAGAATGATCTTTTATACAGTCAAAAACAGGACCTCAAGCAGCTCCCTGTAGCTTCTGTCATGTCAAGTTCCATGAAGTCAGGGCACATGAGGCTTACTGACTCTGCTCTTGTTTTTAAAGTTAACTGTACATGTTCCAAAAACATCACAGCTGAGTTTACCATTTAAGCTGAAATGAGTGATACTTAGACAAATGTACAAGTTACACAAATGTAATGTTGTGGTGAGATTCTGTTAGTGTTATGTGTTTTTTTTATTAGTGTTCACATCACATCAACTTAATATTTGGCAATAAAACTTTTGAAACATGAAAATCAGTTTGACTCCATCTATACTGCAATGCCTCTCTGTTTGTAGTAACTTCTGTTTTTGTCTGTTACTGTTGTTCCCTTCTGTAGCCTATTGTTAAGATTACATATACCATTGACATTGTGTCTCTAGTGACACAAGCTTACCACAAAATGCTTTAATTATTATTATAATTTTAATTTGAAAAACCAGTAACACTTCAGTGGAAATGAATTACACACTAGCTTTCCAATACCTGCCATTACAATCAGCATTTTTGTCTGGATAAAGACAACTGACATCTAAGGTTACTGTTTAGATCTTCGATAGAATATCATTACTTTTTTTATATATATATACCAGTCTTTACAATGATGCATGAAAATGGATGAAAATGAATATAAATGTCTTAAAAATGGATAGGAACTAGAAACTTGTTCAGTATCTTCATGTCTGACACTTTCATGCTGCCACCCCAGCATAGAAAATGGCACTAGCCACAACAGACGTATAGAACATCCGCAACATGGTGTTGCATCTAAGTAGGAAGTACAGCCTACTATGAGCCACTGGTATGTGGCCAGAGTTCTTAGACCAGTCCAGCTTGTTGTCAAAGTGTACATTCAGGTATTTGTCATTCTGAACGATCTCAAAATCCGTCAGATAACTGCCTACCTTAATTATTACACTTGTTACAAAATGTTAGTTTGTTGGTAATTTAAGATGTTATGTTTAGGTGTGCTTATTAATGGAGGTTCACCACAATGCCAGTTGTGACAGTGTTCCTGTTGGACAGCTTATCATTGTCCTAGATGAGGTCAAGGACCATAGTTTCATCAGCAAAGAAGCACCTTAAGTAGTGATTGGGTGGGGGATGCAGCTGTTGGTGTACAGAGCTTTCAGGCATTTCACAGCTGACAGGTCTAGAGTGTATTTCTGAGATGAGGGGTAGTTATTGCTACCCCTTGGGCCTCTCTGCCTCCTAGTAGACTCCATGCAGTCCTGAACTCCAATCTCCTTACTTTAGCTCTTCAGTTCAGAATATCAGAACCATGTATATTATGCAGTGATCTCAGTATCCGAGGGGTGGGTGAGGAATGGTGTGGTCTGCACGGTGGAGTAAAACTAATCCAGTATGTATCAGTGTCATGTGTGGCACACGTCACCAGCTGTTTGTAGAGCAGTCATTTCTGGGAGATTACATAAATTGAAATATCCCATAACAAACAACTGAGTTTGGCCATAGGTTTTACACAGAGGAAGGTAGCCCAGCAAGTTTTCTTCTCAAACAGGAGGTTGTAGGGGGAACGCAAACACCCAACAAAGATAATGGATGAGAATTCTCTTGAAGAATATGGTTTGGTTTGCACACAATAAAAATTAATTACAGGGCACTAGAGCAGTGTTGTTATGTGCAAACACCTAAACCAAAAATTCTTTTTCATACACACAAATAAGAAAAAACAGAGTTATGCAACACTTCTTTATTGAAACTGTCAAAGCAACATCAATATACAAATTGAAGAGTTGGGGCATTATTGTTTTCAAAAGAAAAATACCTTGGGGACCAAATTAATTGGGAGGGGGAAAGTATTTTCAGGTATTACACATCAGCAGTGGCAGAAAATTTTTATTTACTTTCATACAAAAAATAAATTAATGACATCTATCTTAAAACCTTGACTTCAGTTTTGTCTCATTAGAACAAATGTCTTCTAGATTAAGCATAGTCTTGGACTATGCAGACCTTTCAATGGAATATTACAAAAAACATAGTAACTGTGCAGGACTAGACTTGATCAAGCATAAGTCCTATACTACACAAAAGGTCACTGAGGAATTTGCTTAATCTGTGCCCACAAAGTTCTCATTACTTTAGAAATGGGTCAACGCAGGATTACTTTCATTATGTGCAAGGAGGAAAAAAAAATACCACTGACAAAAATACGAGTGTAAGTTGGAGCATACAGAATTTCTGCATCTGACCAAGCTTTCAATGTAGCCCAAGGTGTCAAGTTAGTCTGAAAGTCTTTTAGGACCGCATGGCTTGAGCATTTCCTCGTGGGACACCTCGAGGTCCTTGCCCAGTGGAACGTTTGTAATTCTGATGATAGCAGTCCTGTGAAGATTAAATAATCAGAAATCTTATTTTTGCCGACAAAGACAAACACAGGAAAGAGCCAGGCAATAATAAAAATCAATCATCTTACTCTCTGGTAGCTGCTGTTGGAGTAGTCTCGGGCTGTACCAAACTGGGCCTGTCCATAGCCAGAATTTGGAGCTCCGGAGAAGGGTGGACGGTAACCATCATAACTTCCTGCAAAGTATGAATAGTTTAATGTCATAAATGTTTGTTAAGCTTTTATAAAGAGCGAGAGAGAGAGCGAGCGAGCAATAGATAGAATGAGAGAGAGAGATAGAAAGAGATAGATAGATAGAGAGAGAGAGAGA
>JBBJLS010000018.1:18741535-18754661 GCA_037577275.1 Bryconaethiops microstoma
ACATACATATATATATATACACATATACATATATATATATACATATATATATATACACATATACATATATATATATACACATATACATATATATATACACATATACATATATATATATATATACACATATACATATATATATATATATATATATACACATACATATATATACACATATACATATATATATATATACATATACATATACATATACACATATATATACACATATACATATATATATACACATATACATATATATATATATATATACATATACATATACACATATACACATATACATATATATATATATATCCATCCTAAGCATCAAGTCATGGACTGCTATTCACAGGACTAAGGTATGTAATTATAAAATTATGCTTATAAAAGACTTCCACACCATTCTTATTCTCACATTTCTAAAGCATTTTTAGCTTATAAAAATAAGACTACACTGTTGCTCTCCATCCCAGTGGCTCCCTGTACTTCACCCATAATAATAATAATAATAATAATAATAATAATACTACAATTAAAACAAACACTGAAACTGTACCTCTAAAACCATTGGATGGTCCTCTATAGCCATTCATCACACCCCTGGAGTTTCGAGGCCCACCACGAGACATACCCCGACTGTTGTAAAAAGCCTGTGGCTGCCGGCTGAATGCAGTGCCTTGACTTGTTGGCTGCTGAGACATGGGCTGGTGGCCTGTTGAATTCGGAAGTGACTGGTCTTGGAAAGCACCAACCACTGGAGAACAGGAAGACAAGCAGAAAATGAAAACCAATACTGGATGGCTGTGATCATCGAGCCCTCATGATTCTGTATTGGAAATCACTGCAAGGGCTCAGGAACACATCCGAAAACCCATGTGAACTGAATTTTAACTCAAATTTGTGGACACAGCATTGAATTACCATGCAAAAAAATTCTCATGCAATATGACGAAACCATAGTCCTCCAGAATAAAGAGGAGGGGGACCATCCAACATTGTGTGGTCTTCCCCTCATTAAGGAACTCAATCTCATGTATTTAAGATTTGATTGTATTAATATTATGAACTTTAACTTCAAATACTGGTTGGCATCAACCAGTATTAGAATGAGATCAAGACAACTAGGTGAAAATTACACATTACACACAAATACAGCAACCAGATTATCAGTACTTCTACAGTTTAAGTGAAAGAGCGATTGAGAGGAGTGACTAAGTTGTGCATGTGTTGTGCATGCTTGTGTGTGCACACCTGCATTTGCTTGCGTGAATACATGCAAGTATACGTGAATGAGAGGAGCTTTCTTTCCCTGTTTACGTGTGCAACAGAGGGAAAATGGTGCCCTTAGATGTTCTGTGAGTGCAGACCTGCCAACCTTGGGAAATGCTTTTGAGTAAATTAAAAATCCGCACAAAATAAATAATTTGTGAAAAGAGAAACGCCAAATATAGAAATTTATTTTCATTTTTATTACCATGAGCTAACTCAAGTCTGAGACCAGAAAAATATTACAGTTTAACAAGATAAGTGTTAAGACAACTGTGTTAGACGTCTCAGGCATAATATTTGTGTGTTGATGTCTGTCGACTGTGAAAAGAAACCAACATCATTGCCCTTTTTCTGTCTCGAGGGCGCGTGCGTGCATTTGTGTAAGGCGCCCTAAGCTGTGCATGCAGCCCTGCCCCTTCTGCTGCAGACTGCTACAGCAAGAAGCATCAGTGTGGCCAGCTGCTCTTTACATACCTTAGAGCAACAAATCGTACCAGTGTGGTGCAAAAATGCGTGCCTGCTCCGCAAAATGCGTACAGGTCGGTAGGTCTGTGAGCGTAGAAGGAATGTGTGGAATCCTCTGTGTGATCCTTTGTTTTCTCGTACAGTGGCATCGATTTCTCAACATGGAATGTATGTGACCTAAACTGTATGTTGAGATCAGCTCAGCTTTTAGTCTGTACTAGCCGAGTTTAAAACATGCATTTAGCACTGAAAATGAATTCTGCCTTATGATAAAACTATCAGTGTTTAGTTTAATAAATACGAAGTTTAGAAATTCTCAGGAGTCCTAAAACATTCCTATGATGCAAAGCTAAAAATCTATTGCTGCGTGCATAAACCCAAATTTAGATGCTTCAACAACAATTTAAAACGAACACATTTACAGAATAACTTTTAAGCATTAATTTCTGAAGCTGTGCTATGCCTGAATATAAAAGTTCAACCTCACATGATTAGATAAGCAAACATCAAAAAGTTAATTCAGTCATTCTTAGTTTCTGTGGAAGTTTGGAGGGAAAATTCTAAGACAAAAGATGTTGGCCTCACTTAGGGGTTGTTGTGACCCGATTTTATCCTTCAGGACAGACATGGAGTACATGTTGGACAGCAAGGGTACCTACACCAAGATGGTATAGCAGTGAATCCTGCACATTTGGGAAGGCTCCATTAATGCTGAATGATATATGCAGAAGTTTGGAGATTTTAGAGTGTGAACATAATGTACATAGGAATATATAGTTGGAAGGTCTGTTCTTGCTCACCAGACTGAAGCTGTTCTGACTGCATGTCTGTCTGTTCCACAGGGTGCTGCGTCTGGCTACTAAAGCCCTGGCCGTAGCTCTGAAACTGGTTGGTTTGCTTAGGAGAATCTGTTTCATTAGCCGGTGGAACAGGCGCATTAAGATTGAATACCTGTAAAGAAAACCCCAGGAAGACATCGCATAGTAGTTAACAATCCAAGCCCAATGGCTAATAAAAAAAGGTTCACCTAAATAAATTAAAAAATAAATATATAAACACATAATCAAGCAGAGTGTGAAAAGATGTCAGACACTGTTGTGTTAATTTCATGTGACCTTTATAGTAGCTTAAAGCCCACACTTTTTCTTTAAGATGATGCAGTGTAGTGGGATAATGGTAGAAAGATAAAGGTGTGTGCAAAATGCCTTTGTCTTAAGGGACCAAAGTATGTGGCCAAAAACACAAAGTTCGCAAAAAAAAGGATGCTACTGAGTTATGAGTGCATCATATTACTTCATAATTAATCCATAAATGTTATGTCTAAAAATATTTATTTTTGGACAATGACCATGTAAACAGTGAGGATTCCATGGGCTCTCGGTCTTTATTTTTGTAATTTAGAATACCTCCAACTTTAAAAGATTAATGAAGTTAATAAAACAGTCCTGCCACAGAACAAGCACTCCTGCATCACTGAAATGAATGTTGGGTTATTTTGTATAATCTTTCCCGCAGGCTTTGTTAATAGTAATTATTTATTTCATTTCAAATTTAAAGAGTTTTGTACTAGGTCAAAAAGTGGTATAATTCAATTTGATTGTACACTAATTGGTATTGGAATTGAAACACCTGTCCTCATCAGGAAAAATCAGGACTGTGTGAATAAAGTGCAATATTAACAGTTTATGAAACAAACTCCAGTTTTTTGTGCATATGTTTAAGCTTTGAAAAAGACCACTAGAAATGCTCTACAGTCAAAATCAGACGGTCCTTTAAAATGGTATTACCGTCTGCATGGACTGGAATGGTGCTGCATTGACATTGATGCCGCTGTTGGGCCGGGGTTTGGAGTTTGCTTGGAACACCTGGGTCTGAGAGGTGGCAGAGAGAGCCGAGGAAGGAGACTGCTCTGTCAGTGAAATGGAGGCCTAGACAACACAGAGAATACTTGATCAAAATCTCTCTTGGGAGAACCAATATGACAACCACTAGCATAGTATTACAATACTGTGGACCACTTGCCTGCATGGGGTCTATGGGATCTGTCTGCGGCCGAGCGTCAGCTGTGTGCGATGGCTGGTAAATAGGGGACGATGAAGAATAGGAATCCGGAGAGTGGGGGAGAATGGGAACCTGAAGCATATCAGACACATGATCACAGAGCTGTTTCCAGTAATTTTACTTTTTCACATCATATCTTTACAGTTTTCTTCATCATAAATTCATACTGTTTATACTGTTGAGAAGCTCTGAGTACATCATCTTTTATAATGTTCAAATATTAAGTGATTGTATTTCATTAAACATCATGTTACATTAATGTTTGCTTTGTGCAGAAATGTGTACCTTCAAATCTTTACAATATTAACTTAATTTATGGCAACTGATCAGGTGACATATTAATCATATTAATCTCTTCACTTACCAATAACTTCCCAGGGAAAAAAGCCCCAAACAAACAAAAAACTCGACCCCCTACTTAAGACTTGTTAAACTACTAGCTCAACCTGCTAATTTGAATGAGAACACTTTTTCAAACATATTTTGCACAAGTTCAACTGTTTTCATAGTACTGTTAAGAATTAGCATACATAAATATCAGACGATTCAACATAACTTAAACCAAACTTACTTGCGTATGTTCAGTTTGTACAGAAACAGCTTGAGGCTGTGCAAGGCGGGACTCTGGCTGAGCTATGGTTGCAGAGCAAAGGCAAATCAAAATCTTTACTGGCTTACATGGAAAAAGAAGTTATTATAAAATGAGTGAAGAGCTACAGGGGTGTTGTACCTGAACCTGATGGGCAAACCATCTGAAGCATCTCTATGCTTTTGGACGGTTTCATAGGCTGTGCTGATACAATAGCTGGGTCCAATGGCTGTGCATCAAATTCTAACATTGAGTCCTAAGAAAGAGAATACTTAACTGGTGTACATGTTCAAGCCAATCTGAAGTTTTTGTTCACCTTATTAGTTTATTACTCTGAACATGATTGAATCATTTAAAAGGAACATTTATTTTACTAATCTCCTGGTAAAATGCAATATATACCCCTAAAATATCTGGTATTTTGCTGTCAGCTAGACAAAAATATTACCTAATCTCGACACCACTACTATTCATCAAGTGGAAACACTGCTATCCTCTAAACACATTTCTGTTTACAGTTTTGATTCACACTGACTTTAACACATCAATGCAGACCATAGACAATGTGGACTTGCCGTACTTGCATGAAGTTGTAGGGGCCCTGCATCTGCGCCATGAGGTCCTGAACCACTTGTTTTCTGATCAGCGGGTCTGGGGACAGCGCTGGAGTTATCGAGGTCAGCTGATGTGCCTCTGGAACAGGGGCTGCCTGAACAGGCTGCTGAAGGGACTTTTCCACCTGAAGAGGAAGTTAATCCAAAGGTAAAATTATTTAAAATACTAAAAGAACCCCACTAGTTTTGGTAACAAAATTTAATGGTTAAGTTCTTTACTTTGGTTTCAGCACTCCACTCCTCTCCTTGTTCCTTCTCACAGCTGATGTATGTGGTCTCTGGAATGAACTGTCTATTTACAAACTAAATAAAGAGAGAAAGAGAGAGGGGAAAAGGCTGTATATCACTCAACTTTCAATTTCATTCCCACCACTCTTGTTAAACATGTTATTCTTAGACATTTGCAAGTTACGACATTTTTTCACAAAACATGGTACCTCTGTCAGGTTTCAGTTCTTACCTCTGTAGTTTCCATTAGGATGGGCTCTGAATATCCTTCAATAATTTCACCTTCTGTGAGGACATAAAAACATTTAAACCGTCAATCAATTAAAATTTCAAGCAGCAGAATGCACCCTTAACTTAGTCCAACAAGCCAAATGAACTGGCAGTTCCTATATTGCAGAGTTGGTGAATGTATAATTACATGAAGTACAACAGGGTGTATGTCACATTACATACTTGGCCAATACTGAAAAACAGCATTTAGACAGTCACAGAGATTATGTGCTGATATTAGATCATTTTAAAGCCACTTCCAGGTTTTTAATGGGTTTAATGGTCATAATTTTAACCCATACCCTACATGTCCTACACATTTTAATTCTTCTCTTTCAAAATCAAATACAATTTCTTCACACACAAACCCACACCACTGGAGCACAAAGCAAAGTTTTGAAAGCTCGTCAATCAATATTTGAGGGTTTAAGCGAACAGCAGTGGAGGTTTGATAGCTAGGGATGAGTATCAAGAACCGGTACTAAAGTGGAATTTGTTCTTGACTGGGCAGTAGCAAAATAAGGATTCAATCCTGGACAAAATGTTGCAGCTATTGGTATTCATGCAAAGTTATTACACACACAGGTGCCATTTATAAATAGTTGATGTTGGATAGGATCAGTGGGAGGGACGGGAGCAGTGCTCTGCACATCAACATACTGGGTTGCCATATATAAAGGGTTGGAATGGTTCAATGAACACATACACAACACAATAAGCAGTGATTTCCAGCTTTTGCAGCTATCAGTATTTTTAAAATGAGAAAATAAATTGTTAATGCTGTACACACATACACACAAAAAAAAGACTTGTTAACATTTGACACTGTCTCAAATATCTGATCTGAACTGAAATCCTGACATTTATTTAGAAGAGCAAGTAATGGAAGTATGTTGAACCGAACAGAGAAAAAACAGTGGTTTGTTGTTTGTAATATGCTGCTAGTGTTTGTAAATCTCATCAGTAAACCACCAAAATAATTGCTCAATTACTCATTTAATAAACAGTGGCAGTCCTACATATAAAGTGAATAAAGTGAGTGACCTGTGTCTGCATGCTGCTTCTCTGCCTCTGAGGACTCCACCACAGCTGCAGGCTTCTCCTCGTCCTCTGTGCACATGCCATTCTGATGAGACTGCATTCGATCAAAATAGCTACTCTGCAGTACCCGCTCTAGCATCTCTTTCAGGGCTTTATCTAAAGGGAGAAATGAGACAGAGTTCAATTCATTAAATCAGGCAATTTATGAGACAGCATTAATACTCATTCCTCTCAATATCCAGAAAGATGCCATCTTTCACAAAAGTCAGTTTGTGAAATTCCTGCCCTACTAGACCTGCACCAGGCAAGTTTAAGTGCTAGAGAAAAGGAAGCATCTTGCAGCAACGACAGTTCAGCCACAACATTGTGACCACTCACAGAACAGGGCTACCAAGAGCTTCAGACTAGTGGGTAACCTCTTGCATCAACAGAATTATCAAATGGCCTCAGGTAGAAACATCAGAACATGACCTGTGCATGAAGAGCTGCGTGAAATGGGTTTCCATTAATGAGCAGACGAACTCGAGCCTAAAATGACTACAGGCAATGGAACGCATCACGGTGTGAAGCAAGACACACCTGTACCCTTAAACGCGGAAACGTATTCTCTGGAGTGATGAATCAGGCTACACCATCTGGCAGTTTGATGCATAAATCTGAGTTTGCCAGATGACAGGAAAACAAAACCAAATGGAATTCAAGTGCCAACAGTAAAGTTTGGCGGTGGATGGATAACCGGCTGGGTCTGCTGTCAGGGTTCGGGCTTGGCCTCTATGTTCCAGTGAAGAATAACTGGAAGGTTACAGGACAATGACACACAACAACTATATTAACACTTATGGTGTTGCGATTCAGTACTTAGACTTGTGTGATGGTCTGGCATCCACATTGTGTATTTTCATCATGATTTTTGAATACTAAATACGGAAATTAGGACTTCTATAACCTGATCAGCAGTAGCACTTCTACAGTAAGTCTGCATGACTACACATTGCATCATGTATGCAACAGTTCTGAAGAATCACAACTGGGGAGGAATGGGGGAACTGATATCCACACACATGTTGTTCCTGCAACAGCTTTGTCTTTTCCCTCCAAAAGGTCCCATAAATGTTGTGAAGCTTCTTGATACTGATCAGTCAACCTGCAAAAGGGACAAAAAACAAGAATCTTTGTGAATACCAAAATGCAATTATAAAAAAGGCCATTAATAGCATATAAAAGCAACACTGTGAATAGTGATGAGTGAAAAGTAACCTGATGTTTTGGTCACGTTCTGGCCCCACCAGTTTGTAGAAGTCATCCAGGGCAACAAGATTGCTCTCGGTCAGCAGCACTCTGTACTCTTCAGTACTCTGAAGGAGTTCCAGTCGCACGGCCTCATCCCCAAGCCGATCCAGAAGAAACTGCACTTCCAGAACTTTCTTGAGCCTTGCCTGTTCAGCCTCTTCCCTCTGAAGCTGCTCTCGTCGTGCTGTCTTCTTTGCTGCCTTCTGAATCTGTGGTACATGGTGAACATGGTCAGAAAATAGCTAGACACCTTAAAAACTCACCACACAGTCCAGTGAAATTTCATTAAAAAAGAAAGAAAATGGTCATGTTTATAGATTTCATAAAGAACTTGTGATCTCTCTATACTTTAATACAGAAGGTGACTGTCCTGAGAAATCCACTCAGGTTTTTAGTAACAGACTAGGCAGTGGCTTTGCAAACACTAAAGTAGAATTTAAGATTCTTAGCTTCAAGTAAAAAGGATTACAGCCAGCTGTAAATAAGCTACTGATGGCCAAAACAATATTCTGAGGTACTCTTTTGCACAGATGATTGCATAGCTGTTGGGCAAACAGACAGTGTTAAAATGTTTGTTAAAACAATTGTGTAATCTAATTCATACTCATGCTTTATAATCTGTCCATAAAGATACATCAAACATGTAAAATTTACGAATATTTGTTTTTAACTACTATGCTATCTTGTTGATTAGCTCTTTGTGGTATATTTGGATTTGCTCCCTTGATCTGTATCAAAAAGCAACCGGTAAAATCACTGTTTACGAGTATTACAACTAGATGGCATGGTGAAGTTTTATTGTTTGTTATTTAATTAGCAACACACATTCACTGAATGAAACCAGAATGGTGGGGTGCTCTTTAAAGTTCCAATATCAGAAAGAAAGCATAAATCTTTTGTTCTTACATCTTGACTCAGAGTCAGAAAATTTTTATGCAGTTCTCGGGCAAATTCCAGGTTGTTGATCACTTCCTGGTACTTAGACAGAGCTTCCTAAAATGAGCGAAAAACAAGAAACACAGATTGGGATGTAACCAAGTGACATAAATAAAACAAATTTGAGGCCAACAATACAGGGGTTCCTTTTCCACTCACCAGCTGATCCTGATTAAGACGTTCTCCTTTGTTGTTCCTGGCATGGTAATCATCAAGCTTGCTCTAACAGAATATAGACAATACATTCAATATTTTGCTTGTTTGACCAGGAGGAACAGACAAAACGAAAAGGCACACAGACATGTTTTGTGATAAACCCATTAGAACAGCTGTACCACATAATGCTCAATAAGCTGCCATTAATTGAGCATTTTCACTGTGTAAAACAACCACACCTAATACTACAAAAGTATTCCTAACAACACATTCTATTAAAGTATAGATTGAAAAAAATATACATCTTCAAAGATTAAACTGATTATACTGACTGCAACCACAAACAAACAGGAGTGGAAACTCACCATACAAACAACTGCTTGACTAAATCTACTTTCATAGAATAGGATTGGCATTATACTATACTAAATTCTTATTACCTCATCATTTTATTGCTATTTTATATTATTAACTGCACAATCTAGGAGCTGGCCAGATTATCATTTCACTATATGTCGTTCTGTATAACTATAACTATTTGAAAACATGAGTCTTAAATAAATAAACTAGCAATTACATTATAAATAAGATTCTTTAGATCAATATTTGATCAATTCCAAAATGTTATGTGGTGGTACCTTATTACAGACTACTTTAAAAATCTTCCAGACTACTTTGGCAGTAAAATCATTACCTTGTGTTACTCAGAGCAGAACAAAGTAAAATAGGTTTCACTGACAACACCATATAACAAAACTAACATGACAGGGGTTGTATGAGACAAATAAAACTCATGAATCTTGAATCCACTGTCTGACAGCACCAGACCAGTTCAGGAGGACCAGACTAGGGATGTCACGATTAACCAGTTTCACAATTAACCACAATTTAAAACAGCACGATTAATTAATATTTGTGAAATGAATACATGCAAAATAATTGTCATAATCGTGAAACTGTGATTATTTCCCAGACAATAATTGTGCCATCAAAATCTATAATTGTGACATCCCTAGATCAGACCAGATCAGAAGAACCAGACCAGTTCACTAAACAAAACCAGGTGCTGAGGTTTACTGACACCACACCATTAAATACATTAAAAAGAATTTCTGTCCTAGCAAGCCTTAACATAAAGACTGTTTAAAGACATGTTTCTAGTCCCATCAGAACACGAGCTCTTCTCAGCAGGCAGACCCTTCAGACCCTGAAAAACCAAACCAGCAGCTCATCACCCAAACAAAGACCTGCACACAGCCAGCCTCCCAGTCTGTGTACTGGTCTTCTCTTTGTCTAAAACTAAACATTGCCAGTGTGCTCACTTTAAAATGAACAACGAGTATAAATACGTACAGCTTCTATTCAGACCTAAACGTATTTGTACTGGATGACAAGAACTTTACCTTCTAGCTCACACATGCTAAAGAGCATCATGTGGAGAAACAGCAGCGTCTGGCCGGACCCTGTTTAACTTCTCACTACCTATCTGACAGAGTCGGAGTCAGACAAAAAAAACCCCATACAGAATTAATCTCCCTGTTCATTACAGCAGCTGGAGCCAACTCTAGCAGTCAAAGCGACCGTGAAGAAAGAACACATGTCTGTTTATCAGTTACAATCAAACACAACCAAAAACATCACACCACTGAACACTGCTCTGAATTTTCATTATGTCAAACTTTAAACAACCACTGACACACTTTCTACTTTTATATTTAAATAACCAGTAAACAAGGTTCCTTGATGCTTGAAGGTAGCAACAAAGCTTTACAGTTTAAAGACAGTCAGCAAAACCAACGAGGAACTTTAAAACGGGGAACATCTGACTACAGGAGGAGAGATGATCAACACACACAGTACCTTCCTCTTCTCCATGTTCCGCACTTTCTTCTCAACGACGCCCAGAACCTGCTTCAGGGCCTCGGACTGGGCCCCCGGGACCGGGCCGCTGCCTGCCGTCTGGGCCCCTGGTGTCGGGGCGAAGCCCAAATCTGGACTGGAGGATTTCACAGGCCTGTTCCCGTTCGTAGCTGAGGGCATCTGGGCAGGGAAAATAAGGGTTTTGCTGGGGGAAAAGCACATACGAGCTTTCCGTCTCAGCACTACAGGACAGTCTTAAACACCCAAAACCCAACTTTAACCTGGAGCTCAACCCCAGCCAGAACACGGGGAGACCAATAAACCCAGATAGCTTCCTCTGAGACTCCTACAGCACTGACCAAGAGATTCCCCCGACAGACCATGGAGTAAAGATAACGCTACGAAACTTTTTAAATAAGATTCAGTCAGGACTCAAGCAGCCATGCACCCATAGCACGATGCTAACGTTAGCTGGTTTTAACAGAAAGCCTGCAGGCCGGTGGGTTAATCAAACGGATGGATATACAGGCCTCATTTTTGTTCATATTTACATGAAAGTGCGGCACGATGGAGGTTAAATGACGCAAAAAAGACGCAGAAATAAAGAAGTGCTGTCCGTCTGTCCAAACTAACGTTATCAGAAAACACAGGAGGGCATCTCTTACCTTTTCGCTCAATATCTACACAAGGTGATGAAAAAAAATGAACCGTCTTTAGGTGTGAATCAGCGATTTGTTGAGAGTGTTGCTGTATTTTCTCTTTCAGTTTAAAAAGCCCCTCCGCCAGCCGCCCCGACACTGAGACCGAGCGGGCCGAGAGCAGGCGGGTTATTACAGGAAGGACCCGGAGAGGCTGCCCGCGGCTCGCCTGGAACACTAACACACTGTAACAAACTAACATACTGTAGCACACCGTAACACACGGTAACACTTTGACACACTAACACATTATAACACCGTGACACACCATTGCACTGTAACACACTGACACATTAACACACTGTAAGAAACTAACACACTAACTCACTGTGACACACTATCACACTGTACACATACATAAACACACTAACGCTGACACACTATAACATACACACTAACACAATGCAACAAACTAACACACTGTACACCACAAACACACTGTGCAACACAAACACACTGTAACACACCCCAGCCGTACTTCACAATGACCCCTTTTAAAGGATTTTTGTGTCACAAAGTCTAATTCACATGTAGCTAAAGACCCGTGTAATACACACCGAAGGATTTACAAATCAGGCAAGAGAAAACAGCCTTTTCCTTACAACCCGACGTTAAAATCCAGGTTTTAAAGTAGCTTTACTGCACATTTTTATTGTAAAGGCAGTTTTGTAGACTGCATGGCTGCCGGGCGGTACACTTTGTTTAATATATCTACGCGTGCAAAAAGTTTTTTTTTTTTTTTTAACGTTTTCTATAATGTGTCTGTAAATGGTTAGATTAATTTAAAGTGTTCTGGTAAGGCTAAGACATGCCTCTCAATCTTTGTTGTTTGGCCTCACTTGGGCAGGGTGTCTGTGGTCTTAAATTTCCTCTGTCTGCGGATTTGTGGAGTCCAAGTTCTTTATTGTGCATGCCATGATACACTTCCACAAACTTTGATTCAGCCCACTTCTTTTAATTAATCAATTTCATCCTTTTAATCATAAACACTTTCAAATTAACAGCTGATCCTAGAGGTCATACTACTGCCACTCACAAATGTAATACTGGATCAATTTAATTAATAAATAAATGACCAAGTCTCATTAGTTTGAATTGTGAAAATTGGAATCCAGGTCAACACCTCGAACATTTTATCATGTTCCTCAAACCATTCCTGAACATTTTTTGCAGTGTGGCACAGTGCATTGTTCAGCTGAAAGTGGCCACTGGCACCAGGAAAGGCAGCTGCCACGAAGGGGTATACTTGGTCTGAAACAGTGTTTAGGTGATTGCTGTCAAAGTAACATCTATGAATGTCAGGACCCAAGGTTTCCCAACAGAACATTGCCCAGAGCATCACACTGCCGCCTTGCCTTATTCCCAAAAGACGTCCTCTTGCCCTCTCTTCCCCAGATAGGTGATGCACACACACCCAGCCACCACATAACATAGAAGAAAACATGATTCATCAGACCAGGCCACTTTTTTCTATTATTCCATAGTCCAGTTCAGATGTTCACACAGCCAGCAGGAACTTTTTCAGTTAATGCTACAGAAGCTTGGACCAGACGGGCTGGCTTTTCTTTCCCTGTCACCAGTTCACCAGACATGGTTTAAATGTTGAGCCTTATCTATGTGTATCTGTCTGTGTACTTCTCTCTCTC
>JBBJLS010000018.1:18761707-18778774 GCA_037577275.1 Bryconaethiops microstoma
TCTTTTGCAACATTCCGTGAAGATTTACCTTCTTCAAGAAGTTTGATAATCCTCTCCTTTGTTTCAACTGACATCTCCCGTGTTGGAGCCATGAGTTATGTCAATCATCTTGGTTCAACACATCACTAATGTGTGCAAGCTTTTTTTTTAAACTGCAGACTAATTAGCAGTTGTAATCAGATACAGGTGTTTGTTTTAGATATACAAAGCGCATGGTGATTCCATATCATTTTCCTCAGATTTGTGTGATATCATATTTTTGATCTTTAAAACAGTTGTCATTGACTATAGTTATCTTTCTTTGTTTTTTTTTTAAAGTGTTTTATACAGCCAGAAGTTTGGATTGTTGAGTGAAAATAGTTTTGTGGCATGTATATGCTTGTTTTTTTTTTCTACACAATTAAACATTTGAATGAACATCTTCTGAGAGTGGTGATTCCATATTTTTTGCCAGGGGTTGTATAAAGAATGATGGTATAAGGAGCAGCACTCAGTACATACACTGGAGCAATATTTAGTATTCAGGAAACGGCATGCTGGTTTAACGAGTCTTTCACAGACTTATTTGTTTGTGTGCCACCTGGTGGAAGTAGAGCACTTTGCACTTCTCTTGTTGAGATTAAGTGCTTGTGTACAGACTGGTGACTCAAAATGTAAACCCTTTTTATTTGGTGGTTCTTTTTTGTGTCTACCCCTCAATGACTGCATGATGTAAATACTGAGACTATATATAATTTAGGAGTAGATTGTGCTTGTGTATAACAAAAATGTGTTTAAATGTATTAATTTATCTAGTTTTGTAGTTAGTGGTTTAACGTAGTGGCATAAGCACATAGAGTGCATTCTTTACCACAATTATAATTTTGGAATTGTGAAGCATGAGGTCATTAAAGCTCTTAAAATAAGCTTGCTTGATGTCCTTATTTTTAAGGTAAATGTGCCATTCAGAGTGTGAGCACGCTGTCACGTGACCCCGCTGTGGCTGCTGTGCGGTGTTGTGTTTGAGGGTCAGAGGGAGTAACGGCAGGGCATGGACACTTAGTTCACAGCACCCATATTACTGGTTACAGTCCTGCATTTCTGTACGTCAGTTATACAATGGGTCAGTGTGGTATAACCTCGTCAAAGACTGTGCTGGTCTTCCTCAACCTTATTTTCTGGGTAAGCCAAAACAACCTCTGAATTCTATGTGCGTCAACTGGGTTAGCCTGTGCTAGTTTAGCTAGCTAGCACCGTTGCGTCTACGCAGCATTTTTTCCTCGGTTGACATTAGCAGGCACCGGGTAAACTGACAGTTAGCTGGACTTAACACGTTTTGTGACAAGTAAAGTAGCTAACTGTGGATATTTTCGTGTAAGCATGAGCGGTGCAAATTTCTACGGTTCTGCGAGTGTAAAGCGATGGGAGTGTTTTCTTTGTTGACCGAAGAGCCAGCGTTTGAAATTATGCTGCCCAACCACACTAAATATTGAATAACCTGTAGTCAAATCCATATATATATATATATATATATATATATAAAATTTAAAAAAAAATTGTGATGGGCCGATCCACGTTTTTTCTAGTTCCGATCTGATTCCGATACACGACCGCTGATACCGTTTCCAATATAATACATCTTTTTACTTTATTAACATTATTTTGTTGAAATTGTGCTGTTTGTTAGTAAGGTTACATCATAGAATAAATAAACTAAGCACTTATTAGAGCAAAAAATATACACAACATTGAATTTAAAGGCATTCCAAAGGAATTTATTTATGTCACACTTCACAAAAAGGTAGCAGCAACATCTGTAAAATTTTGTAAATATCAAAAACAACAATCTTGGCTGAATCATCTAAATAGCTCAAGTATTATGTCCATTTTAGTAGCAACAACAGTGTAAAACAAAGTGCGAAACTAACACATTTTAAATAACGTGAATTCGGAGACACGACATAGGCAGAGTGTAATCTAATCCCTTCTGTATTTCAAGTGGACCGGCCGAGTTACGAGATGCCCAACTTTAGCCTCGTCGTGTTTTGAGAGATGGAGAGAGGGGGAGAGGGCAAAAGCAGCCAACAAAACACACATAATAGCCCCATGAAAGAACCCGAAAGAGCTCTTGAAGGAGAGCTAAGAGTGTTCTCTGATATTCCTTTCGCTTTTGGGTTGTCTGCTGTAAATTTGTTGCGTTTTTGGAGAACGTCAACGAGCGTCTGCTGCCTGGTGTCTTTTTCCCTGTTTGCTAGCATAAACTCCTGGTACTCTTTGTCGTGAAATCTCTGCACATGCTTGATTAAATTTGTTGTATTGTACGACGTACTTCCACCCCTCGGCACGCTGGCTTTGCACACATTGCAAGTAGCCGTCTTGCTTTTCAGCGTTTCCAAACTAAAGTATCTCCAAACGAGCAAAATTTTGTTCAAAACAACGGCTAATGTTACTTGCTCGCTCAGACTGAAGTTGCCGCAGGTTCATTGTATGGATTTAGGAGCGGTGACACATCTCGAATTACACAGCGTCGAGTTTAAGGTCCAGCGCAAGCTGTGAACAGGAATCATGTCGGATCGGCCCCATCTCTAATAATAACTGTACCACGCATTGTGCTCCCTGCTGAATGTTCGGTTATGCTATTACTAAAATGTCTGAATTTTACATGGGACCCAGTCTTGTATAATCAAAATTATGTGTGACACATGAGGCAATATGGAAAGGAGCTCTCCTTTTTTATGATCATCACAGGATTGACCATCATAATGCAATACAAATAAGGACATTTTAACATGTAGATAAAACACTGAGATACTTTTCTACATGCAATGCAGCTTACTATAATGTACAGTATTGGTATCACACATAAAATCCCTATTTAAGTCCAGCAAAAATGAGATAATTTAGTAACTGGCATTTAGCTGAGCAGCAATTTATTGTGTTATTTATTATCCATTATCAGTTTAACAAGCGAGTCTATGGCCTGGAAAAAAAGCATATACCTAGCACAGATTGGCAAAATAAAGAAGGAATATAGTGAAAACACAGTATAACATTATCAAAAAAAAATGTGACCAGTAAATGGGGTGTTTCGTACCACAAACTAATGTAAAATCTTCTTTCAAATTCGTGGGACTGCAAAATCCAATAGCTCTACTTTCAATTCTTTTTAGCTCTAAATCTTTGAAGTTTTGGGCCTTTCACCTTTCTTCATTTTTTCTGACTCTTTCTGATGTGTTTTATACACCTAATGGACTGCTTATATTTAATTGGATTAGGTTAAATTTGTACTGTGAAATGTATTCATGTAAAGAATCTTTCATTTTCAATAATTAATATCTCTTAATTGTTTTAAATTTTCACTTAATTTATAATTAATATTTTAGCTTCTTGACAGACATACCTAGACATTACTTGGTTCTGCATAAAAAGTGCCATGGATTTACCTTTTTATAGCTGAGAAATCCACTTTAAAATCTTTTGACTGTATATTTTCCCAGTGATCATTTTTATGTCCTTATTTTTATATTTACATCTGATGAATATTAACATAAGCCATATTACTTCATTACTCTTTTTTTTAAATAACACATTTTTGTTCTCTTCACTGGCTGTAACATATTCAGTAATTTAATTTCATAGGTGGATATTTATACAATATGTTGACTTCAAGGTTTTCTGTCAATGTTTAATACCTATTGAGCCTGATTTTCACTGGGTTCAGGAAAGTTACAGCTTGTAACGGCTTGATTTGTTGCTCACTATATTACATTATCTTGTTCTGTCTGTCTAAACAAAACATTAATCTTGGTTCCTTAGCTAAATACAGTTTTAAACAGCAAATTTTAATTTTTTAAAAACTCATTTCTGACAGCAACTAGTAGTGTCGGCAAGTTGGAGCTAATCCTTCCTGTTATGGGTTTGGGAGGATTACTGCAAAATGGAATACAACATATGCAGAAGTATATAAAAGTATGAAATCATCAATAATCATTTAATCAATAATCAGTTTGGTGTGATATAGAGATCATGTTTCCAAAACGTTGCAATCAGTGCAGTTGGCTTCTTTTTTAGGTGTGTCCCAAAAGAGCAAAGCTCCATGATCTCACAACAAATGAATAAAGATAAAAATTTTGTCCACACACAGAAAAGGGTGACATCAACATATTAAATATTGAAACAGAGAACTGCACTGTTTTTTGGGAAAACGTTTCAAGCAACTTAATGATAAGAAAGAACAGTAAAAACTTGGAATTAAAAAAATGAAGTTATTTCTAAGGCTGGAAGTGAACGGAAAAACTTGTTTTCCCCAGTGTCCATGTATTTCCTTTCTGTATTATTTTTCTCAAGACAATCTATGAAATAAACTAGGAAAAGCTCTGATTTTCCAACCCAAATGTACGTAGTTTTGAGTCAGCATCATTTAACAGTATACAGACAAGGAGGTTTAGAGACCACTGGTGCGAAGATTTTTTTTTCACTGAATATAAAGGAGAGGCATTGACTCTTGGCCAACTGCAAACATTATACTACAGCCACCTGCAATAAAATGTTTGGGCATTCCTGCCATAGGATATGACCATTAAAATACCTAAGCATCATTAGCTGATTTTTTTTTCTCAAGACACTGGGCTTGCCTTTAAGAACAGAGAGGCCAGAAGAAATGCGCTGATACATAAGCACTGTTCTCCCCAAACTTGTGACATACTATTTCATTATTCTGTCTACGCAGGATTACATTTCTATCCCTGCTTTACAACCTCAGTTTGACCCAATCATCATGGATGTAAGAGAAGTAATGGGGCATGCTTCAATCAGTGTCCTACAAATCAAGACAGTCACCCCAGCTATTCAGACACCTATTCAACAGAGCCAATCTGTTTCTTGCCTACTGGAGTGATGCTGATGCAGTTGCCTAGCAACCACCCAGACTGCATTTGGCACCACTCATCATTCAAAATATATTCCTTGATGATGCTCATTTTCTCTGAAGAAACACTCCTCCTTTGCTGATCTACTGATGGTTGTAAATGACGCACTTAAAGGTAGTTTAAAAATTACTACTTGGTGATGTCAGGTCATGTTTGGTGATGTCAGGACATCTTTAAGTGAATTAGAGCTGAAGTTTCATCGCACAGCCTAAAGCTAAAGAACACATTAAAAAATGCTTCTGACGACCCTGGATTCAACGATTGTGTAAACCAAAGTAGCTTGATAAAATCAGATTAGACAAACCACATGATGACAATGATTAATTCAATAAAAGGCTGAAACCCTTTAGAAGTCTGAAGGTAGGGCCACTTGATTAAGATTTTAAAAAATTTTTAATAGCATTTTTGCCTGTCAATGATTACAAAATCTTGTTTTGTTTTGTTTTATCCACCAGGGAAAGCTGCAGCACGTGTCAAAGCAACTGAGCCGACTGAACCCATTCCTGATTGAATGCAGCACTGCTAGACATGGTCAACAAACTCATTTTTTCCAGGTTTTGAGTGTGTGTGTGTGTGTGTGTGTGTGCCATTTAAATATATATATACATATATATTTAAATGGCATAGATTACATACATAATTAAACTGCAACATGGTTTGCCGCCAAAAACACACACAAAAATCATCAGCTTCTGATTCTTAATAATTTTGATCATGCTTTGCCAGAAGCAGTAACTGTGGTTTGGCTCTTTAAGGTATATAAACCAAACAACCACCATTTTTGGTCAAGACACAAAATATATACACCTGTCTACTGATGTGGTATCTTAATCATGTTGTTGATAAAACTGATTCATGGACACTAAACTGATTCACGTATTTTGCCATGTTAAATGAAATATTAGGTGTTTCAACTTTAGCAGCATAACTGTATCCTCACTGTCCTGCTCTGTTTAATTGTTTACTAGTATCTTGTATAGTTGACCTAAATAGAGACGTGACAAATAGACAGGTAAAATCTGAATAAATGAGTAGAGAAACAAGACATTTTGCATCAAGATGACACAGATGGCCAATACTTTAGTTACAGTGACTTTAGTCATATGCGTGTGATGCTCATGCTCACGTGATGCTCCTGATTTTCAGTGCAATGTACTGCCTGGTTTCTCAAATTATGGGCCGCGAACCAGGACTGGTCCGTGACAGGGTTACTGTTGGTCTGCAGAGCTTCAGTCAGATCATGTCTGCTCTCAGTGCTTCTGTCACTGTGGGCCACGACCCCACCCCTTGTTTGAACATTCTAGAATGTTAAGCATTCCCACCTGCGAGAGTTAGCTCTTCTGTCTCATTCACTCCAAACCTTTCACACACACATACACATTCTTATATATTGGCATAGACCCATAATAATACTAATAATACTAATATTATGCAGAGCTATGCAGGCCTATGCAGTCCCAAAGCAAAACATGACTGAGCCCCAGGACAAAGGCGTTTGAGAAACGCTGATGTACTGTAAGTGATTAATATATAAGTGACTGAAGCCATCGGTGCAGTACAAGATCATCACTGTGTCATCAAGCATGTTCCATCCACAACTACAAAGAAAGGGATATTATAGTAGGGTTTCACTGCGTAAATATCTAATTACAAAAATGTACAAAGTGGCTTTCCACCACCATCACCCCATGGTAACAGAGAGTATCTGTTAGAACAAAGCTTCCATCACTCCAGTTAAAGACCTGTAGAAAATATACCAAAGCAAACTGAAACTGTTCTAGCAAATCATGCTAGCCCCAAAACCCTACTAAGACACTTGCTATTTTTAGCTTAATGTGTAGCCTTAATTGCTTGCCTGTTTTTTTCTCACATAAAAGTTCCTTCTTTGAATATGTCAGAATTACATCACAAGATTAGCAGACGAACTCGGATCAAACGGAGGGTGTCAGATTAGTTAACGACAAATATAAAAGTTAGAAACTTGCTAGTAGAAACATTTGATGGACACATATTTGAAATAATGGCCTTTTTTTCTCAAAATGATCACTAGGTTTCCCAACACTAGTGCCAGTGCTAGGCTGAATGTGGCAGCATGAACAGAGCCTGCTGCTGTGACACAATTTGATTAAACCTGTTATAGGCTGTAGCGAACCCATACAGGAAAGCAAACCCAAAATGGCAGCAGAAGCAAATGGCTATTAAATAGCCAGAGACAGTTCTTACTAAACACAGGACACAAGCAGAGCCTGAGGATTTTTCCGTTGATACTAACCAGGCACCAGCACTGGCACAGGGCAAATGGAAAGGAAATGCCACTGAGATAATGCGGTGAATGTTTGAGTTCTATTTCCTTTACTTCTAAATTGAAAATGAGACTGTCAGAGAACTGCTAAATGTTTTTGCTCTATTTGACTGAGAGCACAAATCACTTACTCCCTTAGTTATCTTCAGATTTTCAAAAAACAACTACAAATACTTTTAGCCTATAATTATTATTCAGTTAAAAAAGTTACAACCAGAACACAAAGAAACAGGAAACAGAAACAAATCAGCCAAACAAAGAAACTGGAGGCAATTAAGAACTTGCTAAATCACAGTTAAATAAGTAAGATTTCAAAGATATGTTGTCACTATAACAGCTATACCAATTTGAGCTAAGCTTATATTTACCTTGAGTCAGAGGTACATGTGTTTTTCCTCGGGCACGAATTCAGTGGCCAAAATAGTACATTATTTAACACAAATGAAGTTACTGAGTGATCACTCTGCAGGATAAATTACGTTTCATGACATTCTGAAGCTCAATAAAACCCTTAAAATGAAAAACACCATTCTGTTCTACGGAAAATCCTGATATTTGGTGACCTGTAGTGCATGCCTCTTGTAGGATATGGAATAATAAATACATTAAAAAGTTTGATGAGACAGCCTTTTGAATACCAATATAGAATATTTAGAATATTTTATCTCATGTTGGGTACACAATATAAGTTACATAGATACTGTACATATTTGGTATTAGGCCACACTTTTTTAGGTGTTACCACTGCAATGATACAAGCATATGAAAATGGCATTTTCACGAACCAAGGAAAACTCTCGCTACATTTCAACCCAGTGTAACCTCTAAACTATATGAGCCGAGAGGTTTTTCTTATTGGTACAAAAGGCCACAAATTGGTTCAATTATGAGATTCCAAGCATAGATGATGCCAAAAATTTGTTGAGTTGAGCCCAGAATGACCCAAAAGAAAAGTGTAGGGGGAAAAAGCATGCGTGGGGAAGCCGTGCGGAAAGGAGCAATAAGTGGGGGAGCAGTGGAGCATGTATGAAGGAGCAGTGTGAGAGGAGAAGCAGTGTGTTGGTAAGTCAGTGATGCCAATGGCAGTCCTGGGATTAGAACCCACAATCTTCTGATCCTCCCTAATCACCAGGAATCACAGCAATCTGTCAAAAATACCCAAGCACAACAACCATCACTATTTTGCTTTAAACAAAATTAAACCACAACAAACCACGGCCTAACTCTGTGTGTAACCGAAATCAGGGTTCCTAAATGTACAGAAAGTGCATACACGCAAACTAGCAGTCATGTAAAATCCAAATGATGAAATTCCAAGCAAGACAAGAATATCAGCTCCACTTCCAAGATGAAGCAACCGGTCCAACCACACAGTATCAACCATATAGCATCAAGAAAACCAACAGGTTTGACCTAAAATATTTAAATATCTATGGCTCAAGTATTCCATCTAAACAGGCTTCCAACACATCAATCAGTTAAAGTACTAAGTACTTGGTAGCAACCACTTTGGCAGACACAACAGATTTTAAATCATTTTTGTAGCCAGCAGGAGTCTTTCTGTTTAAAGACTTTTCACTCACTCCTCCCTGTAGAACGTTTCTAGTTCTGCAGTTGTCTAAAGCCATTTTGTATGCACAGCTCGGTTCCCATCAACCCACAATTTTTTCATGATGATCAAGACAGGGGTTCTATCCAATATGGACATCTGTTAGCTGGCATAACAGAACTGGGGGTTAGTGCGCGAAGTGCGCGGAGTTGTCTAATGATGTGTTAGAAAACATGCTAGCCTTCACCCTGAACTGAAAATTTTGAAAAAGCTTAAGTTTGGATTTCTCAAATTAGCTGATGGTGGATGATGAGGTATGTTTTGGATCGTTGTCCAGTTGCAGAAGCCAGCTGATGTTCATTTCAGTTTAGGGCAGATATTTAGTGGAACCCATTCATCTTTCTACTCTTGCGATATTTTCTGGGTCACTGGCTGCCACATAACCCCAAAACATGAGCGTGCTTAAGAGTTGGGACGACATTCTTTCTATCAGATGTCCTTACTTTTTTTGGTCCTTACCCTGCTTTTTGGGTATCAGTTAGCTTAATTTTTAGATTTTCAGCCAGCTGCTTAGAGGAGTCCATTGATGCTGTGTGTTAACACAGGGTTTGAAGAGAATTTATTACACTCTGGTATTGATATCAGCTGACAATTCCTAATCACAATATTTGGTCCACCAAACAAGTCCCAATGAGTTAAACTAGGTCAAATATGCTAAACACGTTCTGAGACTTTACAACTGGAAGGTTACCCAAATGTTTGAACAAACCAACAACCTGGGACCCACCATTGATCAGTATCTCACTGCACAAAGTTCAGTAATTCATTTCTTCCAAATTCAGTCCCATCCAGATACATGTCATAGGGACCACTTTGATAAGGGCAGCACTTTTGCTGGTACCCATTTTAGACACCATAAATATTCATTCAGAAAAATACCAGTCCCAGGTTGTCAGCAGGACTGGAGATCTGAGAATGGAAAGAAATTAAGATTCAAGATGTTTGTCACATACACAGTTATACACATACAACGTGCAGTGAAATATAACCCTGAATCACTCCTGAGTGCAATAACTAGAAAAAAAGAAAGTAGTGAAGTGAAGTGAAAATGACCATTCTGACATACGTGAACATACCACAGCACACAGTGTGGCATCCAGCACCACAGCGCCCAGGGAGCAGCGTGTGGGGACAGTACCTCAGAGGTGCTCAGCAGACTTGGAATTCAAAACCATGACTTCCTGATCGCAGGGCGAATGCCCTAACCACTATGCTACCAGTTGAAGATCAATCAATGAACACACACGACAAGTCAGAAGCAATTTCAAATTAACAAGTGGGTTTAAGTGGTTTCTATTAACATAAGATGGCCCCAGCAGATAAGTCACATCAGACCCTACCTGGTGGATATGGAGGAAGCTTGTCGTAGAAAAATCATAGTTTTGATGCACGAATACACCATTTTACGATTTGTCACAGGGGTTTACTGTGAGTGACAGTCCAATTAAGTGGAACAGTCCTAGAAGCACCCGGCTGAGTCTTTGGTCCCCTGCAATACACCACTGTGAAACAGCTGCTGCCTACTGAACACACACATGCAAACTAGTTTTTGTGAACTGAATATTTGGCATAATGAGTTTGTCCAGGAATGCCTCCAAAAATGAAATTGTAACTCTAAATAAAGGCTTTAAGGCATTCAACATTTTACAATAAAGCTCATCTAGGCTAGTTATTTTGACAAACTCCTCTATACAAAAGTTACCTATTTTTGGATATGGTCTTTAAACAGCCTAGCCCAAACGATGTCAATCACTCTTCGAGTTCCCCCATACTTAGGGAGAGAAGCAGCAGTGCTGAAATATGACTTTTTTTCCTGACTTGACTGACAGAGGTTAGGGTTAGGGTTCAGGGCTAAACAGCATTTCTCGATCAAGCAATCCTCAAACTTGCCCTTAAAAAATTATTTCCATTTCCAATAACTGCTTAGGCTCAATCAATAATTAATTACATTAATTCAGGTGTGTTAGTGGAATTTCACAAATCCATCCAATGGCTGGAAGCATACAGGAAAAAGCTGCAACCAAACCTGTGTTTTCCTAACCAGTTTATAAAATATCAACTACTTTTTAGAAACAAAACAAACATAAACTACTACTTACTACTGTGTTCATTTATTCTAATGTTAATTAGTGTTTTTGCCAGCCGACGGACACTCATTCTTGAGATAAATGGCATTAAACAATTGGAATGTATTCTTTTGCACAGCACTGTGCACACACAAACACATCTCTCCAAAATAAGCAGAACCACAATAATTTTTCTGCAACAGCAAGTCAGATCTAAGAGATCATCAAGACTTTCTCAGGCCACTGCCTGATGAGATCTCAGTGACACGAATGGGAAGGCAATGTGTCATTGACCGTTTGCCTGTCCCTCACTCTAAACCACAGTAACCTTATTGTACACTAGCTTTACATAAAGATAAGGTCTCACAGATGACATTCACAGTGCCTCAACTGTGCTCTCCATTTGGTTTTACTGTGAACTTGACAGATCTCTGTTTCACAGTTTGCTTCTTTTTTCTACACAAGCAGACTTCATTAAGCTCATAAAAGGTGGATTAGTCGGATTTAATATAATCAATGATGCTGGAGAAAGGTCAGAGTTTTAGTAAGACTATCAGTCTGATTTGGTAGGACTAAAGGTGTTACTCTCTTCTAGTCTGTGAATTCTCTATCTTGGTTTAATGACTTTCAGAGGTTTTGTGCTGGGAATTCAAAATTTAGGTCTTGGGGGAGAGAATGGTTCATGTCCCTGAGCTGCTAGGCCGGAAGAAATCCTTCCTCAGAGAGTATGCAAGGTTAAAGTCCAAGTATGATCAAGGAGAATTCAAGTTGGACAAATGCTAACGAACAAGCATTCTCTCTCCCAGTGGCTGCTCTGCAAAAAGAAATGTAATTTGTCTACAGATTTCTGAAGGATCATTTTTTCCAGTGTTTTTTAATGACAGATTTATTTATTCTTTAGTGTATACTTCACTGAGTATGTTCAGATGTAAGGTTGCTTTGGTGGTAGAGAGCAGAGTCGGTTTGCCCCCGTACACTCACTATGCATTAGAGTCACATCTTAATAATCGTTCTTAAGATGTGATGTGACAGTAAGCTGCATTGATACAGAAAAAGAAAATAATTATTTTCATTAGTTTATTTAATTAATAGTTTATTTAATTAATTTTTTAATTAAAAGCCAAACATATCAGGTTACTGTATTTATTAAAACAATTAAGCTAATTAAATATTAAAAATCATTGCACGAGGCACGGTCAGACAGGAGGCACAGATGCAGACTTCCATTTCTTTTTCTTTTATTTCCAAAACACAAACAAAACGGTATGGTGGCCTGAGAACTCTCCGGGGCTGGGCTCCGCTCGGGGGCCCCTGTCCATGCTGTCCTGGTCCGGACTCCCTCAGCGGCACTTCCCTCGGGGGTCTCCTCTGAGGTGGATCCCCTATAGCTCCCCCTATAGTCTCGGGGATCCACTAACCTCGGCCCCCAAAGGACGCACCTCCAGGGTGTCACGTGGTCCCGGACCCCGCCAACAGGGCGGTGGTGACGGCAGTGGCCATTGTGAGGCCACAGGAGCACCAGCAGGAACGGGGGTCTCATGAGCAGGGACAGGTGACTCGGTGGGAGCCAGGGCCTCAGGAGCAGGAACAGGAGCAGGGGCGGGTGCTGGGGCCTCAGGAGCAGGGGCGGGTGCCGGGGCCTCTGGAGCAGGGACAGGAGCCTCGGCGGGTGCCGGGGCCTCAGGCTTGGGGCTTCTGGGGGCTGGGAGGCTGAGGTTGACGTGGGGCCGGCTCGGAGGGCTGCAGCTGGCGTGGGACGCAGAACTTCGTCATGGAGCCGGCACGGGTGCTGCACGCACCTCCTGGGGAGCAGGGGCTTCCAGGCCCTGCAGTGCGGTGGCCTGGCCCTGCATCGTGGCGGCCTGGCTCTGGGGCGTGGGAGCGTGGCTATGGGGCTGATGGGCGGAGCTTCTAGGCTCGGGAGCATGGCTGGTCCACATCGTGGGACGAAGGGAAGGGCCAGGCCCACAATCTGCTTCTCGAGCCGGCCGAGCTTAGCCACTAGCTACACGAGGCTCCACTGGACCTCCATCTCCACTCTCTCCGCCGTGGGAGCCGCCATGTTGGCTCTGGCACGATTCTTTGGGACATGGGTGTCCAAGGCGGCTGCGAGTGGGGCACGCTGGACCCACTCGCAACTCACCAGACGAGGCGAGGCGAGCGCGAGCATGGGCGGATGCACCCCGGAGGAGACCACGCCTTTCTCGGGTAGCAGGTCGGCGGACTGGAGACGGCGGCATCAAGAACCTCATTGTCCCTTTTTCCTCTGAACCGTGGAAGTCCCGCCTCGCTTAATAGCGAGCCTAAGCGGGGTTTCTTCTGCGCCCGGAGTGAGAGCGGGTGGACTGCCCCAGCAGCCGCGATCCTCCTCGTCCTCTGAGCTGCACCCACCCAGCAACTCGGTGATCATGAACCGGCCCATCTTCACCGGCTCACAACAAGGCTGGCTCCAGCCTACCCCGCTCGGGAGGTCTGCTGTGCCTTTTGTTTCGGTGCGTCCATCTGTCACGTTTTCTCTTGCACGAGGCACAGTCAGGCAGGAGGCACAGATGCAGACTTCCATTTCTTTTTCTTTTATTTCCAAAACACAAACAAAACGGCACGGTGGCCTGAAAACAGAACATTAGCCTAAAACAAAACAATGTAGGTGTGAGGGTGAACGCACAAAAAACAACTGATACACAAGCATTTAATATACACATATAACAAACTTAAAACACCAGGTAATAATATGGTCTCATCCCTGGCAGCTGAGAAGCCTCACTGCCAGTGATGAGATCCCACCCCCTGTCAATACAAAAGCCCTCTTTGTTTAGGGCAACAACAACCTCTAGTGGCTGCTGACAGGGGGTGTGACCATAATACAATCCATGGTATCAGCTTTGCACCCAGAAAGGCAAGCTGAGTGGCCAATACCTGTGAGCCCTGGACATCTACTCCTACGGATTTGTAAGTAATTAATTGTACAAAACGTGAATGATGACTAGCTGTTGTAGTCACATGTTTTACAAAGGAATCATTAATGAAAGTCACATGTCTGCTCATTTGGCAGAGTTATTGAAAAATAATATTAAAGAGTGGCACCTCACAAAAAAAGAAAGTGGTTAAAGACAGTGCTGCAAATATGCTGCTCACTGCTCAAGTTGGTAATTCCCACATGACTATTGCTTTGCACACTTTCTAAATCTGGCCTTTCAGCATGCACTGAAGCTTACTCCTGTGTCAAGGCTGCTGGGTAAAGTCAGATGTATCTCCACATTTTTCCACTACAGCACCACTGCAATGCACCATCTTAAGGAGAAGAAGAAAATGTTTGGCATCCCCAGTTATAATCTGAAAACTGCCATCAAGGTAGAACAGTGCTTATGAAATACTGGAACAATTTTTGGAGAAACAAGCGGCTGTATGTGCCACTTTGATGTCTCCGGTGGTGAGATGAGTATACAGTAACATTTGCACTCTCAGTGAAACAGGTGTGTCCACAGCTGAGGATGCTGTTATAGACATAAAATCAACAAAAGATACATTTATACTGATGTCAGCGGAAAGCAGTCCAACAGAGTCTCATTGTTCTTTTGAATGCACAACTTATACAGAACATGACTGACAATACTGAAGATTTACCAGTAGTCTGATATATAAAACAAGCCATCAAACTAGACCTCCAGAAAAGAACATCTACTCTTGATCATCCTTTTCAAAAGAGTGCCATTTCTACAGACAAACAGAGAAGTGATACCCAAGGCTACATTACTAGAGATAATTCTACTGTTTTATTTTGCACAGAATTAAAAAGGGTATATACTTAAATATCGAGTAGATTAACATATCTTAATATAGATACCTTATTTTTTCAAAAAAGTGGGTTGGTAGATGACACAAACAAGCAGTTAATACACTTCTAGCTATTTATTCTCATGGTTAGCGACAGGTTTCAATACCAGAAGGCAATGAAGACCGTGTGGAAAAGTCCATGACGTAAAAAGAAAGGCTTGATGAGAATGAGAAGCCCCCAAAAAAGACCTAATCTTTGCTTGTGAGTCTTCTAGGACATACCTTCACTGAAAATACTGTGCAGCAGTCCAAGAGAGACAGTGAAAGGGCTGAGGAGGAAATGAAAAGATACTGTTGTGTCCTAGCCTGCCTCTCACTGAGGATCCTCTGAACAGATGGCATGTCCAAGAGGTTATGTTCCCTCTCCCTGTCAAGCTGTCTTGGATATTCGACCATTCCAGGAACCAGAAGTTCTGTAGAGAGTGTTTCTCTACTTCAGGGGAAGTCATAACAGCAAAAAGAAGCAGCCTGGGACCTGAATATATGAATCAACTTGTTTTTGAGTAAGAACCTAGACAGTCAATCCTTTAACGACTGAGCGATACATTTTGATATAACATCCCAAAACAAGTTTACATATTTAGATCATTTAGATCAGGCCTATTCAACTAGCGGCAACTAGCGGCCGGATATGGCCCTTTTGAAATTTCATATGGCCCGCAAGTCTGCCAGTAAATTGCAGTGTGTGATTCGTGTAATATAAAATTATGGGTTTTGGATCATGATTGGCTGGTAGTTCCCTGCTACTTTCCCCAAGATTGGTTATCTGCTGTCTTGTATACAATTAGCCAATCCGTGCACAGAAGTTGCCATACTATTAGCCAATCACAGCTGGAGGAGGCGGGATTTGTCAGAAAATGGGTGTGTTAAAAAAAAGCAGAGCAAAGCGTAAAAAGGCTGGCAGTAACGGAAGATGGAGGAGAACTGTTAGGCTGCCGAAAACAGGTGAGAGCATAAATAAGGTCTGTTTATCCTCTGAAGAACTTGACGTTTAGAAATAATGATGTCTATGCTTTAACCTGAGACGAGAAGAGAATCCAGTCACACACACAGCGAGGGGAAAACCTTTGTAGTTTTGGCTCGGTGACATATCTATTCTAAGGACTTTAACGGTCAGAGTTCTCATTTAGAACCGGGTGCCATTAAAACGGCTATTTTTGACGGTTGAAGCGGCACTGACAAAGTCCATAAACAAAAAAGACGAAGTCTAAGCCAGCTGCTACGCCCAATTCACAGGAGGGGCCCTCAATGATGTTGAATGTAGCAAAATATAAGTATGGACCTTGGTTAAAAAGCTCCTTATGTGAAAGTATTAAAGTATTCTGTGTGGCCCACGAACCCCCAGTGATTTTCATATTCGGCCCACTTCCTGAATAGCTGTCACGTTGTGGTATCCCCTTCTCCTTGCATGCAGGGCACGCACACATGCACCATGGGTAGTCGAAGTGCATCATAAGGTTTCTTTTATTTTCAACAGAAATGAACAAAGAACCAAAACAGGCATGAGAGCCAAACTCTTGAATTTATAGTTGACTATAGGAGAAAAACAAGGGTAATGACTTGGCTGACCGACAACAGAAAGATAAACACAAAACCCTTAAATAACAAAACACAAACACAAAGCACCAATGAGAAAACCCCAACACTTAAACACTAAAGGTGAAACTAACAAACACTAGAAAACAAAACTTTAACAAGGGCGGTCCCTAGTGGCCACCCACTGTCATAAACCCCCCCAGCCCTGACAATAGCCCTGATTTAGATTTTTCAAATAAATAAAAAGAAATGTTTTTTTTTTTAATTTGTATTAACTATATGGGTGCTCTTAATTATGTTATTCTGTTATGAGACAACAGGAGATTTCTGTAGTTTTTTATTTTCTATGGGGAAAAAGAACAAAATTGTTGTGTTACTATTTACATATAACACCAGTATATTTTTTTACTGTATATATGCACTTCACTAAAATGGTTGGTGTCACTGTTTACATATACCTTGTGGTAATCTTAACTCAAGAAAGATTTTTTTAAATGAAATTTTAACTGATTTTCTAAAACAGCTGTTAAACAAAAAGTTGAAAAGTAAAAAGTAGGAGTGTAAAATTAATGCTGATTAATTGCACCACGTGACTTTAACCTGGTCCGGTGTTCTGCCGAAACATGCTACCCATTGAGATGTGCGACCATGCCCTTCTGTGCATGTGCAGTTCCACATGGAACTGTCTTGGAATTCGGTGCTACCTTGCGCTGGGCAAACTGGTTTAGCTGTGTCTGTGCTACCTTGCGCTGGGCAAACTGGTTTAGCTGTGTCTGTGCTACCTTGCGCTGGGCAAACTGGTTTAGCTGTGTC
>JBBJLS010000018.1:18801906-18815558 GCA_037577275.1 Bryconaethiops microstoma
TATTACTAGACTGACCACAGACACAGAATATTACTAGACTGACCACAGATACAGAATATTACTAGACTGACCACAGATCCAGAATATTACTAGACTGATCACAGACACAGAATATTACTAGACTGACCACAGATATAAAACATTACTAGACTGATCACAGATACAGAATATTGCTAAGCTAGGTGACCAGGAGCATCGTAGGTCAACGGCGCCGCCATATTGCGAAAGGCACTGCTGTGGAGTGAAGTAGTGGATAAAGACGCCTCACGCGTGTTGTGCATGGGACTATATGCTCCAAACCAGATCCTGGGGGATTACGTTTCATAGGTAAGGCTGAACATTTGTTTTGAATATATCTGGCCATTTTAACATCCCGTTTTATAAACCTTAACCTTAGCTGAGCCAGGCTAAGCTAGCAAAGCTATGCATTCCTGTGTTCAAATCAACCTCCATATAACGTTTTGGCTAAATGTAGGCACTAACTAATAAGATTGTTGTTAGCTCATTAGTTAAGTTTTCTCAAACTCTGGAGGTTTCCTAAAGAAATCCAAATCCGTGTATAGATCTTAACCTTAGCTAAGCTAGCAAAGCTATGCATGCCTGTGTTGAAGACAGCCTCCAAACAACGTTTTGACTAAACATGATCACTATAATACGGAATTTTATAATGGCCAAATACTATCAAAGCAATTGTTCAGCCTTACCGGGGTTTATCATTCGACACATTTTGAGAAAGCTGTATTGTGATGTGTGCCATGCTAGTTTGGTAACAGATGCTGAATGGGAATCATATGGTCAAAGCTACCACTTTCTCACATTAAAACACAGTGGAGGTTTAATGATTCCTTCTGAGAGGACAGTCAAGGTGTTTAAAGAAGCGGAGCGTGTTATCCGACAGTCAACAGCAGGGCAAGCAGTCAGTGTATCTCTGATCAGTTTGTCTGGGCCACAGTTTGGAATTCACAACCATCATTTTAAGCTCGTCTTCCACAAATTAAGGCTGCACCATATTGCCAGACTGAACACTCAGAAATTACAGCGTGGCAACACTCAGATGAAGCTGTATAAGACAGTTCTGTTTCAAGGATTTTAAATCTTGTCCTGTATATATTTAATACCGAGCCACTATAGTGACAACCCAGTAACCATATAGTGTGTGTGAGAGAGAAAGGAATGTGTGAAATGTTTTCAGAAATTATTTCGTAAACCCACGTGTATACAATAAAATGTTTGTATTTTTTGTCACGGAGTCTTATTGTGTATACTCGCAGTATGGCCACGCGCTGACGGATCGTGTGAACTGGGAACTCTGGGAAAGCGGCGTCTATGCGTTTGGGAGCCAAAGGAGCCGGAACTTCTTAGTGATCTGATCCAAATGATCCGACTCACTAAAAAGAGCCAAAATTCCCATAACTAATCACGTGATAGGGCAGTAGGAACAGCAGACATGGATTAAGCGCATCTGCACATTGTTATGAGATGTAATTTTTCTTGTACTTTGATTTTAATTCATCTTGGTTGTGAGGGACAATCGCCGTTGGCGACTGAAATTAAAAACCTAATCGCAAAATAAATAATCTAGTCGTATCTGGAGCCCTGGGAGCTGTGAGTAATGAGCTAACTCCAGCGTTGTGGGAGGATCTGTACCTACTGTCCGTGGCAAGTCAGCAGATGAGGGAGATGTAAGTACTTTCAAATAATGACTTTTGTGTTTCTATCACTGTTAAATATGGACTAGCTTGTTCGTTTTATTTCCTTTCATAAGCATGGGATGGGTGGGGTGTGGCCAGCAACAGCTTATTTGCATAAAAGGGACAGAGCCCTTAAACGGCTCGTTTTGAAAGGGACTGCAACTGTCACGAATAGAGCTGGTAATATCTGTTTATGTGAGAGTGATTTTGTGCAAAGAACTTCATGAACATGTTTTGTATCGTCCATAGACCTATTATGACTAAAGTGAGTTTTGCATAATATGTCCCCTTTAACAGATTTAACCCATTTACCAAGTGAACCAGGGGGCAGCCATGAGCACAGCGCCTGGGGAGCAGTGTGTGGGGGTGGTACCTTGATCAAGAGTACCTCAGTAGTACCACTAGTCGTTCTAAGATTTGAATGAATGGGAACACAATGAAACCCCTGAAGACATGCTGATATATTATCCCAACAAGAACATGCAAACTCCACACATACATTACTCTCAACCAGAAGTACTTTCGGGCTGTGAGGCGACAGCCACTGTGCCACCATGCCACGTAAATACTGATTGTGAATTCTGCTTTTTAAAATCTAGGAAATTACACTTTCATTGTTTGCCTTCTGTATTTCACAGAACTTCAACATTCTGTCTTTTTAGGCTTCAAATCATTTATCCTTCACACAGAAGTAAAAAAAAAACCTCATCCCCGTTGAAGATTCACCAGGTTGTACATGTTCACACTACATACATTCCTTAAACATTTTTCTCTAATAAAAACTTTCTGCTTCACTGATCATGTTGTCATTTACTGCACTACACTGAGACACAAATGCTAGAATTCTCAACAAACAGACTCAAACAATAGTGAACCATATGTCAGAACTAATAAGTCTAGGAATGACCTACAGGTGTGTGGTTTTGAGTGGGTGGAGCCAAGACAGAGGTGGAGTGGACCAATCCCAAACAGGGCTTCTATAAAAAGTTTAAATCTCAACAAAACTGCTGTGCTGTACCATTATTTACAGTGTGGGCTAAAGGTTCAGAAGGAAGGTGAGACTGGAGAAGAGAGAAGGCGAACACTGGAAAATCAAGCTGTTAAAGGTCAGGTAAAGCAGAAGATAGTTTGTTAGAGCGGAAGAGATGGATGAAAAAATAGAGGAGAGGGGTCACTGGAGAAGTAAAACTGAGTTCCTCCTGGCCGTGGCAGGGAACATAGTAGGCATGGGCAACGTGTGGAGGTTCCCCTACCTGTGCTACAGGAACGGAGGGGGTAAGAGCCTGTGTTACTACTATGTTATTTTCACTGTGGGAGATCTTACTCATGATATTCTGCTGTCATGGTGATTAATTCATGTGTGTATATTTGTTATATCATTGGAGAGTTCTCAGAGGTGTTCTTGGTGCCCTGCCTGGTTCCCAAACACTCAGTCATGTTCACTTGTTCTTGTCATTTGGTGTATTTTTGTATTTTCAGGAGTGTTTCTGGTGCCCTACCTGGTGTTTGTGGTGACATGTGGAATACCCTTGTTCCTTCTGGAAATGGCAATGGGACAGTACACACAAGAGGGGGGCATCACATGCTGGCATCGCATCTGCCCACTAGCAGAAGGTCAGTGACACTGGGCCACTTATGAATGAATCATTCAGACAAAATGACACGTAAATGGAAACCTCACTTGAGTCTACCATTTAGAAAGTGTTTGATTTGAAGTTAGTTGTTAGATGATTTTTTACATTTTGCATTTAAACAACTAGAGCCTACAGCATCCATGTAACAGATGGGCCTAATTTATTGACATCAGTGATAATGTGGAGGACATAAATCTTAAAATATTTGTTTAGCCAAATATTTTCATAGTTATTTTAGCTAAATTTCTGTGTTTTTTGACATGTAGCCAATCTCATGTTCATGCAAATATAAATCTTGTTAAGTATCAGTGACTCAAATTTCTATTAATTTATAGAGCTATTTCTTAACCTTTACAAATCAGTTAAATCCATTAGATCCTCTCAGTCTTCATTTTACATGTCATAGTTAGATGCAGTCCCTGAGGCATATTAAGTGAGGACGCTTTCACCTGACTCAGCTAGGGCAAAACAAATGTTGACAAAGAATGACTGTTTTTCTGTAAACACTGGTTATTGTTTTCTACTTAATATCTTACTCTGATTTCTAGGAAGTGATGAGGGTTGGGGGTTTCTAGCTGGTTATGATATGGTGATGTTTTGGTTTTATTAGATTTTTTTTCATATTAAGAGACTTGCCTTTTTGTCCTTTTCCCCTGGTCTTATGGTAAGGCGCTCTTAATCAAAGCACACATTATGATGTAAAAATATAGTATTCTGGCTGGGGTGGGGGGTATTAGTATTTTAACAGATATGTTAAAAAATACAATTCCTAAAATGTACAATTTCCTCCTTGGCTATAGTTACGCACACACAAACTTTTCATAGCCAGTACAACCTTCCAAACTGAGTATAGCAAGTGGTGGGTGTGGGACGATGGTGGGAAAACACATGAACAAATGTATCCAAAGCACACAGTCATGTCGTACTTAAGTGTAGCTGGTTTGTCTGCTTCCACGGCACCTCGGTGGTCGGTGTTTTGTGTTGCAACAAAACTCAAGGTATGTGTATGTTGATATTTTACATATTTTATGCTCTATTAACCTCTGAAAAACAGCCTCTGCTTCTTTCTATGATTAAGACAAAATTCTAAGGTCATTCAAATAACAAGTTGCTGAAGTTCAAGTCCCCTAAGATTCTTCCTCATAAAATAGGCTAAACTGTGACTTATTCTCATGCAGTCCAAAATGTCCAGTAAAACCAGAGTTCATACCAGTATAAAGCTGTTACACCTCTACTGTCTGTGTTGTAAAATCATCTTCAAAAAGAGAGAGAGAGAGAGAGAGTGTGTGTGTGTGTGTGTGTGTGTGTGTAGGTGTGTGTGTGCGCATATCTATATATAGATGGCGAAACCTAGCTTCTCCGTACAATGACTCTATCAAGCAATTCCATATATGTGTTTTTTTGCCTATATAAAAATTATAGGCTATTAAAAACGGCATGTATTGCACTTTAATAGCACAAATAATCATAATTCAGAAAAAAATACTTTATCATAAACTCACCTTCATCAGTTTAATCTAAGCAGCTCTTTATTTTAAGCCTTGGAAGTCTAGAATGAGGGGTGTGTTTGCTTGTGGATTACCAAGCACAGATGTCACATTAGAGCATCTGTGAAATGCTGCAAATGTAAATGTAAGTGTACTATCAGAATTTACAGAATTATGTCAGGGGGATCCATTTCCTGTCATACCAAAAACATGACTTCAAAATGTAAGACTGCAATGGCTGTTCACATTTCAATATGAATAACCTCTAACATTTTGTCCAGAAGCAGACCAAAATAATACATATTAGGTGGCACATGACATGAAACTTTACTCAGCTACTATCCTACTATCCTATCACATTGTAACTTATTTCACTTAATACAGTTTAGTTTGTGAAATGCTATTTGGCTATTACCAAATGTGATGAATTGATATAATTATGTCAAAAGTTTTAGGCCATTAAATCGATATGAAAACCGTGTAAAGTGAGGTTGATTTTTGTTGATACTTTTCTGCAAAACTTCTTATATGGCACTTTATGGTGGCTGCTGTCACGGTTCCGGTCCGTGACTGCTAGAGGGCAACCATGGACCCCTATCACTAAGGGATTCTGTCACGGTTCTGGCCCGTGACCGCTAGAGGGCAGCCATAGACTATATGGCTAAGTGATCACAGCCGATCCTCATCAATGGTTAGGTGTGGACATTTCTCATTGGTTGTTGGGTTTTCACTATGTGTATTTATGTCACTCCTAGTTTGGGTTTCATTCACGGGTGCATACGCTCACGTTAACCCTCCTTACCTCTACCTTCTCATCTCAGCTTACCTTAGTTAATTCCTTCTCGACTCTTTAATAAAGTATTATCGCATGGAAGTCCGTGCCTGTGCTTCGTCCTTCTCTCTCGGACCTAAGTCTGCTGTGACAACTGCAGTGGCACTATTACTATTAGCCACGAGTCTTGGAACTGTCCAATTTTGAATTTGTAATATAAGAAGCAGAGGTGGTCCATTGGTTCTTAGAACATGGGGCCCACCCTGATGCTACACCATTGCATGTCTGGTTGGTTTTCCTAAAGATAAATATTTCATTTATCTTTACAACAAAACATCTTGCAGTTGTGCAGCAGTTCCCCTTGTGTCCAATACTTCTGGTAAAACATGCAATTTTTTGTGGTTTTCTGGCGCAACACATGCAGTTTTTGTGATAAAAGATTACTGTAATGTCCAATCTGTCTTGATGCATTATTATTATTTGTCAATGCCTGCTGCATTGTATATACATATCCAGTGTTCATACACACATACAATAAACCCCCGCTTATTCGCGGTTCAGCAATCATGGCTTCAGACTCTGATTTTTCTGAGAACCAAACTAATAATTGTTTGTGGAAACTGCAGATATCCTCCGCATTTTATTGCTTTTGTGACATTCAGGCCTCATCCGAAGCACCTGAATGGAATGAGCCTCCGCCGCTCAGCGCTGCTCCCAAACATAAACAAACAGCATGAGGGAGCGTGACAGTCGAGGCCCGGACGTCACAGCATTTTTAATGGCAATATATAATTTTTCATGCAATTTAGTGCTAAATTATTAAGAAAAATATAACGTACTATTTTTGTAACAAATATTAACGTAAATTCAGTTACATTTCCATATAAAATATAACTATACATTTTTTGGTACTGTGGAGAGAACACAGAAAGCGCGCCTTGGGATGGTAAAATACCGCTGTAGGCTAGAAGTTTGAAAGTAGCCAATCCAAGAACGTTATTTATTTCTCCTTGCTGCTGATTGCCTGCTGCCCTGTGACGCATTTTTGGCAGCTGCAGTCCCGAATTTCTGTTCTTCGTTTTGTGTTTTTAATACTGCAAATTAAATGAATTTATTACTGTGTTTACCTGCTTATACCAAAGAAAACGCGCTGCATGAATTGCAGTCCAGTCTATACAGGGGTAACATCGGTATTTACATTCTAGCACTGCGGGAGACAGCAGTTCAGTGTAAACTTTACAGTATGGATATGGGTTTTGTGTTAAGCTAAGTTTACAATGCAATTAAATTTTTGGAGCATATTTGCTCCAAAAACACTTTTTAGGGTTTACACTATAAAAATAAGCATTTTTAGGCAACATATACACATACTTATATAGGTTTATACACAACATATACTTGTAAGACTAATATAGTTTTATCTTATCGATGTATATTTGAGTTTGGTATTTCTGTGATATTGTCACCCATGTTTGCCTAATCCAACGAAAGCAAGAATAAAAAATGCTGGACAGTCCCACTGATTTATTTTAGGTCACTGAAGGGTAATCAAATTATGTCAGTATTGAAGAGGGGCCTAAACAATAACAGCTGGACCTGTTTGTAATCCACTATTAGGTATTGGCTATGCGGGTCAGTTGATTCAACTCTATGGAATGTGTTACATGATGATCCTGGCCTGGGCGCTGTTCTACCTGGCCTACTCCTTCAGTCCCCAGCTTCCCTGGGCCAGCTGTGACAACACCTGGAACACAGGTATGTAACAGGGTCAGAGTTCACTTGAGCTGGACGTCCTACAGTTATCAGTGTTTGCATGATAAGGTGCTTTAATGCATGATTTTACTTTTCTTCAGATGACTGCAGTATTGTCGGGAGGAACCTGTCTCTTAACTGGACACAACGAACAAACTCAACGTCAGCTGCCACTGAATTCTGGGAGTAAGTGGCCTAGTTGTGGAAATCTGTCAGATTAGTAGACATTTGCAGGTACACTTTGTATGTTTTCAGTCAGGGTAGAATAAAAAGTACGAGGGCAGGAACACAATTCTACCACGAACACAATTCTACCACGAACTGCAGCCACGCTACACCTGAATGAAACTTTTATTTTATTAAGGGTGCAAATGATGCACAGGACCACCAATTAATGGTGCACAATTGTGAGACACGGGGTTCAAAAAGTGCAGCAAAATAAGTTTCTTTTTTTTTGTTTTTGTCTTTTTCTTTTTTTTTTCTTTCAAGCTTTCTAGCTTTTACCAATAGGTGTACTTTGAAGGTTTACTTTATTACATGTATTGCTCCACAGTTTGCCAATCACCATCTAACCCATCTATCAATATAAAAGAATCACTGTATGACCACATATTATTTAGGTGAATATTTTTAACACAGCCATATTATCAACAGGGTAATAGTATGTTGTCTAAAACTAGAGATTTTTACCTTCATGTTTTTCATTAATGAGCCAGAACTATAAAAGCTCTGACAGCTCCTTGTAAGAGCACATTGGTTTACTACATGGTCAAAAATTATCATTTACTCTGAGCTACACATTAATACACATTCTCTCCCATGTCAGGCATAGAGTCTTGTCTATCTCTAGTGGCATTGAAGAGGTGGGCAAAGTCCATTGGGAGATTCTCCTGTGTCTGGCTATAGTCTGGATCATTTGTTATTTTTGCATCTGGAAAGGGGTCAAGTCCACTGGCAAGGTGTGTGTGTGTGTGTGTGTGTGTGTGTGTGTGTGTGTGTGTGTGTGTGTGTGTGTGGAGTGTGTGTGTGTGGTGACTATGCTTGGCATTACATACACTATTCCTTTTTCTCAGGTGGTGTATTTCACAGCAACATTCCCTTATGTGATGCTATTAGTGCTGCTGATTCGAGGGCTGACTCTGCCTGGAGCTCTGCAGGGAGTCGTGTTCTACCTTTATCCAGACCCCGAGCGATTGTTGGATCCACAGGTGCTGCATTCTGTTGTCTGCCCCCAGACATGGAGCGCAAATAGAACTCCCTTGCAGGCGTATTCTGATGATCTGAATCACTGCTTTGATAAATGTGTTTTTTGGATTTCACTAATAGGAATTTTATTTGCAGTGCTTGATACAATACATCTGAATAGTTTCACAAACTTTGTAGGCCCATGCTAAGGACTAGTATCACATAAACATTAGGAATAAAAAAAATGAAGTGAAGGGGAAAAAATGAATAGCAATGTCACTGTGGAAAAGTGTATAACTTGTATTTGTAAAATAACAAATACAAGTTTTACATGGATGGCCACTAGGGAACAGCCATTCACAGAGTCTCAGACCCTCCTCAGATCACTCTCAGCACAGTCCACCAGAAGATACTCATCTTCAGTGTTTCATACCTTTATCCCCTTGAAGAAATCCAGGCTCATTTTACACTGAGTACCTGTCCCTTTGCATTCATTGCATTCATTGAAAGCCCAAAGTTGAGGCTTTTAGCAAACCTAAAACCACCTACTGCCATGGCACATGTATAGCATAACCAAACTACTTGCAGAAGCTCCACCAAAATCTAATCCTTTTTGTGCAAGGGAGGATTGCATTCAAGGGAATCTATAATAAGGACCCTACACTTTTTGGGAAAACATAAAGGAGGTATATAACATAGATTACTGAGTTCTTTTAGTAGTAAATGTAAAGTAGCATTACTCACTACCCCAGGCCTGTAGGCTGTTGATCAGCTCAGGGAATCTCCAGATTGTCCAGCATTCAAGAGATGAGCAGAAGCTGGCTTTCAAGGTAAATGTGAATATGTCGTGATGCTATATGGACTGGTTAGTGGCCCTTCTGTCTTACAAACAGTCACAAAGAACATGTCGAGAGTCAGGATTGGAAATTTTATTGTTATCATATATATATATATATAAATTTAAACTTTCAGTGATAGCTTGTAGCTACAGTGTTGATTCTTGTAGTGTTGATTTTATGAATGGGGGTACCATAGAAAACATTTTATGTAATACTGAATTATTCATCATCATAGAGTTTTTGAAAAGTTTTTGCACCTGGACCTGCAGCCAGGCATTTGTTTCTGTACAATGGTTTCAAATTCCCATACATAACTATTTTGAGCAATAGTTGGAAAAACCCAGGGACCCAAAACTTAGCTGTGAAGAGTGGGAAAAAGAATCTGTATCAAGTTAAAGTTTTTAGCGTTTGTTTTTTTGTCTAATGCCTGTAATTTTGCTTCTGAAAGGAAAAGAACAAATGCTTCCTTTTTACTGATTGCCATGCACCTTGCAACATCTACCTTTTTTGTGAATTCTTCTGTGATGTTTGTGTAGGTGTGGATGGAAGCAGGTGCTCAAGTCTTCTTCTCCTACAGTACATGTGTGGGCATGCTGACTGTGTTGGGCAGCTACAACACATACACCAACAACTGCTACAGGTAACTCCTTCCAAGAATAATGCTTCTAAATACAAAAAGTAGTGACAATTCTGAGGGACAGAAATTCAGCCATAAAACAATCAGGCATTTGTCACAATTTTTAGCTTAAGCCACTGTGCGTATGTCTTTCTTTAGGGATTGTTTTCTGCTGTGTCTGCTGAACAGTAGTACCAGTGTGGTTGCGGGTTTTGCTGTGTTCTCAGTTTTGGGCTTCATGGCTCATGAACATGGCAAACCAATAGAGGAGGTGGCGGAATCAGGTACTGGTACTATGGCATTTAATGTTTGGCAAAATAAACACAAAGGAACAAAGAAGGAGCTACGTATCACTCGTATGACTATCACTCGTATCACTCATTCTCTTAATTTCTCCCAGGACCTGGTCTAGCTTTTATAGCTTATCCACAGGCAGTGGCTATGATCCCTCTGCCTCAGCTGTGGGCCGTGTGCTTCTTCATTATGGTGATTCTCCTGTGCGTGGATACACAGGTGCATAAAAACACACACACACACTCATACATATACACACACTATCTGGCTATCTGGCTCAGGTTCTTCTACTGTGATCGTGTTGCCAGTTTGTTGCTGTGGAAGGGATCATTACGTCAGTGACTGACGTGTTTCCCCAAGTGCTGCGTGGGGCCAGACGCAGAGAGATCTTTCTTCTCCTCTTTTGCATCGTCTGCTTCTTGATCCAAATCGTCATGGTCACAGAGGTAAGAGAAATAAAAAACGAAAGGAGAGACCAACACAGTGCATTTTTAAATTAGTGAAGGGTGTTTCAGAATGAGGAGCATAAATGTGCTTTAAAATGTGCAGCTAGGGTTCTAAATCATGTTCCTAAATTGTAGGACCCTTTTTTCAGATAATGTCTTCCTTTGTGTCCTACAGGGAGGGATGTACTGGTTTCAGCTGATTGATTACTATGCCTGTAGCGGAGCCTGCCTCCTGTTCCTGGCGATATTCCAGTCACTCACCATTGGCTGGATCTTTGGTGGGTCACCTTTAAATTCCTAAAACAAATATTCCACACACAAAACCACTTTGTACTGTCATGCGGGTAGGGGTGGACATACTCGCAGGAGGCGGCCTGGAGATAGATGTTGTTAATGAGAAAGTTGTTAATGAGAAATTTCAAAATCCAAAATAAAGTTTCAGAGGACATTTGCTCTGAGTCAAACACAAAAACACAGGCAGGGAGACTCTGCTGCAGAATCTACTGGTTCCATTCTCCACAGAACTCTCCAGCTCTCTGATGTCATACCTGTGTCAGATAGATAGGGAATGAGACAGGGAAGAGAGGTAACCCTTTCTTGTCCACCACCCGTGTGACAGCAGCAGTGATACTAAGTTTCTAACAAGACTTACTTTCAAACAGCACACACAGTAAGACTTGGGTGACCACACAATGAGTCCGAGGCACGGCTGGCTATTTGAACCCATACGCACACACACACCCACACACCCAATCACACGATAGTGACACTTAACTCACAAACCAGCGTAACTCAAAGTTAACACAAGACAGGTGGACATGTCGTTAGGTGCCTAGCAATCCAGTAAGGAGTTAATGAAACCCCACTACCCACACCTGGGTTGTCTAGATGCCCAACGACCAGACACACAGCAAACCATGACGTCATCACTTCGTGCCCAGAGCCATGTGCCCCTAGTACTCTGGTGACACATACCTGGAAATAAAACCATTAAGAGAGGTTTTGGACACAACACTAGAAGATGCACATTCTCGAGCATAGTATATTGAACAATAATATATTGAGGGTGGTTCAATTAATAGTACACAATGTTTTTTATAAGTTTCACAGATGCTATATGTTTAGAATGGTTTTCTATTCATCTTTTTCCCTTGGTCTCAATGGCTTGCCTTTCACAGGGGCTAAACGACTGTGCAAAGTCATTGAAGACATGACAGGGTCGTACCCACACCTCTTATTTAGGCTGTGCTGGAAGTACCTCACCCCTTTTGCCTCCCTGGTGAGCTTCTACCTCCTTTTTTGCATCTCCATGGTGGGCTTATCCGTTTTGAGAATTATGGCATTGCAGGTTTACTGAATCTAATCCTGTTATTTCTTTCCTACATTTTCACCTTCTCTTCATTTTGAGGTGACATTCATATATTATCTGGTGGAGCTACAACCTCTGACATACAACCGCTGGTACGTATATCCAGGTTGGGCGTATGGGTTAGGGCGGCTGCTGTCTCTCTCCTCCATCCTGATGGTGCCCGGCTGGGCGCTCGGCCGTTTGTGTACAGCGAAAGGGAGCCTCAAAGAGGTGAGAATGGAGAGACAAGACTGAAAATAATAGTAAACTCAGTTCAGACTTACATGAAGCTGTAATACATGTTCGTATGGTGGACATTTGAATATTGAAATAGATCAGCTCTTTTACTCAGTTCAGGTTTATTTGTATAGGGCTTTTTCAAATGGGCACTGGCAAAATACACAGATTTACAGAATTCTGTAACTGTTACCAGAAATAACATAAAGAAGACCAAGAGGAACAAAGACTCAAAAGTGGAACCCACCTAATAAATGTATTAGTTATTAACTGACTAATAGATATACAATAGTGAATAATGAATAATAAGGGTAGCATGGTGGTGCAGTAAGTAGTACTATTGGATCCTTTCTGTGTGGAGTTTGTATGTTATGCTCATGTCTGCATTGGTTTAGATTGGGTTCCTCTCACAGTCCAAAGAACCACATTTTGCAAGTTGGAGATGCTAAATTTCACCTAGATTTGAGTGCATGAACGTATTCAGATTAACTAATGAAAATCAATGACAAATATTAAAAGCCTATCCGAGTGAGAATGAGAGTTAAATCCTTGATTACCATGAAGAAATGGCACTTGTTCATCATTGCAAAATACAGAATAACACACAAAACCCCCCCTTTTTTTTTTTTTACAGCGCTGGCTTCATCTATGCAGCCCTGACAAAAACCTTCCTTTGACCCGAAAACAGAGAAGCAAGAAACAGGAAATGACCTCCAGTGCGGAGATGAAGAACTTGATGTAGACCAACCGGTCTTTCTGTCTTTATTACAACAATGCAGATTATCATGTATATCGGTCATATTGGATTCCCCTAATTTGATTAAAAGACTGAACATAGTAATGACGAAACCTGGTGTCCGATCTACATGTTGTGTGATGTGGAGGGTCCTGTTCCTCCTAGAGTTATACACAAGATGGAAGGCTGCCCTTTGGCCAATGGTGAGTGATCCTAGATGTTTGAGTTTGAAAAACATGTACAGTCGTAAACTAAATTATTCAAATTTTGACCTGGTAATTTTGGCATAGTTACAAGCAAGTTTCTTCTTGATTGGAAATGACACAGGTGTCTCCCAGAAGACAATAAGATGATATACAAGAGGCGTCATTGTGGAGAAAAATAATTCTCAGCTTTTATTTACATTTGAACAAAAAGTGGCATGTCCAATATTATTCATACCCGCCAATAATCAATAGAAATGCCTTTTTTTTTTTTACTATCAAATGCTTCCTATAATTGCTGACAAGCTTTTTGCGTGTCTCCACTGGTATTTTCCCACAGACTGTGACAGTTTGCAAAAAGTATGACTAATGTTGGACATGCCACTTTTTGTTCAAATGTAAATAAAAGCTG
>JBBJLS010000018.1:18830226-18854770 GCA_037577275.1 Bryconaethiops microstoma
AGCATACATGGATTAACTAAAATAAGAAACCCAGAATACATTGATTACCCAAAAGAAAGTATAAATGAAAGAAAATTATGATCATATAAATTTTCCCCGACACACCCCTGACCGTCCCCCTGAAGGAGCAGACCCCTGAGTCCCCACATTGCAAGATTAAGAAAGGTCTCACACACACTTCAGCCCAGTGCGGTCGAGCAACACTGTGAAAACCAAAGTAAAATTTTTTACATATATTCGTGTAGTGCCCAAGCGCGAGCCTGCTGCAGCATGTTGTGACTGTTCTGTGTCTTGTCTTTGTATTTTACACTTTTTTTTTTTCCCCCCAATTTTCAACAGTTATCTCAGTTTATTTAGTATTAGTAAGCTGTGCCCTCTCTAAACATGCGGATAGAGAGTTATTTTAATGAGTCTTTGTTTTGGTTGACACGCTGCTAGTGCTAACCCAGCTAGAGGCAGTGACATGGTCTTTGTCTACACGCGCAACCAGCTGAACTTTCTGATGCTCCAGATCACAGCGCGGTCCTCTCGGACATCCCCGCGGGGTTACGGAGGGGAAAGGCAAAGAAAGGATGCCATGGAGGAGCAAAGCTGCGTGGGAAAAGAGCAGCGAGGAATGGGGAAACAGCTTGGTGAGCAGAGGAGGAGATACAAACCATAACTCCCATTTGTTTTTATGGGCAACGTGGGGTCACTGGACAACAAGATGGACGAACTTACGGCACGGGTCAAACAGTGTTTCGTGAGTGCAGTTTGATGTGCTTTACTAAAACATGGCTGCATGAGCGCGTTCCTGACTCTGCCGTGGGAGTGAGGGAGTGGTCAAAGGAGGCCAGTGCAGGCCTGCAAGACTGTATGGAGACTAAAGACTGGGAGGCCCTGTACCAGCCACATGGAGAGGACGTTGATGACCTCAGACTGTGTCACGGACTATATCAACTTCTGTGTGGATAACACTGTATCAGTGAAATCCATGCGATGCTTCAACAAGCCATGGGTCACCAAGGACATTAACGCCCTCCTGAATGAGAAGAAGAAAGCATTCAGGTCAGTTGACGAGGAGGCAGCCAAGGAAGCACAGCGGTGCTTGTCTGTGAGGTTAAAGGAGGGAAAGGACAGATACAGGAGAAAGCAGGAACAAGAGCTGCAAAAGAATAACAGCAGATATGTGTGGAGAGGCATGAAGAGCAGCCTTGGGACTGATGGTGATGTGGAGAGGGCCAATCAATTTAATCTGTTGTTTAATAAATTTGACAGCAGGCCTGTTTCCAGCATCTCCAGCTCCAACACAGCCCCTATTGCACCCAGTGCACCTGCTCCCTCCATCACTGTCAAGCCAAACTGCAGCTCTCGGTCTCTCCTTCTCACTCTCCCACCATCGTACCAGCCAGAGTCTCGACCTCCTCTCCCCCCGCTACTGTTGACTCTGACACCCATAAACCATCCATCACCGAGGACCAAGTGAGGAGAGAACTTTGCGGACTCCATCCTGCCAAAGTACCCGGCCCAGATGGCTTAAGCACGCAAGTGCTCAAGCTGTGCGCCTCTCAGCTCTGTGGAGAACTGCTGAGGATCTTCAACTTGAGCCTGAGTACCAAGAAAAGTACCTGTGCTGTGGAAAACATCGTGTCTGGTTTCTGTTCCAAAGAAGGTGAGACCCAGTGCCCCATCGGACTACAGGCCAGTGGCACTCACCTCACAGCATGAAGGTCTTCGAGAGACTGGTCCTGGACACTTTCCGCCCCCTGGTGAGGCCGGCGGAAGATGCCCTCCAGTTCGCCTACCAAGCCAAGATTGGAATGGACGATGCCATCATCTACCTGCTACACCGTGCTTACAGCCATCTTGACAAGCCAAGTGCATCCCTGAGGATTACATTCTTCGACTTCTCCAGTGCCTTCAACACCATTGAGCCAGACCGGCTAGGGATCAAGCTGTGCTATGCAGGTTCATGCTCCCCTAGTTGCACGGAATTTGGATTACCTGACTGATAGACCACAGTACGTGCGACTACAGGGATGTAAGTCTGACACGGTGTTGTGTAGCACTGGAGCACTTCAGGGAACTATTCTGTCACCGTTCGTCTTCACCCTGTACACATCTGACTTCCAATACAACACGGAGGGCTGCCATCTGCAGAAATTCTCAGATGACTCAGCAAGAGTCGGATGTATCGAGGGTGGGGACGACTTGGAATACAGGATGGCTGTGGACAGTTTTTTGTGAACTGGTGTTAGCTGAATCAGCTGCAGCTCAACATCCAAAAGACCAAAGAACTGGTGATGGACTTGCGAAGATCTCGATCTCCTGTCACTCCCCTGTCCTTTAGAGGGGTGGATGTGGAGATTGCTCAGGACTACAAATACCTGGTGTACACATTTGACAACAAGCTGGACTGGTCTAAGAACACTTCCTACGTAGACTCTGGTCTTTTAGAGTCTGCAACACCATGTTACGGATGTTCTCTGTTGTGGCCAGTGCCATTTTCTGTGCTGTGGTGTGCTGGGGTGGTAGCATGAAAGTGGCAGGCATGAGACTTAACAAACTGATCAGGAAAGCTGGCTCTGTGGTGGGTGAGGAACTGGACAACATGAAAACTGTGGCTGAAAGGAAAACATTGTCCAGGCTTCAGTCCGTCATGGACAATGTAGAGCACCCACTCCACGGTGTGGTGAACAAACTGAAGTACTTTTAGCCACAGACTGACCAGCTTAAAGTGCTACAGAAAATCTTTCCTTCCCACCGCCGTCAGACTTGTAGAAAAAATTTTGATTAGTTGATTCTCCACCAGAATATAGGTAGGAATTAGCTTGGGGCTGATTCACCTCTATATTCATTCATTCGTCAATTTGTTTATTACTTAGGGGACGTATATCAAAGCAGGGTTATTAAGTAATCCAGCATGAACTACTCGTCCAGCGAGATAGTTCAGTAGGAATACAGTAACCTTTATAAAGCTCTTCTTATTTGAAAATCTTAAAAAGATCTTGCTTGGAATGGGGAGTTATTTGGGTCAATTTTAATTACTTCACGAGCATAGGTGCGTATCAGCCATTAAGTGACTTCACCTTATGAACAAGAAAAGAATCGCTGGTCACAATAAGACAATATTTATTAACTACACGAGACAAACATAAAACGCACAAACACAAAATAAAACAAACGTGAGCAATGATGGAATGAGTAATGATATTGGTAAGATTACTGAAAACAGTTCAAACGTCCCTGAACAGGAAGCGTAATAAAAACAAATACAACCCAGTATTAGAAACAGTTTAGTAGGCATATAATCAGCCTTGCACCAAAATGATCAAAAATGAGAAAAGCTTTTACTTATTCGCTCAATGGAGGGAGTCTCAGCGGAGATGAAACAGGGTTTCAGGTGTTGATGTTGAAGTCAGATGAGATGAACCTGGGAGTCCTAGGAGTTCTTGAAGCTTGGAGTTCTTGGAGTTGGTCTTGAAGTCAGAGGTGTTGGAGAGGTCTGGGACAGATTAGTTAAGTCTCTCTCCCAAGTTACTCAATTTCTGTTTGACAATCAGGAGTTTATATGCCCCCAGAGGGTGAAGGCTCCTCACCCCCACCGTTTTGCAACTAAGCAATTCGGGCAGTCCCTGGGAGTGCAGGGCCCACAAGTGGGGAGGAGTCACTTTATGATCTTGCGGAATGTGAAACTTCTTGTTGGCAGAAAAAGTTCCATACATTTTGCACGGTCCATAATTGTGTATTGAAACTTGCAGTTTTGTTTTTGTTGTGATCAGAGCCTTACAAAGATACCAAACATGACCGACAAATCAATAAGGTTCACCAACTATGGCCTAATTTACAGATACATGTTCTAATTTCACCATAATTATTCAAAAAACTTCCAAATGACTGAACATCATGATTGTTATAATTCCCTTTTGGTAATCACCAGTTATGACGTATACAAATGCTTCTGTTCTTAAGTTTTACTAAAAGAATCAGAAAATCTGTTGTTCTCTCTTGACCGCATGGCTGTGATTTATGACCTTTGCTATGGTATATGCCTAGATTTCACATTTATCCTCCTAAGTACACGTTTTTACATGAAATGGATATTGCGACCATTACCAGCTCTTATTACTGATTAAAATGAGACCAAGAATGACTATTCTATCTTCAAATGTTCTCGAGTTATGATTTTTCTTATCTGAGCAAACAAAATAGTCTTGGTTTTATAAGTATCATTACTTAAATGGAAAGGATTAATGCTTGGGTCACCCACAGGATAGTCCTCACGTAAAAACCAACTTGCAATATAAGTATTTTCAACAATAACAGAAAACAGTGCTGGGGAGTGGGGGGGGTGTGCGTGTGTCCATTTCATGTGAATCAGAATTTTTCGGATCCTACAGACTCTAAAACTCCTCCCTCAGTCACACACCCACACGATAATCCGTGCAATAGCCTGCTGCTCCTTTCTGTACATTTATTACAGGGTTAAAAAAACGATCATTGTGCGGAAGACTGTGCATTCTCTTGCTATGATGTGCAACAGTCTATGTGCAATGTTCTTATCTTTATTAAAACATATATGTTTATTGTGATTGGCCGTTTCTGTTTGGTTCTTTCAGTTCTTCATTTATGAAAAGTCTTTATCGTGATTGGTTGTTTCAGTTCTTCGTTTATTGAAGGTTACTGGGGCAGCTGGTAGCCTAGTGCTTAGGGCATTTGCCCTGTGATCAAGTTGTGAGGCACCTCTGAGGTACCCTGAGCAAGGTACCGTCCCCACACACCGCTCCCTGGGTGCTGTGTTCCTGGCTGCCCGCTGCTTCACTTGGGTGAATGGGTTAAATACAGAGGGAGAATTTCGTGCAGTTCACACGGTTCTGTGGTGTGTTCATGTATGACAGAATGGTAACTTTCACTTTATGATTGGCTGTTTCTAATTGGTTCTCTCCGTTCCTTTTAAAGGTCTTTATTGTGATTTTGGTTCTCTGTTACTCGTTTATTGAAGGTCTTTATTGTGATTGGTTGTCAGGTACTGACATTAAGGTCCACTGCCTGAAGCTCCTGAAGCCGTACGAGGACGGAGCCGGTGAAGGTTCTGCTGGAAGGAGCGTTGAGGCTCAGTCCCACATCATCGAGCAAGATCTTCTGGCTCAGGCGTACGAGATCGGTGAGTCCACCAGCCTGCACTGCAGAACACCTACGAACACCCGGAACCTCCTCACCTTCAGGACTTGGTTCTACTGGTTCACGGCATAATGTTAATAACCTTTCACATCATACACAACTCTAATACTTTTACGCACAGTTCTAATCACTTTCTACATAATTCAAATGATTTTATACTCTGTTAACTTTCCACACAGTTCTAGTCACTTTACACATAGTTTAATTACATTTTTACGTGCTGTGATCGGTCGGTTCAGTGGTGTCGATGGGGTCGAAGGGCATCTCCCAGACGACTCTGCGAGTACGACTGAACATCGGCAAGCTGGAGAGTCACATGATCTGCAGAATCCTGGAGAGGAACAACATGATCAAGGTAACGTGTGTGTGTGTGTGTATATGATTAAAAAATAAGAGACCGCTGCAGTTTATTTTGAAATCAGCATCTCTAGGAGCATGACAACCATTCCATGCCAGTGTCTGTTAAATTCCTGCACAAGCACCTAATTCTGCTTTATGAGGCACTGATTACTGATCACCTGAATCACATCTTATTTAATCAGGAAAAGTATTAAAACACTGCTGTAATCAACACTCTCCTCTTGCAATGAGACCAGTCTGGGCTGGGTTTACCTTGTGTGTAGGTAACCGAGCCAGAACATGTCCCTTGGAGTAGTGGAGGGAGCGAGTCGGAACATAAACCTGAGAGATTAAGGTCGCTGGGTGCAGACCCTGATGTCTCATCGCCCAGGATGATAAACAGACAGTCATAGTCAAGGGTGGCAGACAGTAGTGTGTCCAGTTTGTCTACATAGTTGCCCAAAATTCCAGGTGGACGGTAGACAGCTGTTACAGAGCTCCACAGGAGCAGACACCAGGATAGCATTGTATTCGAAAGAGACACAATTAGTACGAGGAAGTAGTGGTAAAAATGTCCAGTTAGTGGAAATGAGAAGGCCCGTTCCACCCTCTCGTCCAGACAGACGAGAGGTCTGGGAGAGTTGGTACAGCGTGCAGCTGTGGTAGCTGTGTTTTCTGGTTGGATCACGCACTCACTCATGTTGTGGTCTTCTGTATCTCAGGGCTTTATGGAGGATGAGGGCAGACAAAGAATCACGAAGTACATCAGTAAGCTGTTTGTGGAACAGAGCAGCCTGAACCTGCAGTTCACCAAGGAGTGCGAGCGCAGCGCCAAGCTCAGGGGCCCCCAGGAGACCCTGGACCCCACCCAGGACACCTCACTGGAGCCTGGCGATGCGGAGGAGAAAGACGATTCTCAGCCAAATCTGGAAGCTTCTGCGGCAGACCACACCTCCAGCTTCCTCCACGACCAATCACAGAACACACAGGACACGTCACCCGTCGTTGAGGAAGTCACTGACCTGCCAGAGGTTTGTCCCCGCATTAATTAGTCATTAAATTTCCCTCAAGAGAAAAAAGACTTCATATTAATGACATGACTTAATTTAGTTTTTAACTTTACACTGACATCTTCGTCTGTTATTCTATTCATGTTAATGTATCATTATTTAATGTTTGTCACATGCATCATTAATCAAAATGAAATATATGGTTTAATACAGTATTAATATAAAGTGTGTTAAGTGGGGAAAATGAGTGTGTCTGTGTGTGTATACGCGCGCACACACACACACAGTTGTTTACATACAAGTTTACATACCCTGGCAGAATGTATGATTTCTTAACCATTTTTCAGAGAACATGAATGATAACACATTTATTGTCAACCAACTCTGTTTACTCTTTTTAAATCATAATCACAACACAATCTACCCAGATGACCCTGATCAAAAGTTTACATACCCCAGTTCTTAATACTGTGTATTGCCCCCTTTAACATCAATGACAGCTTGATGTCTTTTGCGGTAGTTGCGGATGAGGCTCTTTATCTTCTCCGACGGTAAAGCTGCCCATTCTTCCTGGCAAAAAGCTCCTGTTCCTGTCTCCCCAGAGTGGCTCGTCACTTAGTCTCGTCACTCCAAATGACTTTGTGCCAGAAGGTTTGAGGCTTGTCTCTGTGCAGCCCATCTTTCGACCATGCAGCCCATGTTTCTTCAAGTGTCTCCTTATTGTGCATCTTGAAACAGCCACACCACATTTTTTCAGAGAGTCCTGTATTTCACCTGAAGTTATTTGTGGATTTTTCTTTGCATCCCGAACAATTTTCCTGGCAGTTGTGGCTGAAATTTTAGTTGGTCTACCTGACCTAGTTTGGTTTCAACAGAACCCCTAATTTTCCACTTCTTAATGAGAGTTTGAACACTGCTGATTGGCATTCTCAAGTCCTTTGATATTTTCTTATAATCCCTTTCCTGTTTTATAGAGTTACCTTTTCCCGCAGATCCTTTGACAATTCTTTTTGCTTTCCCCATGACTTAGAATCCAATAAACGTCAGTGCAGCACTGGATGAAAGATGCAAGGGTCTGTCAGGAGTCCAGAAACTCATTGACTTTTTATACACACCCACTAATTACAAGCAAACAGATCACAGGTGAAGACGGTTACCTTTAATAGCCGTTCAAACCCGTTTGTTTCAAGTTGTGTGCATGTTATCAGGCCAAATCACCAGGGTATGTAAACTTTTGATCAGGGTCATCTGGGTAGTTTGTGTTGTGATTATGATTTAAAAAGAGTAAACACAGTTGGTTGACAATAAATGGCTTCAGCCAACCACTAACCATGAGTGAAAGAAAAGTTTTTTGTGTTATTAGTCCCAAACTTTTTCCAAGTCCAATAATCAAACGGAGTCAGAGAGATGTGATGTTGCTGGTTTATTCAAAGTTCTTCAGCTGTGGCCCGTCGCTCGTCTCCCCTCTCTCCCTCGGTCCATGAGCTTTTATACATCTTTGTATCTTCTACTGGTAGAGAATCGATCTCTGGGTTGTGTTGGAAGGGTGGATACTTGAATTTTAGAGTGTTTCATGACTGAATTTGTTTAGATCCACCTTCTCGCTTTACCCAATAAAGTCCAATCGTCTTCTCTCTCTAGCTATGTCACTACCTATGGAAAATTATAGGGAGTTTCCTTCACTTAATTTGCTTATTCCTCCCTGTTTGTGTCAACCAATAACACAGGTCAACAACAAAAAAAATCTTCAAAAACGCTTAGTATATGATTATTATGATAATTATACCACTATCCTCCAATATATAACTAGCTTCATCACAAAAACTGTACATGTGGGAAAAACTAAACACAGATTTGAAATCAGCATGAAAAACACTACAAAACCCACATAAACTTAACTATGATGATTTTGACCTGTGTAATTACAGATTTGGTCATCTTCTGATTCATATTTCAGTATTCGGCCATTATACACTTAAGTTACTGCTGTCTTCTTTCTAAGGGCCTGTGTCTGGCAGAGGCCCACCCTCCCCTTATACCAGCTTCTGACAGAGGGAGACAATTCACGGAGTTCAAGCTCTACTTTGTATGGGCTTTTTGGTCAGACATGAGATTTAAACTTAACTGTAGAGGATTTTTACATTAAAACCCATATAATTATGCCCAGCCAATCACCGTTGATCAGTGAAATACCTCTTCAACCTCAACCCGATAGAACACCTTTGGGATGAATTAGAGCGGAGACTGCGAGCCAGGCCTTCTTGTCCAACATCAGTGTCTGACCTCACAAATGTGCTTCTGGAAGAATGATCATCAATTACAGCTTCACAACGACGTCTCATGCGGTTCACAAGTCGACTTATTGGCTGCTGAGGCATGGCATCCCACTCTTCTTGAAGGGTGGCCCTCAGGTCATTGAAGTTCTGGGGTACAGAGTTACAAGCCTCTACACGGAGACTCGGCTGATCCCATAGGTTTTCTATGGGATTCAGGTCTGGAGAAAGTGCTCCCACTCCATTCGAGCCGTTCCCTAATGATGCGACCTTGATGAGCTGGAGCACTGTCGTCCATGAAGATGAAATTAGGCCTGTGTTGTTCATGCAGGAGCACAATGACTGGAATAATGATGTTATTCAGGTAGTATGGGCTTGTCATTGTGCCATTCACAGTGTAGGGCAGTTCTGTATTGACGAGACACGCCGGCCCACACTGTAACACCACCACAACCAAAGGCTGATGCATAGCGCGCTCCTTGACGTCTCCAACATCGTTGGCGGCCGTCATTACTGCTCAACGTAAATCGACTTTCATCAGAGAACAGCACTGAGGCCCTCTGGTCCCTCGTCCAGCGTAAATGCTCCCTCGATGACGCCTGTGCCTGGTGGTGTGGTCAGGTACCCTTGCAGGTCGTCTGGCACGCAGACCACGCTGATGTAAACCGTTTCGACGTGGTCTGACGTGACACTTGGTTTCGGGGCTATCTCCGCCCCTGAGACTCGCAGACGCCTGCGGGTGGGCTCATTCGAATCCTAACAACATTCTCCGCTATTGGTTAGAGCACAGAAACTGACGTGAATATACACCAATCACGATATAAACTCGTATTTATAACTTCTGTACTGTATATGGGATCTGGCCCTCTAGTGGCCGTTAAGCTCCTTGTCAGAGAACAGCAAGTTGTGTAAAAAGAACTGAAACATTAAACAGTTGGACATTCAAACATTTAGGGAAGGTCACATTAAGTTCACCTGTAAAGGTTATAGTGCATTTTAGGTTCATCCTGACATTTCACCTGAAAGCCGAATATCCCTAACTTTTTGTGAGTACAGTATATGTTTAGCATTTTTACTGTTGGTAGATCATTTTGACTTGGTCATTTTAAAAGTAGCTCGCAAGCCAAAAAAGTGTCGGCACCCCTGTTCTAGATGTTCAGCTGCATTTCCCTAGTAACTGACTGACTATTTTCAAGGTCTTTCAAACTGCATCATATGTGAGTCTGTTTGTGTTTTCATGTGTGTGTTAGGAGAAGGTGGCCCTGTTGAAGCAGTTGGAGGAAGCAAACAGAGAAGCGCAAAAGTATCGGCAGCAATTCTTGAAGAAGGAACAGGAGGCTGAGGCCTACAGACAGAAACTGGAGGCCATCACACGGCAAGGAGGGAAAAAAACAGCATGACAAGCACTTGGAACAACACACACACACGTACACACACAGACATGGACACGTGCTCAACTGTGTGTTCCCTGTGCAACACACTCAAACAGATGCTTGGTCAACCCTCTCTCTTCTATTAGAGACATTTTGTTATTGTGCTTTTAAATAGAGACCCTAAAGACCACCTACCCACCCACCCACCCTCACTCACACAAACTCCAGAGAGATTCAGCTGGTTTCATCTCACAAAAAACTCAGCCCTGACTGGAGGAGGTTCCCACAGAGGAACTGCTTTTAATCTGATTAGAATTAAACACCTGCTTTTGTGCTTTAAAGGAACTCTTGAGCTTTTTCAGCTTAACCTCCGTGTGCATGAGGTCACCGAGGTCAGGGATGTTAGTTTTCCTGAACTAACAAAAGACAGAGACATATTTAAAGCAGGAGGTGTGGAAATGCTCCTTTCTTGTCTTCCTGTGTGATGTGGGAAGAGTTTGTAGTCCCTGACGATGAAGATGTTTTAATTTCAGTTTAATCTAAACAGCCAAAGAAAGGAGAAGCACGACAAACACACGTGTGTGGGGCTGCACATGGATGAAATATCACATTCTGATTATTATTGACACATTATGATTGGATACAGTGCTGAATCGACATCTGTTTAACTGTTTCTTCTGTGCTGATAGTCGTTTTTGTTCAGTACTTTTCTAATGTTTATTATCTCTCTGCATTTGGGTGGCAAAAATACATAACATCACATTTTCAAAAGATATGATTTGTGTTATTTCACTTTTTGAGGTTTTTCTAAGTTGGAACAGACATGGAAATTCCATTAAAAAGTGGCCTAATTGATTTTGGTGTGCTGAATGCTGAGTGGTTGGAACATCTTCATCTAAGCACCTTTGCAGCCTGTCACAGTAAAACATTCGTTTTTATTTCTTTCATTTAAACTACCCAATATGCCAAATATAAGAGAGTTTGAGAGGCAGGAAATAATATTGTTACACCAAATAGGTGATTCAAAGTAAAATATACAGAAATGAGGTGCTTTTGCACAGTACTGTACGTCATGATGGTAACAGACTCCTCCCAGCAGAAGAGCTGGATTTCAGACGGATTAGAAAGGGCCCATATCCTACAGTTTTCTCATATTTTATTTCTTTTCCTAAAATCCACTGTGTTTGACAGGCTGTTACTGAGTCTTTAAGACTAGTATATGTATATGTAATCTACTTTGATTGGCTTTGAAGGGACAGTTTAGCAAAAAATGTAATCTCCACAGCTGTTCCACCGCCCATGGATCTGCTCGATCAGTTAAGATGTGTTTGGGTCCGTATTTTGCTTCTTTATTGCAGAACTGGAACTAGAACACAAAAATGAAAACTGAAATCTTTTACAATAAACACGTCCCCAAAACTTCTCTGGACCCTCAAACCACATCCAGCTCTTCATTTAGGTTAATCAGACTTGTGGACGAGGTTTGGGACACACCAGTTTTAAATCAGTTCTAAAAGTTTAGTTCAGTTCTAAACTAAAGAAGCTCCAGACACATCTCAGCTGATTGAACACGTATGGGGTAGAAATACGTGTAAATTGGAAGCCATTTGTTTGTACTTTTTCCATTAAAAAAGAAAAGTAAACATCTGGTTTTCTGTGATTTGGGGCCTTTAGGAGCTGGTGATCACAGTGAGGTCAGAAGAGTTTGTCATGATGTAACATGCCCACCCTAATTTAGCTGAACACCGGTTGAATCATCTGGAGCTCACTAGTCAGAAGGCAAGTTAACCACAGTAAAAGTAACCATAAAATTAACATAGAAAAAAAATTTGATAAAAATTTAAGGTCAATTAAAATAAGTTGAACAAAGGTAAATAAAGTATACAAAATAATACAGATGGTGGAGGTCTGATCTCCATGGCAAGCTGGTTCCAGCAGGGCGCAGCATAATGACTAAACACCATTTCACCCTGTTTATTTTCTGATCTCAGAGACCTTCCAGACTTATGTTCATCAGGCATATCAGAGATATATATTATTTAAATAGGCCCTGAACCATTGAGTGACTTATAAAAAATTAGCAGCACACTGAACTCAGTGTAAGGAACTGAGGTCTGGAGTGATGGTCTTTTATTGGTGTTTGCTAGACCTCTCGCAACAGCATTTTGAATAAGCTGTAGCAGTCTGAAGGTCTTTTTGGGAGGGCCAATTAGGAGAGGATCACAATAGTCAACCCTGCAGGACTGTAACTGTGGCACTATTTACGGTGGAATGGAATATCCAAGACCAAGATCAACTAAAGGAAAAACTTTGTCTGCAGCGGTTCATTGTAGAGACTCTGTAGAGATATAGTTACAGTGGTGGTGAATGGAACCAGACATCTCCAGACATTGGGGACTATATAATGAAAATTGTGTGTGTGTGTGTTTGAACACAATCCGGTCTCATTGGAGTGTGTTCTGGAGGTGTCGTTATGTGTGCAATGAACTGATTTGTATGACACCTGTTGGTTTTCCCACGCTGTGTTTACCTGCGGCCAATATGTGTGTGCGTGTGTGTAAAGCAGCTATTCTTCAGTGTTTGATGAACTTAGAGCTCATCTGGCTGCTCAAACAGTGGCAGCCACTCTTATCTGTCCACACACTGCAGGACTGTGTGTGTGTGTGTTTGTGTGTGTGTGTGTGTGTCTGTGTCTGTGTGTGTGTGTGTGTGTGTGTGTGTGTGTGTGTGTGTGTGTGTGTATGTATATGTATGTGTGTGTGTGTGTTCGCAGTGGCTATAAAACACTCTGCTGCTGAAGATCAAATCATTCTCCATTCAACCTCCACACTCAAACACACACACACAAGGAAACATGCAGACAGAGGAATACACACGCAGAGGTAAGACCCACACGCACACAGGAGACAAGTCTGAGTAGAGTGTGTAATGTCAGCATTTACATTAAAACTGTAAAACTGTAGGAAGAATGTAGAACTGATTTTAAAATGATAGAAAACATAAATAATTCTCCTAAAATGATAGAAAACATAATAAATATTATTTTATATATTTCATGTCTTTACATCTCTTATTGTTATAAAATGTATTTGATATCTAAAAGGTTTTGTTAAAGATAAATATAATGAAACTAATTTTGTATGTATAATTTATTTTTACAGTTGAATTGAAAGTTGTTTTATCTGTTCAAAATTCATAAAATCAGATGTTATACCATCAGATATTAAAATAACTACTACAATTTAGCTGTATTACAATACTACATTAATAATGTAATTCTTTAAATGTTATTTAAAATACAGTAAATGTAATTTTATACTTGTGTAGTCCTGATAAGCCTTTATGTCCTCTGGAATATTAATTATAAAAGTACTTTAAAATGAAATTACAGTGATTACAGAGTTATAATAAAATCCTCAAAATGTCTGTGTGCAGAAGTTCTGGGAATGTTTAAATTTGGTTTCAAATCTTAATAATCTCAATAACACTAGATTTTTTTTTTTACTTTTAATCATCTACAATCACTTTACTGGTTCAGATTTTTCTAAAATTTTACTCCATTTTCAAAATCATTGGTAAAATGTTTTATATAATATTCATAATTTCATATTGCCCAAAATATTCCTCATTTCACAACAGATCACATCAGGGAATCTCTCAAAAACAGAATTTTAGTATTTAATTTAGTATTTTAGTAATTATTATTCAGCTTTTAGTTTTCAAATTTAGTTGTTTTTTTTTTTGCTGTTATGTTGTTTTCCATTGAACTCGTTTGATAAATTAGTCACAAGGACATGGATTCAGAAATTCAGCTTAAATTCTCCTAAAATTCTGTCAAAATTCTTTCTTAATGCTGAAATATTAAATTTCAGAACTGAATTTCACCTCTCTGTCCTTCAGTAATGGACCTACAGTGCCATACTTACACTCCCAACACACACACACACATACACGTATATATTGTATGTATGTACGTGTGTGTGTATGTGTGTTCGTCTATGTGTTTGTATATGTGTGTGTAGGTAAGGAGCTGGTCGAGTATATCGCTCGTTACCTGACTGAGATCCGCTCCAGACGGGTGGTCCCTGATGTCCAGCCGGGGTTTTTGCGCCCCCTTCTGCCCTCCTCTGCTCCCTGTGAGCCGGAACCCTGGGAGAACATCCTGCAGGACGTAGAGAACATCATCATGCCTGGGGTCGGAACACACACTCACTACAGCACTATTCATTCATTTACACACTCGCTTACTTATTCATTCCCTCATTTACTCACTCAATCACTCATTCATTTAATTCATTCACTCATTCATGTATTCTATCTTTCATTCTCTCATCTTGAGTCTGTATATTGCTATAATTCCAACATGTACTGACATCCTTGTGTGTTTGTGTGTAAGATGTCAATGGTTAACATATGTTTTTGTGTGTGCACATCTGTGTGAAGGTGGTACACTGGCAGAGTCCCCACATGCATGCGTATTTTCCTGCGTTGAACTCGTGGCCGTCTCTGCTGGGCGACATGCTGGCCGACGCCATCAACTGCCTCGGCTTCACCTGGGTAACAATACACACCTGTACTATTCTTCATCTAATAACACAGTGAAATAAAACTGTGTATTCCTGAGTCTGATACACACCTGTGGGTTCCATGGAAGAAGAGATCGATGAAGTGTGTTTGGGTGTGTGTATTTGCATGTGTGTCTGTAGGCATCGAGTCCTGCCTGTACAGAGCTGGAGATGTGTGTGATGGACTGGTTGTGTAAAGCTCTTGGGTTACCTGATCATTTTCTGCACCATCATCCAGAGAGCCGTGGAGGAGGAATCCTGCAGGTGAGCTCACACCTACAGCGCAGACTAATTAAACAACAGCTGTCTATCATAATGTGTGTGTGTGTTGTATTTATCTCTTTGTATTTATCTTGTGTCTTTGTCTTTAGCTCTATAACGATAGGTATACTATAATTAATTTTATTGTCAGTCTGTGTAAATTGGCACATTTTGCTGGCCCTCACATGAAACCTCAACATATTCAACTGTGTGTGTGTGTGTAGAGTACTGTGAGTGAATGTACACTGGTTGCGCTGCTTGCTGCCCGGAAAGATAAAATCCTGCAACTGAAGGACAGAGACTCAGCTGCAGACACACATACACACCCACACTCTGACATGGATGAATCCATACTGAACTCCAGACTCATCGCATACGCTTCTGACCAGGTAAAACTCACACAGACACACATACAGACCCACATTCACCACTGTATGTGAGGCTATATTACAAATACCTCATAACTATAGATAATTCATAATGAATTAATTTACTACTGAAAGATTCATTGATACATAGATACTGAATATTGTGTGTGTGTGTGTGTGTGTGTTAGGCCCACTCCTCTGTGGAGAAGGCTGGGCTGATCTCTCTGGTGAAGATCCGGTTTCTGGAGACAGATGAGAAATTCTCTCTGAGGGGAGAGACTCTGCAGAGAGCCATTCAGGAGGACAGGAGGCAGGGCCTGCTGCCTGTCATGGTCACTAACCCATGTTGTTTTGTTTTGTGTGTAGCAGTGTGTAATATATGAATATTAGTAGCTCTGATTATAACACACTGGTCTTTAGACTAATAACATACTGTAGACTAACCATGCTGTGTGTGTGTGTAGCTGTGTGCTACGTTGGGTTCTACAGGTGTGTGTTCTTTCGACTGTCTGGCTGAGCTGGGACCCATCTGTAAGTGGCTTTACTTTGAGCTTACTGTGTGTGTGTGTGTGTGTGTGTGTGTGTAATAGTAAATTAAGGCCACACCCACTGATGGCAACATAAGCCTAACATGTCGCATACTGTATATGTGCGCATGTGTATGTTTGTCTGTGTGTAGGTGCTTGTGAGGGTCTCTGGCTGCATGTGGATGCTGCGTACGCAGGCTCCGCGCTCCTGTGTCCTGAGCTGAGGTACTTTCTCTCAGGGGTGGAGTTCGCTGACTCGTTCGTCTTCAACCCGTCAAAGTGGATGATGGTTCACTTCGACTGTACAGCCTTCTGGTGAGAGAGAGAGAGAGAACGAGAAGGAACAAGAAAATACAGAGGGAGAGAGACAGAATACAGAGAGAACAGAGATATAGAATACAGAATGAGACAGAGAATGACAAAGACTCTGTTCGTAGGAGTCATTAACAGGTTAATAATGTGTTTATAGTGTGTTTATAAGCATTAATAATACATTATAGCATGTTTATAAGGGTTAGTAATACCTTAGTAGCGTGTTAATAAAGGGTGTGTTTGGTGTTAATAGCATGCTTATCAGGGTTATTAAAGAGTTAATGGTTTGTTTATGGGTTAATAATGGATTGATAGTGTGTTAATAATAGGTTTATAGGGATTATTAATATGTTTATATTGTGCTTATAAGGGTTAATAATTTGTTTATAAGAGTTAATAATGGGTTAATAGCATGTCTTGGGGGTTAATAATATGTAAACAGCATGTTTATAATGGTAAATAATGGATTAATAAGGGTTTAATAGCATGTTTATAAGGGTTATTGATGGGTTAATCATGTGTTTATAAGGTTTATTAATGTTGATATGGTTAAGAGTGTTAATATTGTGTGTGTTTGCCCTGCAGGGTGAAGGATAAGTTTAAACTCCAGCAGACATTCAGTGTGGATCCTGTGTACCTCAGACATGACCATTCAGGAGCTACAGACTTTATGGTCGGTTCTCGCGCGCGCACACACACAAACAGTTCTTCAGAGTGATTTTGCTGTTATTTCAGAATCGGCACACTAATTAGTGTCATTTTGTTTTTATAGCCAAAAAAGGTGCTGCTTCTTGTCCAAGCTCATATTGAATTTTGGCAAAAAGTTTATTACTGTATTCAGATTTTTGATCAGTTGATCAGGAGCCAAGCACTGATTATTTAAAAGTCTGATTTTTGTGGTCGAGTCACCTCTGTATTGTAGAGAGTGGTGGGCCAAGTCGAATTGACAATGTATAAGGAAGAGAGAGTCTCAGAGCGAGCACTGTCACGTCACGATTATGGCGGCTGCAAAATAATAAAGTGTGGAGCAAAAAGTTAGTCCTGCAACGCTAAACACACAGCAGACTCATAAACAGACTAAACACACAGCAGACTCATAAACAGACTTACTCTAGAGTTCATGTTAGTTTTAAAAAAGACGTGTCAATGTTTGTTGTGGTTTAATGAATTATGATTATCATGTATGTGCACCGATTTGCTCCACCTGTTTTCAGCTGTCTTTAACCAGAAATGTCTTGGTAAGAGGCAGCAAGTTAACGCTCCCCTCCATGGTTCAGCAGTAAAACATGACACAACAGTCTGAAGAGGCACCAGTTTGAGTAGAATTTTTGGCCATAAAACCCATGTTTAGGGGCTTCAAAACAACAGCTATATATCAATCACACTTTACATTTTCTTGCAGAAATGTAATCTAGTTTCAATATACATTTTTATGATGTGTATATTAATTTTTATTAATACACCAATATATTTATTTGTCTGCAGCACTGGCAGATTCCTCTGAGTCGCCGTTTCCGTTCTCTGAAGTTGTGGTTTGTGCTTCGCTCGTTTGGGCTGAAGAACCTGCAGGATCACATCAGACATGTGAGTGTTTCTATCTCTGCTCCACTAGCTGTACACACTAGGGAGCACTGCAGTACCGCTCTCTGACACTCTCTCTCTCCCTCTCGCTCTCTCTCTCTCTCCCTCTCTCAGGGAGTGGAGATGGCGAAGTTGTTTGAGTCTCTGGTCCGGAGTGATTCTAACTTTCAGATTCCAGCAGAGAGACATCTGGGACTGGTGGTCTTCTGCCTGGTGGTGAGATAATACAACAACACAACACAACCTCAAATTGGTGGTCTTGTACCTGGTGATGAAACAACAGTACAACTACACAACACAAAACAAAACCCACCCTCCTGGGGAAAGAGAGGACAGTTATACTGAGTGATGGAGGAGAGGGAAGACCACCCTGTCCACAAGGGGGAGAGAGAGGACTGTTATACTGAGTGATTGGGATGTGAGAGGACCACCCGTCCCAGCCATTTTAGGACTACTTTAGCAAAAAAAAAAAAGACAAAAAAACAAAACCTAAGTTGCCCCAGTGAAATCAGGACAATCCAACCACGCCCCCAACCCCACCCACACACTCAAACAACGCACCATGGACCAAAACATATTTGATTTCCCATAAAAAAATTGGCACCATCCTCCCAACAGGTCACTGCACCCGCAGGCATAAAACACAATAAAAGTCCAGGAACACTTTTATTGCAGTTTCTGATGTTTCACCCGTCTGTATTTTTGATCATATTTAAATGCTTTACATGCTTTTGGATTGTGAAACCCATCCCCCCGTGTTTCTGCGCCTGTGTTTGCGCGTTTGTGCCGGCCTTTGCCCCACGTTGTGTGTGGCGATAAAAGCGGTTGATCAGTGGAGACGAGTGTTGTTTAGCTGAATGGCCTATAGTGTAATCACACACACTGGCTAATGATTGTTAGTCCTTGACCCCAGTGGGTTCAGAGCCTTTTACACTCAAGTTACACGACGACCCAATCCAGAGAGTGGAGATCCTACCCAGAACACCAGGTTCCCTGCTTTAGAGATAACATGGAGCCCAAAGTCTGGGAGGAAAGGTGAAGGATATTCCTGATAGCACACTCAGCAGTTCAGAACCCAACCAACAAACACTGGCAGTCAATGGTCACACAAACCTTTTACTCTAAACACGAAAGCAAAACTCCTCCACACCCTCAAACCACATCCACCTCTTCATTAAGTTGGAACAGACTTGTGAATGTGGTTTAGGACAGTTTGACTTACTGTGAACTGTAAAAAGGAACTGAACCTCAATGCTACAGACAGCTGTTTCGGACGACACCAGGGCAGCTGTTCACAAAGCAGAACTAATATGGGATCAGATTCTTCTGTATTTATGATGTGACAGAAACTAACTCTAGATCCATAGGCAGCTTGTGAAAATAGACCCTGTTGTGTAAAATGGCATGGCAGCGTTCAGCTCCACACTGAAAATCATTTCATTTTTACAGCTCATAGTAAGTTATACTGTGTCCTAAAGTACATCCACAAGTCTGATTCACGTTAACGAAGAGCTAGATGTGGTTTGAGTCCAGAGAAGCTTTTGTGAAAGATCTGGGTGACTACAGACTTCGTGTTAGCAGCATTAGCCTCATAGCCTCTAACTAAAGAAGACTGATTTGGACCCAAACATGTCTCTGACGCACATCCCCAACAGAACTCCTCTGGACCTGCTCAACATCCAGCTTTTTATTAAGGTACATCGGACTTGTGGATGTGGTTTAGGACTACAGTATGACTTTCTGTAACCTGAGGAATCTGATCCAAGATCAGTCTTGCTTTGTGAACAGCAACCATTCCATGGCTTCAGCTGAGTTTGTTGTGTGTTAAGGGTGGAAACGCACTGACCCAGGAGCTGCTGAGAAGGTTAACGCAGTCGGGCACCATGTTCTTGATCCCTGCTGCCGTGGGCACCAAACTCATCATCCGCTTTACCGTGACATCTCAGTTCACCCAGCCCGAAGACATCCGGAGGGACTGGGGCATCATCCAGCGCACCGCGACCGAGCTGATGAGGCCTGGGGGGGTGGGCCGTACACTGTCCCTCAGCCTCAGCACCGACACCGAAGCGTCCGAGGATGAGGCGGAGACTCTGTGGCAGGAGCAGGAGGAGGAGAAACTCAGTGACCAATCAGCTGAGGGCAGGATGAGGCTGGAGCTAATGATTGACAAGCACCTGGTGCGTCAGGGGCAGCGGAGAGCCACGCGCTCCATGAGCTGCAGCGCTGAGCTCCCACCCACTAGGCCAGACTCCGCCCACACCCTGAGAGAGGCCCCGCCTTTCGGCACCCTGGCACAGATACCGGAGAGCCCGGTCCCAGCCGGGCGTCGCAGAGGACAAAAACGCCTGCTGAAGTTCCACAGCGTCCCCAGCCTGTGGCAGTGTGCCATGCAGAACATCTACAGACCCTTACACTGGACCACCAGCAGAGCCAGCTACTTCACCTGCTGCCCACTGCCTCAGAAATAATATACACACACACTCAAACAATAATTCTCCCTCTCTAACTCACTCACACACTCCCACTCTCTATCTCTCACACACACACAAACATTTCAGACGTCAAGTGTTCAGATTTCCTGTAAGATCTTTAATTTTAATTTCAGCTTCAGAAGAACCAGCACTTTGATTCTCTAAATGTATAAAATTTACTGTAAAAATAATATAAAAATAAAAATTCTGCATGGTTGGTGTTATACCTGGACATCATTCACGAGGCATCCTGCATGAACCTTCATAACAACCTGATATAAACACTTAACATTAGCAAACATCAAAGCATCTCTTGTCAAAGGACACAGAAAAACATCGCTATGACAACAGCATCACGTCAACAATACCACCCTTATAAACACTTAAAACTCAATATTAGGGGGTATTATTAGGCCATAAACACCTTTACTCTTAATAAGCAGTTACTAAACAGCAGCCGTGATGCTGACGACCAGTATCAACAACCGCTAAGATCTGAGCTTTACCAGTACTGATTAATATGGGATCACTATTTGGCAAGCAAAGCTTTTTTATGGGTGTTATAATTGCTAATTAATGCTACATAAGGTGTTTATGACAATTGATAACCACTACTAAATACATTTCAGCATTAACAACCATTTGGGGCCCATCTTCCTCACAAATCATGCTTGTTGGTTATGTACAGTCCTGTGCAAAATTCTTGAGCCCCCATCATTTCTTTCTATTGGTATTTGAATCACCTTCTTCATGCAAAAATACTATTTTCTGTCTGTCAAACTGTCTATGTGGCATATCTATGGTGGCTCAAGACTTTTGCACGGTGCTGTAGGTTTTTGTCAGTTATGTAAGTGTTATGTAGGTGTTATGAACGCTGTTCTGCAGTGATGTCCGCCACATCTGTTCCAACAGCTCATTATTCCTGATTAACATTCTGTACATAATCACCACTGGTTCTGTGTGTAATTAAGTGACATTTGAATAAAATCTTTCAGTTTAAGGCACATGATTGGTCGTTTGCTCAGTAACTGTGTACTTACATGTGTGTGTAAGATACAACTCAAAAGTTTTGATACACACTGGGATTTTCTACATTTGAATGTTACTCAATATTTATTAAAACACAGTCAATATTTTTTGCTAACAAATAAATACAGTAAACTCCCGCTTATATGCCACGGCTTCAGTCTCTCGCAGATTTTTTCTGAGAACCGAGCTAATAATTGAAAATGCAGATATCCTCCACGTTTTTTTTTGTGTTTCTTTTGTGATGTCCGGGCCCTGTCCGTCACGCCCCCTCGTCCTCGTGCTGGTTATGTTTGGGCGTGCCAATTAGCAAGGCTCTAAGAAGCATCTGAACGGAATGAGTCTCTGCTGCTCAGCGCCGCAACCAACAGCAGGAGGACGAGGGGGCGTGACGGTCAAGGCCCGAAAGTCACAAATGCAAAAAAACCCCAAAAAACGGAGGATATCTGCATTTTCCGCGCTTGTGCGTGGGAGGATGTCACCTGTACTCAGAGGCGGAAGGTTTGAAAGTTGCCAATCCGAGAATGTTATTTATTTCTCCTTGCTGCTGATTGGTTGCTGCCCTGTGATGCATCTCTTGCAGCTGCAGTCCAGAATTTCTCACATGAAGCGTCTCCAGTGTTCTTCTTAAAGCCCTGTATTTTATTACAGTAAATTAAATTAATTACTGTATTTACTCTGCTTATACCAAAGAAAATGGGCGTGCATGAATTACGGTGCAGTCTATAAAGGGGTAACGTCGGTATTTTACATTCTAGCACTGCGGGAGTTCAGTGTGTAAACTGTAAAGTACAAATACGGGTTTACATTTACGTTGTCTTTAAGGGTAAAATTTTAAGCAGTGTTTAAAATGAGAGTGTTTTGGGAGCATATTTGGGGGCACATTTAGGGTTTACACTAAAAATAGGCATTTTTAGGCTTTTTTTTAACCACATCACAATATTGTGGTTTTTCACTCAACACGGGTGCTCTTGGAACGATACGCGGGGGTTTACTGTGTACAGTATGTTCACCATTTGAGTGTCTTTATTAGTCAGAAAATGTCATTTTTGTTAATCCCTACTGACCCAACAAAACCAACCTAATAGAATTATAATGTGGACCACCAGACAAGTGTTAGACATTTAACAGTTAACTAGTGCATTTAAAGTTAAAGGATAATCTAGAATTTGACTCTGCATCACCACACAACCAGTTAGCAGGATGTCAGACACACAGTTACAGATGCTTTCATCTTATAAAGGAAACTTGTTTTGACATTTCCATTTATAGTTCCTGACTCAACTTTCCAATGTTGAAGAAGAATAAAATCTGCAGTTTATGAAATAAAAGGACAAGTGGTAAAAAGCCTGTGGTGTGTAAAACGTTTGAATTGTAGTCTGTGTGTGTGTTTATAATCTCAGTTTTCCATCCATGATGGAATTAAAGATGTCCTCAGTCATGGGAATGTAAGTTTTCTGTTTGTCAACCAGAAAGTGCAGGGGGTCCTGTAGGGTTGTGGGGTCAAATCCTTCCTCTGACAGTCTGGTCTTCACCTGTTTAAAGGTGCCTGTTGTGTCCATTGCCCCCTGCAGGAAAACAGGAGAACTGTTACAGCCATTAATCCCAGTAAGAATGTAAACCAGCTACAGGAACATTCTGATTCCACATGCAGATTCCACACAGACACCTAACCCTGAATAAGGCTGCACAATATATCATCTGCTAATGGTTATTGTGACTAACTAATAATTGTTCGCGGAAGCCCCCACAAATTTGCGGAAACCGCAAATATCTGGGGGGTTTTTGTTGCTTTTTTCGTGGCAGTATAATTTTTCAGTGCTAAATAAAAAAATTTATTTATTTTTTTTACTAATTTTGTAACAAATAACGTAAATTCACCTAATTTTCCATGTACAATATAACTATAAAATTTTTAGTACTGATGAGAACACAAAGCAACTGTTAAAAGTGTTTTCGGAGCATATTTGGGGGGGTATTTAGGGTATACACAAAATAGGTGTTTTAGGGCTTTTTTTTTTTCTTTTTACATCACAAATTTGCGGGGTTTTTTCACAATTTGCGTGCGCTCTTGGAAGGTAACCCCGCGAATTTCGGGGGTCTACTGTATAGGTCTCTGCAATATCGATATCACAGAAGGTGTCAATATGCAAATGAGCCTCTACCCAATTACAGTGTTTCTGACAGGGTGACCAATCACAGTTCCAGGTTACTGGGTGTTCTGTTGGATCCAGTTCTTTATATAATCCAACAATGGGCTTGTATTCTACATTTTCCCTCTATTTAATTTTTCCTGGACAATTGTATAGGATTGTGAACAAAAAATATAATTTCTTACATGACCATCTTTCAACCTCTGTTTATCCCTTAGAATTAAACAGGTCGTTTCTGTTACTGTGACTTTAGGACTGATTTATGTAAATAACTCTTGCTCTGATTGGCTGCCCTGCATTGTGTTGAATTTAAAGGCGGTTTAGGCAGAAACACTTTTTAAAACTTCAGTGTAAGTGGGCATATGTACACACACAAACATATGTGGTGAGCCGGTGTGAAGGGCGGGTCTGGTGAGTCAGTGCTTTAGGTGGATCTGGTGGGGGAGGGGGGGTGGGGCGTTACCTGTAACCTGATGAAGCGCGGCCTTGCGTAGACAGGTAAAAGACTCTCCACTTGTTCATACACTGCAGAGCCATTAAAGCTCTGTCCCTCCTTCAGCTTTACAGCAGCCATTCCAATCCTGCCCTCGTGACCTGAAACACATACACACACACACACACACCTCACCGAAGGCCTCATACACCTCTAAAGCGACTGTCAATGAGAAACCAGGAGCTGAAAGCTTTTAGCCCACCCACATTGACCATAATAAACACTGGCTGTTTTTGTTACTTCTTAATTTTTTTATGTAATTTGAATACAAGATACAGTAATTTCCACTGAGACCATATTTCGAGGCGAATGGATCAATAAAAAAATCTTTATTTCATTAAGATCACACTGCATTTTTTTCCTTCTCCTGTAAAGGTGTGGATATGGTTCAAGCAGTGACAGTACGTAAACGAGCTTGGTTCTGATTGGCTGTTCTGCACCTACCCTTATTCAGCTAGGGTTGAAACATTCCTTATAAAAACCTTTCCATGTTAGGTGGGCGGAGCTACACTGCGGTAGGCTAAATCGGCAAGGCAGTTTATTGTCAGCGTAACAGATTTACTGTGTGTGTGTGTGTGTGTGTGTGTGTGTGTGTGTGTGTGTGTGTGTGTGTGTGTGTGTGTGTGTGTGTG
>JBBJLS010000018.1:18855888-18872446 GCA_037577275.1 Bryconaethiops microstoma
GTCAATAAAAACGTCACAGGAAAGATTTGAAGGAACCTGTGGTTCTGCACCTCCCTGGTTCTTAGTTAGTTTGGAAACACTTTAGTGTTTCTAAATATTCTGTCTATCTATTCTATAAGAGTTGATTGTAATTAGCTGAAAAACTTTCTCTGTAAGGAGTTTTTTCTTGAGTTGTCTGTGGGCTGAGGGGTGGACTTTTGGCTGAAAGGTTGAGTGATAGATCAGAGCATAGTCCAGAGTAAGGTGTAATTGACAACAGTAAGCTCCGCCTCTGAGTGTAATGTGCATGTGGAGTGTGTTCTGTATTTCTCAGAAAGAGTGCTGCTGTATGTTACTATAAAGTCACAGCGGGGCCAGATCCAGTTGCAGACTAGGGCGCTTTGGAGCGGTTGATATTTCAGGGTCTCGGGGGCGGGGTTCAGTCGTAAAGTACAGTGGAGCTTATTCAGTCAGAGGACAGTGTGGACAAAATACAGAATAAGACCTTTAACCATTACAAAATGTGTAAGCGTGTGTCTGTTACTGTGGCAACCCTACTGTCTGTCTGTTACTATGGCAATTTTACTGTCTGTTACTGTGGCAACTTTACTGTGTAACTGTGGCAACTACACTTCTCTTTGTCTGTTACTATGGACACTCTACTGTCTGCTACTACAGCAATTCCCGCTATTAAAATAGCTGATTTTCAAAGAGTTGTAAATCTTTCTCTGTGATGAATTTTGTTTGGATACAGTGTGTTAGTGTTGAACTGGGAAAAATAAAGAGAGAATGAGAAAAAAATGTGTATGTGTATGTGTGTGTGTGTGTGTGTGTGTGTGTGTGTGTGTGTGTATATGTTTGTGATGGAAATTTGTTGGTCAGCTCTAAGGGACTGTTTTCTGACACACTTTTGTGTGACCTTTGACCCATGTGTGTTACTGATGCAGATGTTGCGCTAGTTCTGTTATCAGCACTTCTCTGTTTATTGGTCACTCCAGCTGGAGCTGCTCCTGATAACGGACTTTAACTCCCTGATAAAGCACTCAAACCCACTGACCCGCGCCTGAGGGCGGGCCCTGGCAAATGTGGTCAGCTCTTGAGCGAGAGGACCAAAGAGCACACACCGTTCAGAACAGACAGAAAATGAAAGCTCAGTGATGGACAGGTTCATAAACCAGTTCCTCAGTGCAGGTTCATAAACCAGTTCCTCAGTGATGGACAGGTTCATAAGTGCAGCTCTGCTCCAGTCAGCACTGTGTAGAAGTCTTGGCCCCCAATTTCTTTATATTGTGCTTTGAATCACCTTGTTGGTGCAAAAATACTATTGTCTTATCTTTGGCATATCTGTCTTACCTTTCTCATACTGAGTAGATTAAAAGAAAGAAATTGGAACAGATGTTTTCCTGCAGCATGCTGCAAAATGCAAAGTGCCTAGATAAAGGTGTTTCAACCACTCAGCATTCAACACCACCAGTATAAAAAAAAACGTCCTGATCATCTGGAATCATCTGCACCTGTTTCTTCACTGGTTCAGGCCTTAAGTTAGATCTACTTTGTTCTGCTTGAATGATTCATATGTAGGTCACTCTGTGGCTTAACAGACAAAAACATTCCTCTGAAACTGATCAGGTTTAGGAACTAGACTGAAAACGAGATAATTTTGAAAGCCCCTTCGGGAAGCCTGGAGAACTGTTCTTCAGGACCACAAAAAAGATGAAGGAATGAAGGGGGCTCAAGACTTTTGCACAGTGCCGTATGTAGACGAGCTCTGTTCTGTTTGGCTGCCTTGTATCTTCCTCTCCAATAACAGACTGTCTGCATCAGGGGTGTCGGAATAATCTTTAAAGTGGATGGGGGCTTGGGACATACTGTTTGGTGGGCCTAGAAAGGAGCAGTGGGGTGATAGCCGTAGGGTAGTGTTTTCCTGGGGGGTGGGGACGGGCGACTTGGTGCCATCTTGCGTGTCTCGCGTCTTGCATGTTTCTCTCATACAAATCGCTGGGTGGATAAGTCGGGGGGGACGGACAAAACAAATGATATTTAAAAGTTTGGGGCTGCAGGAAGAACACCCCACATGGACCGGGCAAAGTAAAACTACTGTTGTAGCCTGAATGTGCAGAGCTAAACTTCTATAGCCTGAATGTGTGGGACTAAACTTCTATAGCCTGAATGTGTGGGACTAAACTTCTATAGCCTGAATGTGTGGGACTAAACTTCTGTAGCCTGAATGGGTGGGGCTAAACTTCTGTAGCCTGAATGGGTGGGGCTAAACTGCTGTAAGTTAGATGGGTGGGGCTAAATTGCTATAGGCTGAATAGATGTGGCTAATCTGCTTGGGGCTAAATGGGTGGTGGGCTCCGTGGTTCTATCGAAGGTGCAGGTTCATTCAGTGCAAGACGTGCTTTTCACACACTTTTTCTAGCCTCTCAAGGTTACAACGATAACAGATAAGACACACAGGAGCAGGAGACACAGGGGCTTACACACACATACACACACATACACACACACACACATGCACACATGCACACTCACACACAAAGTTACATTTACATACACACACACTCACACGCACATACGCACACAGTCACACTTACATACACACACACATACTCTCCCTCACACAATTACATACACTCACACACACACACACATTCACATACACACACAATTACTGTAGGTAATTATGTCTTGTATTCTGTAATGTAGTAACACATAATGAAATTGGACCAATATTTTGAGAAACTGACACTTCAAGATGAATGACTGATTGAATGGACACAGTGTGAGAAGGGCTTGTGAGTTTAGGCCCATGCCAGCGGTGTGTGGCCTGCAGGGCTTCATGTGCTAATCAATCAACTAATCACTCAATCAATAAATTTGAGAACTTAGAACTGAGCTCTGACCTGAAAAACAGGCTCGTTTTTCAGCCCAACGTCACATCCAGCTGTCAGCAATTGACCATTTTCTCCTGGTTTTATGATCAAAGTGATAAACGTTCTCCAATTCTGAAGAATTAATTTTATTTATTAAAGTGATCACAAAGCAGCTCCCTAAATTGCCTAAACTGGAAGAAATCTCGGGAGGCGCCAAGACTCAAAAGGGGAACCCATCCGTCTCTGGTCGTCCCCGAGAGATTCTCTATGTGGATAACTAACAAGAGAAGGCCTTCCTGAACAAACTTATTGGAATGGTGTGCTCAAGGATTTGAATTTGCCTGAAATATTAAATAAAAAACACCTGGATTCAGACACCTAAAGGATTTCTGACATGTCCAGTTGGACCTCAGTGATAATTCTTGTGTTTGTAATGTTTCTGCTCTTTTGATTTTTAGTAGATTAAGTTTAAGCCTCACAGTGAAGGGAAGTCTGTTCACAGAAGTCTTTTCTTTGTCTGATCAGAAATGAAACATTTTATTTGAAGATTATTAAAGTCAGACTTGTTACTCCTACCCCGTCCGCCCTTTAGGAAAAGTAATGAGCAAAAGAAAAAATCTACTTAAGACAGAAGTTCTTTTGCTGTTCTCTTCAGCTTCTCAGTTTTCTTTTCTTTATAAACATTATGGATCTCAGAACTGTCTGACTTTGGCAGTCAAGACTTGAATTAAAGATCAGAGCAGTGAGAGAAAAGAAAGAGCATTTTAAGATTAGAGAAAGGCTCTTTCTAGGGAGCTGAAATTAAGAATGAGAAAATGACCAGAGTCTCATATTGTTGTTATTTCCCTACTTTAAATGGAGTAATCAGAATGAGCATATCAATTAGTGCTGAATGAAAACCTCCTAGACTGGAGCGTGTGTGCATGTGTAAAGGAGCATGATCTGCGTTTGTCAGGGGGTGGGGGAGGGGGGGGGGGCGGTGGTGTGTGAGTGTGTGGTGGGGAGGGGGTGATAAAAATGTGCTGCTGTAAGGGTTCAGCTTTCAGATTTTTTTTTTCCTGTGTGTGCGTTATATAAACCGCGCCGACGAGCCGCGCGCTGCACTGCCGTCCAGAATCTGAGAACATGCTGCGCGTCCGTTGTCTGAGAGGAGGAAGCCGTGGTGCTGAGGCCGCCCACCTCATCGGTAGCCTGGTCAGTACTTTTACCACCACCACCACCGTCATCATCATCACCACAGCAACACTGAATACTGAGCTTTAGCTTTTATTTTAAACTTGAACAGAGAAGAACAGGCCCTAAAAGGGCCTAAGGCTGGATATTCTAATGACTTTCTACTGCGGTTCTGCAGGTGAATGTTTTTATCATCCATCATTGGGTTTTCTAATGATGTTCATTGGCCTAGGCCCAATTTTGAATGTTCTAATGACATTCGACTGCAGTTCTGCAGGAGAACCCTTCAGAAACGTCTCCAGGGGTTTTGGTCTGGTGTTCCAGACTCCAGTTGTGCTCCACTCAGGCAACAGCTGTTTACTTTATCGGGCGGTTAAAAGTTAGGCGGCGTCGCCATGGGCCTGTGTTCAGGCTCTGGGTTCCCTCCTTGTCTCTATGCTTCACCCTTTCTGTCGTCATGGGATCCATTTCAGCTTAAGATCTTTTCTGACATTCTGATTGGCTGCCCGTCTTTATTTCTTTCACTGAACCCTAGAACCTCTGACCTTTGGCCTTTGTGTCTGCGTGGTGAATGTGGGGTGTAATGGAGGAAGAGGAGGAGGGGCTTCAGACCAGAGACTCACTTGTGCATGAACACATTATTTAAATGAATCACTCATCTCTGTATTAATTAATCAATCAGTCAATTAATGTTAATTAGTTAATCCATTATTTCATTCATTCATCCATAGTTATTTCATTCATTCGTCCATTAAGTCATTATTACATTAAAAGGTTCGTTGATTCTTTAATGCACATATTTTATCCCATTACAATCATTCAGTCAGTCTTTAACACATTACTCCCTAATTCACACATTGTTTGATTAGTGCATACATTAATCAGTTCATGTATTGGTTGTTCATTCATTCAGCATTCTCTCTCTCTCTCTCTGCAGGTCGGCCGCTCAGTGAGTCGCTGGGTTCAGAATGTGTTCCGGAGCTCCAGCTCTGCGGCCGCAGTTCAGCCCCGCCCACAGGAGGAGACGGAGGAGTGTCCTGTTTGCGCCTATAATGAGTGGGACCCACTGGAGGAAGTGATCGTGGGACGGGCCGAGAACGCTCGAGTTCCGCCCTTCACCGTTGAGGTCAAGGTAAGGTCACTCAGGTGACAGTGTGGTTCTCCCCCTCCCCACAATCCACTCAGGCACACAGGACCTCAAATACACATTTAACTGAATGACTTGAGTCACTGAGGCAGGGAGAAACTGGCAATAACATAGGTAATAATAATAATAGCAATTAATTATTGTCCACCTTTAATGTTTGTGGATCACGGTTGAGCTTAAAACTAAAATGTGTGTGTGTGTGTGTGTGTGTGCAGGCCAACACGTATGAGAAGTACTGGCCGTTCTATCAGAAGTACGGTGGTCAGACATTCCCTGACGAACACCTGAAAAAGGCCATTGTTGAGATCGAGGAGATGTGCAATATTCTCCATCACGAAGGCGTCGTTGTCCGCAGACCGGAGCCAATCGACTGGTCAGTCGAGTACAAAACTCCGGACTTCACCTCCACAGGTGTGTGGACCATCTATAACTATCAGTAACCACTCTAGTCATTTATTGTGTGTGTGCGTGTGTGCTCTGTGTTTATGTGTATGATTGTGTGAGTGTGTGTGTGTGTTTATACATACAGCACTGTACAAAATCTTTTGCCATCTATCGTTTCTTCATATTTTAGTTTGAATCACCTTGTTGGTACCAAAAATACTACATACTGTCTTATCTTTGGCATATTGAGTAAATTAAACGAAAGAAATGGGAACAAATGTTTTACTCCACTGGCTGCAAAGTGCCTGCACAGACTGCAAAGGGTGCCTGTTTTATCAATGATTCAGTTCTAGAAGTTTTGGATATGCTTAGTTACACTGGAAAAATTCATATGTGGCATAATGAACAAAAAACATTCCTCTGAAACTGGTCAAAATTAAGGGACGGGACTGAAAATGAGAGTCTTTGAAAGTACTTCAGGAAGCCTGGAGAACTGTTCCTCAAGACTACATTAAAAATACAAGAAAGTCTGGATCTTAGAAAATAAAATATGAAGAAATAAGGGGGACTGAAGACTTTTTCGAAACACTGTACATGAAAGCTTGGTTCCTGCATTTTAATCACGCTGGCCAGTGTTCTGATGCTCATGTCTTCACTCCTGGCTTTAATTTGTTCGGTTCGGTTCCTGAGCCTGGACTGTGTGTGTGTGTGTGTGTGTGTGTGTGTGTGTGTGTGTGTGTGTGTGTGTGTGTGTTCAGGGTGATGTGTAAGTGTATGCTGTGTAACAGAAGACTGTGGATGTGTGTGTAGGTATGTATGCGGCGATGCCACGGGACATCCTGCTGGTGGTGGGTAATGAGATCATCGAGGCTCCAATGGCATGGAGAGCCCGGTTCTTCGAGTACCGCGCCTACAGACCCCTCATCAAAGAGTACTTCAGGAGAGGAGCCCGCTGGACCACGGCCCCTAAACCCACCATGGCAGATGAGCTGTATGATCAGGTGGGCACACACACATACACACACACACACACACACACTTACATGCACACTTTTACACACATACAAAAACACACACACACAAACACACACTATCAAACACACTCACACACAACACACACACACACACACACACACACTCTCAAACACACTCACACACACACAAACACACTTACACATACCATTTGTTTCACAAAAACACTAATACACACACATGACAGAAGATTAAGCACACAAACATGTAGAAAATACAGAAAATTTCACTCAACACATATTTCAGAATAATTAATAACTATTGAATAAATCATAGTAGATAATCAACAGTTGACAGTAAATTTTGAATAATTTATAGTTACTGATTAATTCATAGTGGCTACTGAATGATCTCCCTCTGGTGGTATATTGTAGTTACTGACTAATATGTACTGGTATGTGTGTGTGGATGTGTGTGTGTGTGTGTGTGTGTGTGTATGTAGGATTATCCGATCCGGACAGTGGAGGACCGGCATAAACTGGCTGCTGACGGAAAGTTTGTGACCACTGAACACGAACCGTGTTTCGACGCTGCTGATTTTATCAGAGCCGGAACAGACCTGTTCGTACAGAGGAGCCAGGTAACACACGCAAGCACACACACACACACACACACACACACACACACACACAAACTCCTAGAATATTGGAATTAGTGAGTATCGCATTAAGATTAGTGGAGAACCTTGGGAGGGGTGCTGAAGTGCTGTGTGTGTGTGAAGAGAGAGAGAGAGAGAGAGAGAGAGAGAGAAGGTTTGGGTCAGATTTTGGAGCTTTTCAGAATGACCAGAAGTACAAAAACTCACACTTTCTCTCTCTTTTTCTCTTTTCTGTGTGTGTGTTTGGGGGGGTAAATATATATTTTTTCTTGGATTGTTAGGATTACTGGATTATTTAAGACATTTCCATGGTTACAGGTCACAAACTTCATGGGGATTGAGTGGATGCGTCGTCACCTCGCTCCGACCTACAAGGTGCACATCATCTCCTTTAAAGACCCAAACCCCATGCACATCGATGCCACCTTCAACATCATCGGACCAGGCCTGGTGCTGTCCAACCCGGACCGGCCCTGCCGACAGGTGAGAACAGGGCATGATACAAAACAACCCAAGTACTGATACATAACAACCCAATCACTGTTACAAACTGATTCATTTACTGTTACAAACAGACCCAATTACTGTTACAAATGAACCCAAATTCTCTGTTAAAAACTGACCCAATCACTTTTACAAATTGATCCCATTACTGATACAAAGTGACTAAATTACTGTTACAAACTAAACCAATTACTGCTACAAACTGATCAATAACTGTTCGAAACTGACCTAATTACTGTTTACAAACTGCCCAATTACTGACATAAACTGACCCAATTACTGTTACAGGCTTATCTAATAACTGTTACAAAGTGACCCAATTATTGTAATATAATGACCTGATTACTATAAGAAACTTACCCAATTACTGCTACAAACTGACTGAATAAACACTACACTACTCTTAAGGTGTTCAGTGTTTCTGCAAGACAATTAGGAGGTGGTCTATTTCAGTAACAGAATGCTGGATTATTGATCAAAGTCTCCTGATTGGACTGTTGCAGATTGAGATGTTCCGCAAAGCTGGCTGGACGGTGGTCAAACCTCCAACCCCATTGATTCCAGATGGTGAGGATAATCATGTGGTTCTTGTTCCCCTGTTCAGTCACTGTAAAATAATGTTATAAAATAATGTTTCTGTTCAGACCACCCGCTCTGGATGTCCTCCAAATGGCTGTCCATGAACGTTTTGATGCTGGACGAGAAGCGCGTCATGGTGGACGCCAACGAGACGACCATTCAAAAAATGTTCGAAAGTCTTGGTAAGTGGCCCCAGTACATTCTGAGGTGTTTTCAGGTGTGAAACACCTTCTAGAGCTGAACTGTAGCTCGCTCATGTTTAACAACCCGAACACCGTTCATAAGAGAATACCACCAGCAGTCAAACGGCTTCATTAGAGCATCAGTGACACTGATTTTTATTCCAAACCTATGTTCGAGTTTTGTGAAGGTGTTTTATGAATAAATGATTATTCTTTTTATATTCCTTTTGATCATAAATATGGCTGTGGATGCTTATCCCACCCATTTTTGGTTTGCTCCACCTGTGTTCGGCCATTTTTAACCATAAATGGCCTGGTAATAAAACGTTAAAATGCAGCGTGCTCAATAAAGAGAATCAGAAGAAGGGGTCTCCAAACACTGGTGTTTCCAAAAACTGTTTTTATAGCAAACACACAATCACACTTCATATTTTCTTGCAGAAATGTGATCTAGTTATGATTATTATTATTATGTGTACTGATGCCAGATATTGTGGTTACAGGTATTAAGACGATTAAGGTGAGTATTCGTCATGCCAACTCCCTGGGCGGCGGGTTCCACTGCTGGACGACAGACGTCCGCCGCCGCGGGACCCTGCAGTCGTACTTCCATTAACCGGCCGGAATGCAGCAGTTCTTATTGAGCGTCCTCTCACAGCAATGAGGACAAACACACCGTTCGCCCCCACCAGTCGCATGTCCATGATTTGACCATGCTGTGCATGTCTGAGCTTCTGCAGATGTTAAACAGAAACACGGCCAAGCTCCGCCCAATAACGACTGCTGTTCTGGCGGCCGAGTCACGCTGTTGCAGGAACGACGTCCTATAATCCGCAGGGAAGTCGGCAGGGTTCTGCTTTCACCGTCGCCAAGACAACGAACAAAGAGTTGCTACCTCCTTTTTCCAATTATTCTGTATCTGGATTGACTCTCCTGGATTTTGTACCTTTTTCTAAAAGATCTGTTTATCATCGCAGGTCATCAAACACCTGATTTTATTCAATATTTTTATAAACATGAACCAAAATGTAAATATATATATATGTGGTAAAGACCTTTTTCACGCGTTTCATTGGCGTGTGTGTGGAGTGTGTCCCGCCGCCAGAGCTGCCTGCCGTCACTGCTTTGCCGCTTCGCCCCTTTCTCAAACAGATTTGCAATTCTGGGAACATTTTAGCTGCTTGGAGCTCTGTGTCAGTGTCGCCGCCCTGCTGGTGAAAAGCGGGTTGCGCACTGGCTTGTGTGTGAATGTGAGGTCAAAGCGAGTGAATTTTACATAAAACTTACACCCATATAGATACACTTTACAGATAACTTTGCATGGTGTGAAAAAAATCAGACTGTGAGAAAAATAAATAAAAACGCATTTGTGAAAGTGTGTGTGTGTGTGTTTTACTTTTTGTTCATCAGAAATTCACCAGCACTCGTCACATTTCCCCCCCTTCAAAACAAAACACTCAAACATGCTTTAATTAATGTAAATGTATGTAAATTAATGTATATGTAGAAGCAAATAAGTCTTTACACAGTCTTTAATGGGCTCCTTCAGGTTCTTAATCTTACTATGAAGTTATTTGCTCCTAAATAATTCATTTTCATGTTTGCCAATGTAATCAGATGTACAGGAAGCGTCTCAGACACTCTGACCTCCTTTACCATTGACACCAGAAAAGAACCAGGTCCAGCGCCACCCTGTGAACATCAAAAAGAACAACTTCGGAGTAGATGCATCAAAAATAAAAGTCTATTAAATACAATTTTTAAATGATATAAAATAATAAATATTTTATATATCATACTGAAAAATATCATGATACTTGATTAATGCATCAATGTTTCCTTCTGCCTGTAGTGTTTACAGGGTGGCTGAACCGAGCGGATCTTAGATAAGTTATAAATACACTAAAATGATAAAAACACTAACATTAAAATTTCATTATTAATGCAGATCAGTTGGCTTTCAGTTTACACATTAATCCACAACAGGTTAATTTACTGTACTTTTCAGTTTAGAGCACAAGGTTGTTCACCTTTAAATTTGATCATTCAGTCAGTTTTCAAAATTACTTTTGCAAAATGTAAGTTTTCTTTTTTATTATTTTATTTAGTATTTTTAACCCTATATAAGACCTAAAATAAACATGTAAAAGGGAGAAACTGGGTTTAAAGTGACAAATAAATTCAAGTGTGATTTGATTTTTAAAAAAAACAGGGCTGCATTTAATCATTGATTCTGTAGCTGCCAAATCTTTACTAGGGTCGCGGGTACCCAGATCCTAACCCAGGGTCTATGGGCATGAGACAGGGACACACCCTGGCGCCAACCCACCCTGACGCCAGCCCACCACAGAGCGCACACACACCATTCGCTCACACACTCACACCTATGGTCAATTTAGAATCCCCAATTCACCTGACGCACATGTCTTTGTACTGTGGGAGAAACTGGAGATCGGAGGAAACCCACGTCACCACGAGGAGAACATGCAAACTCCACACACACACAAAAGACCAGGACCCGGATTCGAAAACATAACCCTGAGGTGTGAGTCAACAGTGCTACCCACTGCACCACTGTGGGGCTTTGTGTTGCATATATATCACACAGAAAACCCTACAAGAAATTAAATATTATTTAATCTGCACAAAGGTCCACAGATGTTTCACCTCCCCTATATGTGATTTCTCAGTCAAGTACCTTATAGCCAGTTCAAGTCTGATCCACCTTAATGAAGAGCTAGATACGGTGTGAGTGGGTTGTCTGCCTCATTAAAGAATAAAAGAGTGTTTTACAGCATTAATTGCTGTATTAATAATCCACCTGCTCTGGAAACATAGTGACAGAACCTTCAGCACTTACTGCAGTTATTGCTGCCCCACAGTGGCTGAATGTGGAAGCACAGATTAAATAAAAACATTCAGCTTTAAGCTGAACTAGAGGAACCTGCTCACTGTTATTGTTTATGTTTTATATTTATATTTTATGTATGTTTTCTGCAGATTCAGGTACTAACACTGTTCCTCCACTGCAGAGAAAAGCAAGCAAGGCTTTTTAAAAGCACATGCTTTCCTATTCTAAACCCATCTCATTGTTTTCTCACTTTCCTGCTTATAGTAGGTGATTGACTTGAAAGGGGACATATTATGCAAAACTCACTTTAGTTTAGGTCTATGGGCTATACTAAACATGTTCATGAAGTTCTTTGGACAAAATCACTCGCACCTAAAGAGATCTCACCAGCTTTATTCTTGACAGTTTCAGTCCCTTTCAAAATGAGCCATTTAAGGGCTCTGTCACTTTTATGCAAATAAGCTGTTGCTAGCCACGCCCCACCCATCCCATGCTAATGCTGCGCTGTTAACACACGTGAAACAGAGGTGCTGTCCAACCCTATATGTTTGACCCTGAATCGGACCCAGAGCAAGATGAACACAACACTTCATGAGTGACTTGCCTTTGCCTGTAGCCATAGCGCTTGGCGTTTTATGCGTGCTCGTAAAACCAGCAGACAAAAATGGCTGATCTTCAACTAACCTCTGAGGCGCCTGTCCTTCCGGGCGCCGTGTTCCTGGCTGCTTCACTTGGTCAATGGGGCAGAGAATTTCGTGCTGTTCACACTGTGTGCTGTGGTGTGTTCACGTATGACCGAATGATCACTTTCAATGTAATCTAGTGGGTGGGGCCTAGACAGAAGAGGGGTGGTTCTATGCAAATGTGGCCATCATGACGTCACAATGGAGGGGCCTTCCAAACGGCTCATAGAAGCATATGATTCCTGATACAAAAATCTTTCAATTGATTCGCAGAAAACGGATGGATGGGGTTTTTTTTTTTACGCTTGGAGTGTTTTTAGGAGCAAAAGAGACCCAAATGGAAATACAAAAGGATGCAAAAAGTGAGTTTTGCATAATGTGTCCCCTTGAAGCTTTAATTTAGGTGTAAAGAGGGCCCCCAAAGGTGAAAGAGTAGTTTTTTTCTGACTGTTTTTATCCTCATGACAAACGAATCCTCATGTTTACTCAAACTGATTTCAAAACATGATAATACAGTGAAAACATCCAGGGGTCCCAGAATACACCCTTGAGGTACACCACACCCTTTGATTCTGGGCTCAGACATTCTGTTCTCTACTGATGATCTGTAGGTACATCACAGCCTCACAGACTACAGATGTCTAGTAATGTTCAGTTAAGTTCAGTAATGTTCAGTAAAGTTCAGTAATGTTCAGGGAAGGTCAGTAATATTCAGAAAAGCTCAGTAAAGTTTGGGAAAGTAAAGTTCAGTAAAGTTTGGGAATGTTCAATAAAGTTCAGTAATGCTCAGTAATATTCAGTGATCTTCAGTTGCATTCAGTAAAGTTCAGTGATGTTCAGTAAAGTTCTGTCATGTTCAGTAACATTTGGGAAAGTTCAGTAAAGTTCTGCCATGTTCAGTAACCTTTGGAAAAGTTCAGTAAAGATCAGTAATATTCAGTAAAGATGAATAAAGTTTAGTAAAGTTCAGTAATGTTCAGTAATATGTAGTGTTTTGTGGAAGTTTTTGCTTTCTTCTGTTTCTAGAACTTATTTCTATAACTTTTCAGAGTTAAATTTTAAGATAAGATAAGATAAGATAAACCTTTATTAGTCCCATAAGTGGGAAACAAAGAGCAGCAAAAATGAAAAACAATAGAATAGATAAAGTAGAATAAAAATACAAACATGAAACTATACAATCTAGGAATATAAAAATAGGATAAAATAAAAATATGTGCATGCGTATTGTAAAAAATGTACATTTGTATTTATATATATATATATTGTTTGATTGATATATGTACAGAGTGGATATATAAAAAAATACTAAAACAATGTGGATATACACACACAATATACATATATATAATATATTTATATATTATTTCTACATATATAGTAACGTCCCACTTTAACGTGGATTAGCAGTCGCGCAGATTATTTTTGAGAACCGAACTAATAATTATTCGCTGAAACCCCCCACACTAATGCGGTAACTGCAGATATCCTCCGCATTTTTTTTTTTACCCCAAATATGCTCCCAAGACACTTTAATTTCATTTTAAACTGAGTTTAATACATGACCCTTAAAGAAAATGTAAACGTAAACCTGTATCCGTACTATACAGTGTACACTGAACTCCTGCAGTGCTAGAATGTAAAATAACGATATTACTCCTGTATAGACTGTACTGTAATTCATGCACGTACGTTTTCTTTGGTATGCGCTGTCGTTTTCTTTGGTATAAGCAGAGTAAATACAGTAACAAATTAATTTAATTTACAATAATAAAAATACAGGGCTTTAAAACGAAAAACACGACAACACTCCAGACTCCATGGGGAAAATTCTGGACTGGAGCTGCGTCAAAGAGCAGCAGCCAATCAGCAGCAAGGAGAAAGAAATAAGATCTGGGATTGGCTACTTTCAAACCTCCCGCCTCTGATTACTGCGAGGCACCAGCCAATCAGGCACCAGCCAATCAGCAGCAAGGAGAAATAAATAGCGTTCTCGGATTGGCTACTTTCAAACCTCCCTCCTCCGAGTACAGCGGTATTCCACCATCCCAAGACAGCTTTCTTTGTGTTTCTCTCCACAGTGCCAAAAATGTATAGTTATTTTTTATTTGGAAATGTAGCTGAATTTATGTTAATATTTATGTTACAAAATTAGTCAATTAAGTTTTTCTTAATAAGTTAGCACTAAAATGCATGAAATATTATATATTGCCACGAAAAAAAGCTGTGACATCCTCCTTGTGCGGGGTCGTTAGTGCGGGGGTTTCATCGAACAATTATTAGTTTGGTTCTCAGAAAATAAAATATATATTTTTTTTAATTATCATTTTATTTGTAGAAAGAAAGAGTTTTCCAACTCCAGCTCGTCTTGGAAAAGTAATCGCCCCCTCAGTGAATGCACATTAACCAGGTTGTGTTGATGCAGACACACTACATCTTACTGCCGCTCTGCTGAACCAGGCATGGAGCAGCTGAAAGTTCTCAGCAGAGTATAGGGTCTAGGTAAGCAAAGGTTCTGAAGTCAATGTGGAACCAAACCTGGTACTGCAGTGAAGGACAACAAGAAAACAGACAGCTGGCCAACCTCCAAGAAGAACCACAAACAAGGCAATCATATAAGGAACAGTAGGGTAGGCCCTGCTCAGCTTGTGACACCAGACAACATCCACCTCAAAGCTAATTCAGCGTTCCACAGTCAGAACATCAGACCTGCAGTGAACTATGGTGGTGGTAATACCAAAGCGGTGGGGCATTTTAATGGTGGTGGACTGTACCTGATGGAAACATTTATTCTGCTCTTTACCAAGAATCCTGCAGGAGAACGTCTGGTCAGTCATCCGTCATCTGAACCTCAAACACAGCTGGGTAACGGACCAAGACGATGATCTGAAGCACAAGAGCAGGTCCACTTCTAAAAGGTTCTGGTGCAACCGAGTCAAAATCCTGACAACCGAGAGGCTGTGGCAGGACCTTAGAATGTTCTCCAGTAACTCTGGAATGAAGAGTTCTACAGAGTTCCTCCACAGTGGACAGAATTCCTCCAAAGTACTGCAGAGTTCCTCCACAGTGCACAGAGTTCCTCTGTAGTTCTGCAGAGTTCTTCCATGGTGATGGTAGTTGCTGAATGTGGCACCAGTTAATACGTGTTGGATGCGAATACTTTTTCACACTGATGATAAATAATATTCTAATTTAAATGGTAAACTAAACAATACATTTTAAATCGTGAATAAATTATAAGATGTAAACGAAAGTCTATTACTCATCGCTAATAAGATGATGTTCATTAGAAATAAATAGTGTAATAAATGACAGTAGAGAAGCTGTGTTGTATGTATGGACATCTAAAAATAAAAAATAAAATTTCATAAATATAAGAAATATTAATTATTAAAATAAATTGTAATTTCCTGAGCTCTGATTGGCTACATTGTCTGCGCTAGGCGGGGCTCGGTCTGAATGCGAGCGGGTTAGGGCCGCCGGAATGCGTGTGCGTTTTTCTGGCCACGTGATTGGTTCTCTCTCAGAGCGCTTTTGTTTTTTTTCTGGAACGGAATGCGGGTGCATGCGCCCGCGCAAAACGGGTGCGTTTTTATTTTTTATTTATTTATTTTTGTTGCGCGCGCGCACGACCGTTTCCTAGTTTCCTCCCGGCTCGCCCCGCCCCCTCGTAGCTCATTTGCATTGACGTCAGCAGAGGCTGGAGGTCAAATCCTCGCCGCTTTTATTGGATCCGCCGCTGTCAGAGAGCGAGAGAGAGCTTTCCTGTGTTTATGGGCTTATTTTATTTGATACACACTCGGTGGAGGAGAAGGCCTCGCGACAAACACGCATTTCTTCTCCGGATCGACAAACTTAGAAAGAGAGCGAGGATACAGACAGAGAGAGCGAGAGAGAGTAGAGGGAGAGAGAGACAGAGAGACAGAGAGAGGGAGGGTGAGTACAGAGAGAGAGAGTGCACAGAAAGAGATAGAGGGTACATAGAGAGAGAGAGAGAGAGGAGAAAGAGAAGAGCGTGCGCCTGTTTTTTCTTCTGGGTTGCCATTTCAGGATCCAGAGGCTGGAGATCTCTGACACACACACACACACACACACACACACACTGTGGCAGCTCCTCGTTTTCGCAGGATTTTCTGGTTTTTGGCTCTGGGGGAGGAGAGGACCCCCCACCCTCGCTGTTTCTCTCTGAGGATTCTCCTTTCCATCCTGGATGTGTGTGTGAGCTGCACACACTGTGTGGGGTGATCTCAGCAGCGCTGGTTGGTGTGTAGATGGAGTGTGTGTAGATGGAGTGTGTGCTGGTATCAGAGGTGCTGTCAGAGTGTGTGTGTCCCTCCAGGCTGGAGCAGCGATGTCTGAGGAACATCTCAGCCTGTTGATGAAAGTGGAGCCGAAGAGCCAGATCGAGTGTGTGTGTGTGTGTGTGTGTGTGTGATGTGAAAGTGGACTGAGAAGGACACTCTGCTGCTGCTGAGGTTGGAGGGTGAGGTGTGTGTGTGTGTGTGTGAGTGTGTGTGTGTGTGTGAGAAAGAGAGAGAGAGAGAGAGAGAGAGAGAGAGGGAGGGAGGGA
>JBBJLS010000018.1:18884638-18897379 GCA_037577275.1 Bryconaethiops microstoma
TGTGTGTGGGTTTGTTAAGGCAGGTTTAGGGTGTGAGAGAGAGTGTGTGTGTGTGTTGATGCAGGTGTAGTGTGTGTGTGAGATAGAGTGTGTGTGTGTGTGTGTGTGTTAATGCAGGTTTAGTGTGTGTGATAGAGTGTGTGTGTGTGTTAATGCAGGTTTAGTGTGTGTGTGAGATAGAGTGTGTGTGTGTGTGTGTGTGTGTGTGTTAATGCAGGTTTAATTAAGTAACATATTAATGTATATTTAAATGTTTTGAAAACTCTGATGTCTCAGATCTGGCCGTGTTCCTTTTCCAGTTACTGAAGAAGTTTTAACCTGAAATGTTCTGTAGTTTGATCGGAGCTGTAGTTTAATTTCGGCGGGTTCCAGGGAGGCCAGTCTTTCCTGAACATTGTCCTGATAGTCGTTATAAGTTTTTGTCCCAGCCGGACACGGCCAGGTTGGAAGGCTTCAGTATCAGGGCTAATCCCTCCATTCCCTGCCAGTATTTAACAGTCTTTCATCCCCGGTGTCTGTAGTAGCCAAAGCTGAGATTGTGTCCAAATGGGCCGAGAGCTGCCTAACAGAACACAGCCTGCGTTGCTTCAGAGGCGAAGGGGGATTCTGGGCTGCAGTGATTTGTTTTGGTTCTGACGGCTCTGATAAATCCTCCCTTTACACTCTGAGGGATAATATTTAGATTAGACTCCTCTCTGAGGGACTGCACTTCTTAGAATGGGGCTTTTCAGGGCTTTTAAACTGTTTAGTTTGTTCCTCTCTGACCCTCAATCACCACACAGCTGACCTGGAAAAGCATTCAGGATGCTAACTGTCAGGGATTAGTCAGGGTGGTGAGTGGATTGTGATTGGTCAGGAGTGCAAGTAGGGTGTGGTTGGTCAGCATGAGGCTGTGATTGGTCAGTGTGGTAAATGGACTGTGATTGGTCAGAATCAGGCTGTGATTAGTCAGACTGGCAAACAGGCTGTGATTGGTCAGGGTTGTAAGTGGGCAGTGATTGGTCAGAATCAGGCTGTGATTGGTCAGGGTGGTGAGTGGGCGGTGATTGGTCCGAATCAGGCTGTGATTGGTCAGGGTAATAAGTGAGCTGTGATTGGTCAGGGTAATAAGTGGGCTGTGATTGCTCAGAATTAGGCTGTGATTGGTCAGGGTGTTAAGTGGGCAGTGATTGGTCAGAATCAGGCTGTGATTGGTCAGGGTGTTAAGTGGGCGGTGATTGGTGTACGTCAGATGATGATGTGTTTGTAGATTTTCCTATGTTCTTTTTGGTTGATGTGTTTGTAGATTTCTGCACCCAGAGGGTCTCCCCTCGGACTACACCATTTCAGTGCTCCTCCGCATTCTGCCCGAAACGCCTCAGGAGCCCTTTGCATTGTGGGAAATTCTTAACAAGGACAATGAACCCCTGGTGGGCATCATCCTGGACAGTGAGTATCATGTCCTCTCGCACTTCAGTAACCAAATCAAGTCCTGCACTATCGCTCCTCTGTTCCCCTTGATATCCCACCTGGGATTTTTCGGTGTTATCATTCTCGTTGTGATACCGTATCAATCCTGCCTCATGTCATTAATTATTAAACTACCATAATGCAAATAAATGATGCTGTCCTATAGATGTGAAGCTGTCAGTTATTGTCAGCACGAACGTGAAAAATCTTTCGTCTCGGAGCAATCAGAAAGAGCAGAACTGTGTTGAGAAAAATGTGCCAAACAAATGGTATTTTTCTCTTTAGATGGTGGAAAGACTCTGACCTTCTTTAACTATGACTACAAGGGGGATTTCCAGACAGTGACGTTTGAGGGGCCGGAGATCGGAAGGATTTTCTACGGCAGTTTCCACAAGGTGTGTCTGTGTTTTCTCCGTGTGGGCCACAGTCTGACCACATGGCTCCGCCCACCTGTCGTATAGAGCAGACGTCATTACTTCAGATGGATCAGAACAGTCTGTAGTGTTTCCCACATCACACTACTGATGGGTTAATCGACTGATCTGGTCACCAGGGCTGGGTTTAAACAGTTCTGCATCATCAGTGATCTGCTGCGAAACTCTCTGCTCTGCATCTCACCTACTCCAGTCCTCACCACCATCACTCAGATCTTTACCCGAACAACAACAGCACAGCTCTGCTGCCCCCTGCACTTCCTGTAGTGTATTACAGTCTGTCAGAATGACCGAGTGGATTGTGTGAACATTACTGAGCATATAGAGTGTTATAGAGCTTTGTGGAATGTCACAGAGCATTATAGAGCTTTATGGAATGTTATAGAGCATAATGGAGTTTATAAAGCATTACAGAGCATTGCAGAATGTTATAGAGCATTATGTAACTTTATGGAGTGTTATAGAGTATCATGTAACTTTATAGAGTGTTATGGAGCATTATATAGCTATATATGCACTGTGTCTGAGGGGAGGGCGGGCCAGCTGTAACTGCCGACTACTGATCTGTCTGTTTGTGTATTCACTGGAGAAGTGTGTGTGTGTGTGTGTGTGTGTGTGTGTGTGTGTGTATGTTAATGTGTGTGTGTTTGTTTCCAGGTAAATATGGCTGTGAGCTGAGTTGGCTGTTTATGCTTCACATGCTCTGTGTGTGTCAATCTGGGCTTGTTTCAGAGTCTTCAGTCAACCGGCTACATGGAGCTCAAATAGACACACGTGCACACACACACACACACACCCACACACACACACACCCACACACCATACACACATGATAACATACTCACACACACACCCAACACATGCCCAACACACACACACACACACACCAAACACATGCTCACACACAGCAGCTGGTGGTGTAGTGGTTAGGGAATTGTCCCTGTGATCAGAAGCTTTTGGGTTCGAATCTCAGTACTGCTAGTGACACCACTGAGGTACCCTTGAGCAAGATACCATCCGTGGGTGCCCCATTGGTGGCAGCCCACTGCTTCACTTGGTGAATGGGTTAAATGCAGAGAGAACGTTTTCACACTATGTGCTGGGGTGTGTTCACATGTGGCTATAAGGGACCACTTTACCTTACCATACACGATGTATTTGAGTTGACTGACTGGGCTGATCTGCGTTAATATGTGTGTGTGTGTTACAGGATGTGGAGAGCGAGCAGAAGAAGTGTGTCCTGCAGAGACCTGCTGACCTGATTTTCATCTTTGGCATCATCACTGCTACAGCGTTCAGCATCTTAAGAGGACTGGTAAACAAAAATAAGAAAACACTGATATAATAACTTATAATGAGTAATAAGTTAAAAAGAGTCATAGGGAATCATAATGAGCTAGTGAGTTATAATGAGCTTTACTGAGTTATAATGAGTTATAGTGAGCTATCAGGAGTTATAAAGAATGAGTTATAATGGCTTTTAATTGGTTGTAATGAATTTTACTGAGTAATAGTGCTATAGTGACTTAGTGAGCTATGAGTTATACTGAATTATAATGAGCTAGTGAGTTATGAGCAATATTGAGTTATATTAAGTTATAATATGTTACAAGTAAAAGTGAGTTATAATGAGTGAGTTATAAGTGTGTATGTTGAGTGTGTATGCGGAATGTGTGTACTGAGTGTTCATGGTGTGTATGTTGCCTTAGTGCTGTGTGTATGTGTGTTGAGTGTGTATGTTTAGTGTGTGTATTGAGTGTGTGTGTTGAATGTGTGTGTGTGTGTGTGTGTGTGTGTGTGTTGAGTGTGTATGTTGAATGTGTGTGCTGAGTGTGTGTCTGTGTGTTGCCTTAGTGTTGACTGTGTATGTTAAGTGTGTGTGGTGAGTGTGTATGTTGCCTTAGTGCTGAGTGTGTGTGTGTTGAGTGTGTATGTTGAATGTGTGTGTGTGTGTGTTGTGTATGTTGAGTGTGTGTGTGTGTGTTGCCTTAGTGAGTAGTGTCTGTATCGAGTGTGTATGTTGAGTGTGAGTGTTGATTGTGTATATTGAGTGTGTGTGTTGAATGTTTATGTTGAGTGTGTGTTGAATGTGTATATTGAGAGTGTGTCTTGAATGTTTAAGTTGAGTGTGTTTGTTGCCTTAGATCTGAGTGTGTGTGTTGAGTGTGTATGTTGAATCTGTGTGTAGTGTGTTGAGTGTGTGTGTTGAATGTGTATATTGAGTGTGCATGTTGAGAGTGTGTTGAATGTTTATGTTGAGTGTGTGTTGCCTTAGTGCTGAGTGTGTGTGTTAAGTGTTTATGTTGAGTGTGAGCTGACTATGTGTTGGTTTGAATGTTTATTTTGAATGTGGGTGTTGAGTGTGTATGTTAAGTCTGTTGAGTGTGAGTGTTGAATGTGTATATTGAGTGTGCATGTTGAGAGTGTGTGTTGAGTGTTTATGTTGAGTGTGTGTGTGTATTGAGTGTGTGTGTTGAGTGTTTATGTTGAGTGTGTGTGTGTATTGAGTGTGTGTGTTGCCTGAATGATGATTGTGTATATTGAGTGCGTATGTTGACTGGTTGTGTTAAGTTTGTATGTTAAATGTCTATGGTGTGTATGTTAAGTGTGCATGTTGTGTATGTTAAGTGTGTATGTTGTGTGTAAGTTAAGTATGTAAGTTAAGTGTGTAAGTTAAGTGTGTCTTTTGAGTCTGTATGTTGCCTGCAGGTGGCGCTGGACTGTCACGCTGATGTGTGTAAGGATTATATGATAAACTTTGAGCCGTACATCAAAGACCCCTCTGCATTCCCCATGGTCCAGGTACAACCTGTGTGTGTGTGTGCTGGTTAATATGCTGTATTTCTCTCTCCCCTTTCTGTGTGTGTGTGTGTGTGTGTGTGTGTAGATACCAGTTAAATGCTGTATTGCACTCCATGTGTGTTTGTGTGTATGTGCATGCGCGCATGTGTGGATACCAGTTAATATGCTGTATTCCTCTGTGTGTTTGTGTGTGTATAGATACTGGTTAATATGCTGTATTCCACTCCGTGTTTTGTGATGATGCTGTATGGGCTGCTGGTGCTGGGCTGTGACTGGCTGCCTGATCTGAGCCTGGTGCATGCTGGGGCTGTGGCACAGGTAACACCCTAAACAAAAGTACAATTTTAAAATATAAAATCCAGCTTTAATGTAATATTCAACGGTGTGTGGGAGTGAGTGTGTGTGTGTATGCAGTGTCTAAAAAGAAATCAGTGCTGTAGGATGGTCAGTGATGGTTGCTAGGCAACAAGTTTTCCAGAAACTTCACTGTTTCCACTGAGTTGGCACAATGAGTACACAGGAGGTGACATCTAGAGCAAGTACAGAGAGGGTACAGAGAGGGTATATAGAGGATACAGAGAGGGTACAGAGAGGATACAGAGAGGGTACAGAGAGGATACAGAGAGGGTACAGAGTGAGTACAGAGTGAGTATAGAGAGGATACAGAGAGGGTACAGAAGGTGTATAAGATAAGATAAGATAAGAAAGAACTTTATTCATCCCGAGGGAAATTCTTTGACATAAACATGCTCAATGCAGCAAAGGGAACAAGAGGAATAAAGATATACAATAAGAATAAAAAAAAAAAACGAACAGTAGAATAGTGCAAATAATATAAAAAAAATTACTTTAACAGAGCAACAGGCAGGGTACAGACAGGGTATAGAGCTGGTCTAGAGCAGGTATATAGAGGGTACAGAGTGGATACAGAGAGGGTACAGAGAGGGTACAGAGAGGGTATAGAGAGGGTACAGAGAGGGTATAGAGAAGATACAGAGAGGGTATAGAGCAAGTACAGAAGGAGTATAGGGAGGGTACAGACAGGGTATAGAGCTGGTTTAGAGTGTGTATATAGAGGGTACAGAGAGCATACAGAGAGGGTACAGATTGGATTTAGAGAGGGTACAGAGAAGGTACTGAGCAGGTATAGAGCAGCTACAGAGAGGATACAGAAAGGGTACTGAGCGGGTATAGAGAGGGTACAGAGAGGGTATAAAGAATGTACAAAGAGGGTACAGGTAGGGTATAGAGCAGGTATAGAGAGTGTATAGGGCACGTATACAGAGGGTACAGAGAGTGTATAGATCGGGTATAGAGTGTATAGAGTGGGGGTATGGAGAGGGTACAGATAGGGTTATAGAGAGGTCACAGAGTGGGTATAGAGAAGGTACAGAGGGTAGGAGCGAAGATATAGAGAGGATACAGAGGTTATTGAGAGTGTACAGAGTTGGTATAGAGAACGTATGAAGAGTGGGTATATAGAGGGTATACAATGGGTATAGAGAGTGTAAAGAGTGGGTATTAAGAGGGTGCAGAGATGGTATAGAGAGGGTATAAAGTGGTTATAGAGAGTATAGAGAGGGTAAAGAGAGGGTACATAGAGGGTCATAGAGTAGGTGTAGAGATTTCCAAAGAGTGTGTTCTTGAAGGAGTTAGTTTGACGAGGTGAGTGTTTCTCTTTGATCCCTAGGCTTAGTTCTGCCTCACTGGCGTTGCCCTTCACATCCAAACCCCCTTCGTCCACTGCCCCCCTGCCAAGCACCTGCTCCTTTTCTTGACCTTAAACTTCCTCTATGCTTTACTGCCCCAGGCTCTTACCTACCGCTGCATCACCCAACCTGCATTCTTCACCAAACACACACACATACATACACACTGCATAAACACACACGCTGCATGATCATACACTGCATAAACACACACAAACCACTTCATACAGAACTGACCTGATGACTTTAACAGCTTCTTATTAAATCTGAATCTGATCTCCTCCGAGTGACACCAAGAAGAGAAATGTGGAACCTGTGCTTCATTTTCTTCTCATTATTTCAGTATTTTTGTGTGAAAGAAATGGAAATATAATGAGAGTCCCTCTGCTGTGTGTTGTGAAGACTCTGGAAAATGTAAATATGAAGAAACACATGAATCTGATTAAATAAAGTCAAGAATAAATTGATAAAGATTCGCTTTAAAAGTGTGTTGGTTTTTGGGGGAACTCAGAGACAGGAGGCAGCATTCCAACAGTTTATTCTGTAAAAGTCTTGTGAATAAACAGGAAAAACAGTTTACATTGAACTACAAACGCTGAAAATATGAGAGAGGTGGAACGTGTTCCAATCACAAGCTTCAGGAAGAGCAGAGAACAGAAGAACAGAAGCTACACGGAACCACAGACGGGTCGAACTCATCCTCCAAAAATAAATACAATATAATCATATAAACACAGAATATCAGAGGAGGAGCAGCTCCTTCTTGGGCGGGCAAGTGGGAGGGAAGGTGCATGTGTGTGGGTGTGTTTACGTGTGTGTAGGGGGTGGGTGTGAGTGTGTCAGGGTAGGGTGTGTGTGTTTGGTGTGATGGGGGGTGGTGTTCGTGTGTATGAGGGGTGTTTGTGTGTGTGGGCAGTGTCGGGGGTTTGGGGGGGGGGGGGGGTTCCTTGATTTTTGACCTCTGGTAGGGTCTGAATACAGAAAAAATAAAAGTGTGGAATGATTTCTATTCACATGGAAAATACGACAGATGCGCATGCGACTAAACACCCGAACCACCAACATGGGACAGGAACAGGGATGGGGACAGGAACGGGAACTGGGACACAAATGGGGATGGGGTCGAGGACAGGAAAAGGGATGGGACAGGGACTGCAAGGGGACAGGTTTATTTATACGGATCTGAGCTGAAGAACCTTTGGCCAATCAGATGCAGGCCTTCCCAGATTGCTGGAACACCGTGGACGCCGTCAAACCTTCCAGAAGGACGAGCGGCTTTTCCAGAAAAACAGACCGTGGGTAGGATGGGGTGGGAGGTCAGGCTTAAAGGTCGAGGTGGTGGTTTTGGGTTCGTTACACACAAACACTGGGGCTCCGGAAAAGCAGCACCTACAGCTAAAAACAGGCGGAATTTAACCACTATTTTACAATTAATTTTCCGTTAAAGTGAAAATAAATGCCAACCGCGTTAAAGGAGCAGGAAGACGAAAACATCCAACAGAACCTCAGGATACTATACAGCTGCGCCAAGTATTAGTAGTTAATTTATTTAATATTATTTTTAAATGTATTTAATAGACTTATTTTGGGACAGACATCTAATCTGATGTTGCTCTTGAGATTCAAGGTGGAGTACTTTTCTTGTGTTAATGGTAAAGGAAGTCGGGAGTGTCTGAGGCGCTGTACTAAACTATAGTGGAACAACCAATAATATCGTATTGCGGGCAATTATCACCATAGTAACGTATTGATGCCATGGCGACTACCACCTCTGCCTCTAATCTGACGCCGTCTGTCTGCTTGGTGATAATTACACATTCAAGTTCCTGCTCCTTTAAGCCTGTGGGTTCAGCCGTCGCCACGGAGACAAGAGTTCTCTGATCTGTGAGTTTAAATTGATGCGGTTCTGCTTTTGAGTTTAAGTCACATTTTACATCTCCGACATCACACAAACAACCACCAGACGATCCACTGCCGCTGGCTTTAATGTTCCTCTCGGAGCAGCTGGTTCTGCTGGAAAACAACAAAAAAATGTGTAAACAAATAAAACAGTCATAAATAAGTGCTGGTGTGGGAGAACGCCACCTGGTGGCTCGTTCCCAGTCATTCTCTCATTAATGAGTGTGTGAGTGTGTCTAAGTGTGCGTACCCCTTGACAGCACGTTTTCTTGTCTGCTGAGTTCTGCACGTCGTCCTCGTCTCTCTTCTCCTCCTCATCTTTCCCGTCCTTCTCCTCCTCAGCCGAGCTCTTTCGGGACAACTTGGACAGTTTCTAGAAGAAACAAACACTGAGGTACCTCTGCACCAAAACACACACAAACAACTCACACATACATTCCCTTTATGTGCACACCAATAATGTGTATGGAGAACTGGTACTAAACTGGTGCGGCTGTCTGTGTTTCTGCAGCGTGAATGCATTCTAACACAGCTATATTTTCAAAGGTTTGATAAATGGATGGGAGCAGAGCTCTGCTTGTCACCAACACACAGAACATTTGTAGTAACACTTCTTCCTTGTTACATATTCAGAAAACTAAGAATACAGTTCAGATTCTTATTTCTCCAAAAAAAATCACAATAAAATAACTGTTGAATCTTCTCACATCTTTTCATGTGACATCTTTATTTTCTGCACCAGGTCATGGAGAGTAGATAAATTAGAATATCGATATGTATCAATATTGATAAGGAAGACCAGTATTGATATTAGAATCAGAATCAGTACAGTCCTAACCATACCAACACACACGTCGGATCTGAAGCACAGTGCGTGTGTGTGTGTGTGTGGTACCCCTGTTCTTGCTATTCTGTTATTTTTTTTGTGGAGCTTCAGCACCCCCCCTACTCCCAAAAAGCCCCGCCTCTACAGTCACATCCACAGCATATATGAAGCCTGTTGCTAGGTAACAACCATTGCTAAGCAAAGACTGTGTGTGGAATCCAGGGTATGAAATGCTCACTGCAGCGCTGAACACTACCTCAAAACAAAGCACCACACACACACACACACACACGTGCAGACAGGGAGTGACCTTCAGCACATGTGAATCTGTTTCTACTGATTTCTGTGTCGCCGACATTTTAGACCACTGTGTCTATGTAGACCACTGTGTGTGAATGTGAGAGTGTGTATGTGTGTGTGTGTGTGTGTGTGTGTGCACGTGTATGTGTGAGTGCATCTGTATGTATGAGTGTGTGTGTGCATGTTCTGTCCCACCATTTATGACACATATATGACACAAACATCTAATATATTCTGGGTTTACAGTGTCAGTTTCAACACATGTGTACACACATTTATACACATACACACATTCTATCTAACAGCATGAGTGTGTCCTGTTCTCTGATCCAGCACTTCCTTTATTTGGTGCTCTTGTTGTTTATGTAGAGCACCCTCTTGTGGACACAGAAAGCCTGCACTATAGTGATGGAGACCATAACCGAATCCCGCTAACATTACGGTTCCCCACTGTAATCGAGGGGCGGGGTTAAATAAATAAAGGTGTTCAGTGAGGAAAGTGGTACCTTTGAGGACGTGGTCTTTTTCCGTTTGGAGCCGACCTTTTCATCCTTCATCTTCCCCTCCTCTTCCTCTCCGATGGAGTCGCCCTCCTCTGCCCCGCTGCTGCCGTCTGCCGGGTCAGCGTCCCCCCCCTCACCCTCCGACCAGCCCTGCTGCTGCATGCTCTAAATAAACACACATCACACACACGTGCGCTGCAGCGATGGGCATTTTATGCAAAAATACTGTTCGGTAATCACTGTGAAATAACTGACTAATCTTACAGATCTTAAAACATGAAAAATAATTAAGACGAAATATCTGAATATTTGAGAACATACCTGGTATCCGGTGAATTTGACGCCAGGGTTGTTCTCGATCTCCCACAGACCCTCATTAAAGCCTTTCCTCTTATTCGACTTTCCAAACTTCTCTTTGTACTCTTTATATGGCAACAGGTCTTTAGGACCCAGAAATGCACTAAAACAAGAACCAACAACACAGTAAACACACACACACACAAATGGAAGCATGTCTTTAGGACCCAGGAATGCACTAACAACTCACGTCTCATGGGTTCCGAAGAAGAAGATGGGGTATTTATTAGCTGGTGGCTTCACTGCTCCTTCTGGCAACTCATCAATCTGCAGTCAATCAGAACACAGCAGAGATTACCACTGACCAATCAGAACACAGCAGATATTATCACTGACCAATCAGCACACAACAGACATTGTCACTGACCAATCAGAACACAGCAGAGATGTTTGATCTGAAGCAGTTTTTAGGTGAGAAAATAAAAAACCCCAAGTAAAAATATTTTTAAAGTGTCTAAAATCACGATCAGCTCAGACAGAGAGAAACGACCCTCACACTAACTTTCAAATGACCTTCACCATGTGCTGTGTGTGGAGGGGCAGAAGCAGCAGAAGTGTAAGGTGTGTGAGGTGTTTGAGTTGTGTGAGGAGTATGCAAGAGTGAAAGGTGTGTGAGGAGTGTGCAGGAGTGTGAGGAGAGTGCAGTTGTGCGTGAGGAATGTAAGATGTGGGAGGAGTAAGCAGGTGTGTATGAGGAGTGTGCAGGTGTGTGAGGAATGTAAAATGTGTGAGGAGTGTGCTGGAGTGTGCAGGTATATCTGAGGAGTGTAACGTGTGTTAGGAGTTTGGGAGTGTGAAAAGTACAAAGGTGTGTGAGAAGTGTAAGGTGTGTCAGGAGTATGCAGGTGTGTATGAGGAGTGTGCAGATTTGTGAAGAGTGTGCAGGTGTGTGTAAGGAGTATGCAGGTGTGTGTCAGGAGTATTGCAGGTGTGTGAGGAGTGTGCAGGTGTGCGTGAAGAGTATGCAGCTGTGTGAGGACTGTGCAAGTGTGTGTGAGGAGTACGCAGGTCTGTGAGGGGAATGCAGGTGTGTGTGAGGAGTATGCAGGTGTGTGAGGACTGTGCAGGTGTGTCAGGAGTATGCAGGTGTGTGTCAGGAGTGTGCAGGTGTGTGAGGAGTATGCAGGTGTGTGTGAGGAATATGCACGTGTGTGTCAGGAGTGTGCAGGTGTGTGAGGAGTATGCAGGTGTGTGAGGAGTGTGCAGGTGTGTGTGAGGAGTGTGCAGGTGTCTCAGGAGTATGCAGGTGTGTGAGGAGTGTGCAGGTGTGTCAGGAGTATCCAGGTGTGTGTCAGGAGTGTGCAGGTGTGTGAGGAGTATGCAGTTGTGTGTGAGGAATATGCAGGTGTGTGTCAGCAGTGTGCAGGTGTGTGAGGAGTATGCAGGTGTGTGTGAGGAGTGTGCAGGTGTGTGTGAGGAATGTGCAGGTGTGTGAGGAGTGTGCAGGTGTGTGAGGAGTGTGCAGGTGTGTATGAGGAGTGTGGAGGTGTGTAAGGAGTGTGCAGGTGTGTGAGTAGTGTGCAGGTGTGTATGAGGAGTGTGGAGGTGTGTAAGGAGTGTGCAGGTGTGTCAGGAGTGTGCAGGTGTGTGAGGAGAACGCAGGTGTGTCAGGAGTATGCAGGTGTGTGAGGAGAAAGCAGATGTGTCAGGCGTGTGCAGGTGTGTGTGCGGAGTGTGTAGGTATGTGAGGAGTATGCAGGTGTGTGTGAGGAGTGTGCAGGTGTGTCAGGAGAATGCAGGTGTGTGTCAGGAGTATGCAGGTGTGTGAGCAGTGTGCAGGTGTGTGAGGAGTGTGCAGGTGTGTGAGGAGTGTGCAGGTGTGTGAGGAATGTGCAGGTGTGTCCGGAGTATGCAGGTGTGTAAGGACTGTGCAGGTGTGTGTGAGGAGTATGCAGGGGTGTGAGGAAAGTGCAGGTGTGTGTGAGGAGTATGGAGGTGTGTGAGGAGTGTGCAGGTGTGTGAGGGGTATGCAGGTGCGTGTGAGGAGTATGCAGGTGTGTGTGAGGAGTATGCAGGTGTGTCAGGACTGAGCAGGTGTATGTCAGGAGTATGCAGGTGTGTGAGGAGTATGCAGGTATGTGTCAGGAATATGCAGGTGTGTCAGGAGTGTGCAGGTATGTGAGGAGTGTGCAGGTGTGTGAGGAGTATGCAGGTGTGTGAGGAGTGTGCAGGTGTGTGAGGAGTGTGCAGGTGTGGAAGGAGTGTGCAGGTGTGTGAGGAGTATGAAGGTGTGTGAGGAGTGTGCAGGTGTGTGAGGAGTGTGCAGGTGTGGCAGGAGTGTGCAGGTGTGTGAGGAGTATGCAGGTGTGTGAGGAGTGTGCAGGTGTGTCAGGAGTATGCAGGTGTGTCAGGACTGAGCAGGTGTATGTCAGGAGTATGCAGGTGTGTGAGGAGTGTGCAGGTGTGTGAGGACTGTGCAGGTGTGTGAGGAGTGTGCAGGTGTGTGAGGGGTATGCAGGTGT
>JBBJLS010000018.1:18910141-18923850 GCA_037577275.1 Bryconaethiops microstoma
GAGAAATGGAAGCAATAAAACACACTGACACATCACACACACACACACACACACACACACACACACACACACTCAATCACTCACTCTTCCTCTCTGTCTCTCTCTCTCTCTCTGTCTCACACACACACACACACACAAACACACACACACACACAACATCACCATAGAAGAAAACCTTTTGCATGTGAATTTTATAGAGCGCTGGTTCCCTTTAAATGTGTGTGTGTGTGTGTGGGAAAACACTCTGGTGACTTACTAATTAATTATTTTTAAAATTTATTTTAAAGAGTTAAACTTGTTTACTTTTTAAGTGAATGTTAATCATTAAATTTAAGAATCTGATAAATGATCAAATCTGATGACTTTAAATATCTGATAAATTGAAAAAAACTGATAAATTTAAATATCTGATCAATTTAAAAGTTGGATACATTTAATTATATAAGTGTTCAGTCTGGATTTCAATGTAAACAGTCAGCCGGCAGAAATGTGTATTTTATTTTATATTTATATCTGTATTTTGAGGTAAATACTTGACTGTAGTTATTTCTTGTTTTTTAAAAATGTTTACAGGCTATATTTTTATTTTATTAGTTCTTTACTTGAACTTTACTATAATTGTATTATTATTATTATTATTATTATTATTACTATTACTATTATTACTACTACTACTACTACTACTACAATCTGGCCACTTTGTTAAAACTAAAATAATTAATTCTGACCACTTTATTATCATTACAATTATTTTTTAAAATTATTTTTACGTAAGCTGTCAGGCTTGTGGTATTTAGTTATTTCTTATTATTCATAGTATATTATCATTTTTGCTAAAACAGACAAATACACACACACACACACACACACACACACACACACACACTGTCCATTCAGAAGATGTGTCACTGGATTAAAGTCTTGGTGGAAGTTTGAAGATCCACTTTAACACACTTTAACTGACTAATGGAGGAGCAGAAACTTCACAACGGATTATTTTCAGGAGAGTTTTATTGTTTTAGAGAAAAATATATAATATATTTATGATGTATTTTTATTCCTAAATTAAGACTTACTCAGAGTTTATTTACAGTTTATTTTAGGGGCGGGACTCCAGGACTGAGATTACAAAACTTTATTATTTAATTTGTAAGATTTCAAAGCAAGTGTGTGTTGTGTGTGTGTGTGTGTGTGTGTGTGTGTGTGTGTCTGTGGAAGTGTGTAGTGTTGTAGCGTTTTCTGTCAGGGTGTGTTGTGTCGGTGTGTAGTTTCGGAGTGTGTGTGTGTTGAAGTGTGTTGTGTCAGAGGGTGTAGTGTCGAAGTGTATAGTGGAGTGTGTAGTGTTATAATCTGTAGTGTCGGAATGTGTAGGTTAGCTGTGTTGTGAAAAATGCACATTCAAACACACTTTCACATTCACACACACTTTCACATTCACACACACTTTCACATTCACACACACTCACTCACTCGCACACACACACACACGCGCACACACACACACACACACACACACACACACTCATCATGCTGAAGGTTCCATTCTGGTTGTTACTGAGATGAACATCATCAGCGTTTGTGTGAAGAACATTTGCTAAAACAACAGATACAAACATCTCATTCAGTAGAGAAGACATTTTACACCAAACACAATTTTACATCAATAACAATTTTACACCAAACAAAATTTACATCAATAATAATTTTACACCAAACACAATTTTACACCAAACTGAATTTTACATCAACAACTATTTTATACCAAAAACTATTCTATACCAAAAACAATTTTACATGAAGAACAATTTTATACCAAATGGAGTGACAGTAAAAATAAACAGCCCACACGCACTAATATTTCCTTTGTGTGTGTGTGTGTGTGTGTGTGTGTGTGTGTGTGTGTTTCAGGCGATCTGCTGTACAATGGTAAACTGCTCCTGCGACAGTTTCAGTCCAGGAAAACTGAGACGCCGACAGTGTGAAAACTGCCGACATGGCTGGGTTGCCCACGGTAACTAATACACACACATTCTCACACACACACATACAAACACACTGCTGAGTGGAGTAAAGTGTTAGTGAGCAGTCAACTAAACCACACCCCTCATTAGCATAACACATAATTAGCATAATTATCAGCATAATTATCAATAACTGCACACACTCTGAGTCACACACACTGAATTGCACACACATTTCGCTCCACACACTCTGAACCACACACTCTGCACCACACACTGCCTGCACACACCCAGAGCCACACACACACTCTGCGCCACACACGGCTCCTCATACACTGAGCCACACACTCTAAGTCACTCTGCTCCACACACTCTTAGTCACACACAATCTGAGTCACACTCACACACTCTGTTCCATACACTCTCGAGCCCTCCGAATGAGTTTCTCGCCCTGATCCTCAGTTCAGACCGCGATTCCACTACACAGCTCATTAAAAAAACACCTGAAATGCAGTGTGAAAGTGTGTGTGTGTGCGTGTTGAAAGCTTTGAGTCTGTGTGTGTGTGTGTGTGTGCGTGTCTGTTGAAAGGTTTGAGTCTGTATATCTGTGTGAGTGAGTGTGTGTGTTTAAAGACTTTGAGTTAATCTGCTCGACTGGAACTAAACTGTTGTTTCTGAAAAGGAGAAAAAAATATATTTGAAAAAAAATTAAGATAGGAATAAGATACTAATGTGCTGTTGAAATTATTAGACTTCGTTTGAATGCTGTCCACCAGCAGAGGGCAGTAAAGTACAACCAGTGGCGCACTGAGCTTTACCAGTGGTTCTGAAAGTGCTCGTAGAGAACCTAGACCCCACAGTTGAAAAGCTGAGTTGTCCCTGAGAAACGCTCTGAGAGCCAGTCTGAGGAACGCTTTGAGAACTGTTCTGAGGAACATTCTGAGAACAGCTCTGAGGAACACTCTTAGAACTGCTGTGAGGAACACTGCACAGCTGAAGTTCTAATGGAGTGAAATGGCTGGGTATTCCTCAGTTTCTCATGTTTGTAGATGTTCTGGAGATCAGACACACTCTGATGTGAACGTGGAGCTGCAGCGTCATTTGATTTGGTGATTGATATGGTGAAGGTGGGCAAGGCCTGAGTGTGTGTCCTGTGAGTGCTGGATTATTTCACACACAAATTTAACTCCTTCATATTTTACTTTTTACCATATTTTATCTTCTGTGTGTGTGTGTGTGTGTGTGTGTGTGTGTGTGTACTCTTCATGCTGTAGCCCTAAGTAAGCTGAAGGTGCAGCAGGTGTACCAGGGCAGCCAGGTGGAGATTGTTCACTCCAATGTGGTGTTTGACATCTGCAGTCTGATGTTGTACGGAACTCAGGCCATCCCTGTCCGGCTGAAGATCCTTCTGGACCGCCTGTTCAGCGTCCTGAAGCAGGACGAGGTCATCCAGATACTCAGCGCCCTCGACTGGACACTGCAGGACTATATCCGTGGATATGTGCTTCAGGTCAGTCTCACACACACACACACACACACACACACACACTTATCAATCCCCTCTCGCAGGGCAATAAAATCAAGCCCTTCTCACAGGTCAATAAAATAAATCCCCTCTTGCAGGGTAATAAAATCAATCCCCTCTCGCATGACAGTAAAATCAAGCTTCTCTTGCAGGGCGATAAAATCAATCCCTTCTTGCAGGTCAATAAAATCAATCTCCCCTCACAAGACGGTAAAATCTATCCCCTCTGGCAGGGCAGTAAAATTAATTCCCTCTGACAGGGTGGTAAAACAACCCCCTCCCACAGGGTGGTAAAATCCATCCCCTCTTGAAGGGCAGTAAAATCAGTCCCCCTTGCAGAGTGGTGAAATCAAACCCCTCTCAAGGGGCGATAAAACCAATCCCTTCTCGAAGCACAGGAAAATCTATCCCTTCTCGAAGGGCAATAAAATCAATCCCCTCTCACAGGGTGGTAAAATCAAACAGGACAAGAAAGGGGTTTATGTGAAAATCACAAAAATTATATAAATATATTTTTAGAGCTGAGCTATGTGTGGATCTGCACACTACCAGCTCCGTTAGGATCCTGAGTTATTACTGGAAAAACTGCATGCTGCAGGGTAATGCTGGGTTAAAGTCACTGCAGTGTGCGGGCTGTTGGTGTTGCTGGTTTTCCTAAATGTTCTAAAGGAGCAGGTTCTGTTCTGACTATCAGAATAAAACAAGGTTCAGTTCTTAGGTTGCCAAAACAGAAGCTGTGTTTGCAGGATAATTTTGAGATAATTTAGTTTAAGAACCTGATTTCATCCAGCAGGTTCACAGAGAAGAGCCTGAAACACACAGTGATGGCAGAGGAGGAGGAGAAGGGAGGTGGAAGAGTGATGTGAAAAAGGAGTGACCCTTACCATCCATACACTCATCACTCTCCACTCTCCTCACACTCCATCCTCCATAATCTTCACACCCTCCTCACTCTACGCTCCTTCCTCGCTTTCCGCACCCTCCTCACTCTCCTCACTCTCCATACTGTCCTCACTCTCCTCACGCCACTGAAGGATCTTTGATCTTCCGTAAACTGACTTTGTTCAGGTTCATCTTTTTCAGTTCATTAAATATGATTTTAAAGTTTCTAATAATTGAAATTTCGTAAAGATTTTCTCCAGTTTCTGTATTTAAAAGGGTTGCGGCTCCATCTGCTCTTTATTGTGTTTATAATCACTTACTTTATTATATTATATTATATTGCCTTTTTCAATGGCGTGTCCATGTTAGTGGGGTTTTTGCAGGCGTTGTTAATTCTACACATATTTTACACACGTGACCCTTCAGTTAATCTGGGGCTCAGACTGGAAACACTTCCCACTGTGGAAATGCATTCAAATCACAAAAATGGTATAAAAGAGAAGGTCCAACTAAGACGAAGGTCATCGCATCCCTCAGACTTCCAGAACAAATGAGTTTAAATCAAACAGTACATGCATGACATCTGCTCGGTCTAACTGCTGTGCAGACTAAACATCTGGATATCTGCTCTCATGATGAACTCAAGAGCAAGAATTCCCTCTTCATGTTCAGACTGGCTGTCCTCAGAGCCTTCCTGACACACTGCTGGGACTTTAGCAGCTTTCTTAACAAGGTCAAAATATCAAATTATACCAGTGCACGTGCACACACACACACACACACACACACACACACACACACACACACACACACACACTGTATCTTCATACCACTTTTCATTCCATTCCAGCTGCCATTTTTAGAAAGATCACAGTAAAATGTGTAAATACTATTTTGTCACTTTTCCAGAAGTGAGAGTAGGTCTCTGTTCAATTTGCTGATCATTAAGTATTCAGGTAGTTGTGTTTAATTCTTGTTAGCTCGTCTAACGGTGAACGTAAAGTTGAATTCTCCACAGGCACATAAATGAATGCTGTATGATGAAATATTTATCTTGGTTACAGCATGAAGCTGCTGCACGACTTTGAAAGACTGCTAGCACTCATGTGTAATTACAGGCAGCCTCACGGCCAGCCTGTCTGAACAACCCCCCTCCTTTCACCCTGACACTCCCACACCGGGGAAGCCCAGATCATCCAAATGAAGAAAAATGATGTTCCAGATGTGCTACTGTAATTAGAGCACTTATGTCCTAATGCATTAGATGCTTTGACAACTCTTTATTCAGGAACATTGTCAGACTGTCAGAGTTGTTGAGTATTTGAGGTCCCAAGTGCACAAGCTTTGATTCACAATGCAAATGAAATTCCATGTGTGTTGTGTAGGATGTGGCTGGCAAAGTTCTGGACCGCTGGGCCATTATGACTTTTGAGGAGGAGATTGCAACGCTGCAACAGTTCCTTCGGTTCGGAGAAACCAAATCCATTGTGGAGCTGATGGCCTTGCAGGATAAAGAAGGGCAGGCAGTCATTGTGCCAACAGCAAGGGCCAACTCTGACATCCGCAGCTTCATAGAGAGCAATATGCATCGTCCCACAGCTCCACCATCTAATTCAGAGCCTCTGAGCAGAAGCAATGGACACCACTTTGAAAGCCTGGTGAACAGCATGGCCTTCATGCTGCCTTTGCAACTGCTCAACTCTGTTCCCGCTCCACTGCTCAGCTCCAGAGTGGACTCCAGTCAGCAGGAGGCGCCTGTGAGGCATGAGACTCTGGAACCAAACTCTGACAACTCGACCAACTTCATTTCTGACCCTGAGAGGGATGAAATCCATGTAGAGAGAACAACTACCAAGTCGGAATGTGAGGATTTCACAATCAGCGATAACTATTCATCGCCGTCAACGCCTTGCACCCCTTCTATAAGCTCTGATGTCACGCAAATGTCTCCAGAATCAAAAATTCGGGCAGGAGAGAAAGGGACAATGATGAAGAAAGGCCGTGTGTTCTGCAGTGCCTGTGAGAAAACCTTCTATGACAAGGGCACTCTCAAGATCCACTACAACGCTGTACACCTCAAGATCAAACACAAGTGCACGATTGAGGGCTGCAATATGGTCTTCAGCTCTCTGCGGAGCCGCAACCGTCATAGTGCCAACCCCAACCCACGGCTACACATGCCCATGAACCGCAACAACCGTGACAAGGACCTGCGGGGGGGCCTGAGCGGGAGTGAGGAAGGCAGTCCCCACGCAGAAAAACGAGACTTTGGATCAGCTGACAGCAGCAGGTCCATCTCAGGCTATCTCAGCTCCGAACCCAAACTGAACTCCTTCCCCAGTGTTAGCGTTAGCCATGGTGGGATCCTCTTCCCCAACCTGAAAACCGTGCAGCCTGTGCTGCCCTTCTATCGCAGCTTGGTGACACCCGCAGAGCTTGCAAATACACCTGGAAACCTGCCCTCCCTCCCGCTGCTCTCCTCCTCTGTATCTGTCAGTGTTGGAGAGACGGGGAGCAGCACTGAGCCAGTGCCAAAGAAAAAATCCCGCAAGTCCAGCATGCCCATCAAGATTGAGAAGGATGAACTAGCAGAAGGCAGCGGCTCTGATGAAGACGAGAGTCTACCTGCTAGCACAGATGGTAGGATGGAGTACATGATAAAAACTGACCTAGAAGAGCGTGGCATTGTTCCTCAGACCATCCTAGCACAGTCATTGCACACAGAAAGAGCAGCAGAGTCCAAACCATATGAGAGTATCACAGCCTGCCTGTCTCCCTTCAGCAGCAGCCAGAGAGACCCTCATTGCCTCAGCAACAGGGAAACTCAGCAGCCAGAGGACCAAACCAACCCTGAGGCTGACTGTAAGGACAATGAGCTTCCCTGCAAGACCGAGGAAGATGCAGAGAACTGTGAGGATAATCTAAAAGCTGTGTGTGCAGACAGCGGCGAAGATCTGCACATAGTGACCTGTGAAGATGATGAGGAAGATGAGCTTCTCCATCACTGTGAGAGCTGCAACAAAACATTCAAAAACCCCTACAGTGTAAAAATGCACTACCGCAGCGTCCACCTGAAGGAGATGCACATGTGCACCATCGCCGGCTGCAACGCTGCCTTCCCCTCCCGCAGGAGCAGAGACAGGTGAGTGCTTGCTCCCACACTTAAGACCCACTACTGAAGGAGCTACTCCATTACAAAGTACAGTAAACCCCCACGAATTTGCGGTTCAGAGTTCAAGGATTTTTTCATAGAACTGAACTAATAATTGTTCGCAGAAAGCTCCGCAAATGTGTGGAAACTGCAGATATCCTCCGCATGTTTTTTTTCTTCTTTTTCCGTATTTTTAAAGAAAAATATAGTGTACTAAATTCAGCTACATTTCCATATAAAATATAACTGTATACATTTTTTGGTACTGTCGATAGAACACAAAGAAACCACTGTACTCAGAGGTGGGAGGTTTGAAAATCCGTTATTCATTTCTCATCGGAACAGCATTCTGCATCAGAACAGTTTCCCGCGTGAGTGTTCATGTTTTTCGTTTTGTTCTTCTTAAAGCCCTGTATTTTTATTACTGTAAATTAATTTAATTTATTACTGTTTATTAATTTACCCTGCTTATACCAAAGAAAACTACAGCACATACCAAAGAAAATGACAGCACATACCAAAGAAAACGTGCTTGAGTTAATTACAGTCTATACAGGGGTAACATCATTATTTACATTCTAGCACTGCGGGAATTCAGTGTAAACTGTACAGTACGGATACAGGTTTACCTTTACATTTTCTTTAAGGGTAAAGTATTAAGCAGACTTTAAAATGAAATTATAGTGTTTTGGGAGCATATTTGGGGACATATTCAGGGTTTTCACTATAAAAATAGCCGTTTTTAGGCGTTTTTTCACAATTCGCGGGTGCTCTTGTAACATAACCAACACGAATGTTGGGGGTTTACTGTACTTATTAATTCATTCATACTTTAATGTGATTACTTAATTCCTGCTCATCTCATGGTGCCCCCCTTTACTTTACAATTAGTCTCTGAAAGCCACACACTGGAAAACACGAGAGAAACCCAAGCAGTGCTTTCAGCAGTTTATTCAGAAAGAAACAACCAGTCACAGTAAAGATAATTTGAAAGGCTTCACTCTGAACACACCGATTTTTCTGCTGATTAAAGGGAGAGACAGCAGGAAACCTTGAAATTAGAAACTAAAATCTTGATGAATTAAATGTAAAGATTCCTGTTCTGTTTCTGAATGAGAATCTTCTGGCCTGTTTAGGTGAGGTTGAGATCTTTTTCTGGCAGTAAAGCAGGATTAGATGATTCAGACTGTTCAGCATAACATGTGAATGAAAGTTTGAAATGCAGAATGTGCATATTGTAATATTGTTCACCTTAAGGTGACAAGTTTCTCAGGTTACTGTGATGTGGTTTAAACTGTAATGGAAGCAGTTATTACACTACTGTACCACTTTACTCTGAACTCTACTCTGATCACATGAGGAAACACCACCAGGGGTTCCTGAGCCTCGTCTTGGTCCACCTCTGTTCTGTAACACCAGATCCAGCGAGTCCTACCTGAGCAGACATGTGCAGACCGATCGCACCAGGTTTGGTACAGCATATTAGATTTTTGTGTCGTTTTTGCTGTAATCTGGTGGGTATCTGCAGGTCTTCTTCACCCAACTGCACAAGCTGAGGGATGTCATGATGACAACACAGCTTAATCCACTCTGGCTAGAAGCTTCACGCACAGCCATGTAGACTTTGTTCATGTTGAATTCATCTTTGTTCCTTTGGGTGAGATGTTATGTCTGTTTATGCGAACACAGTAAAAACTGCCTGTAAGGCTGACAACACGATTTCAGATCCTAACCCTCCTGAGATAAAACATGCAGGCCAGGGCTGCTCCAGGACCAGGCTTTAGAACCACTGCACTCCACAAACAAAACCACATGTTCATTTTCCTAATAAAATCATATTCATTGGTTACATGTATTTTTTTGTCTCTCTCTAGACACAGTGCAAACTTAAATTTGCATCATAAGCTACTGACCAAAGATCACTACAGCTCGTCAGGTATGATGTTAACTCCATTGTCCAGAGAACTTTCCAGTGACTCTCACTTCGATTATCCTCATAAAGAGCATCTGAGCCAGACGTCTGTGATCTTTAAAGGAAACAATCGCATGGGCCTGGTGTTCCCCATGAGTAAAGCAATGGAGAACTTGGAAGACCCGGGAGAAGGAATGCTGGAGAATGAAGCTGTGCTGGACCTAAGCACTAGAGGAAGTGGTCACTCCTCCTGGGATTCTGATGCTGGCAGTGAAGAAGGGCTCCCCCTAGAGGACAGTGATGAAAGCTGCGATGGACTGACTGCAGGTCAAGCCACATCTCCAGGTGCTCAGCAGCTCCACAGCTCCTCTCCCATCACCTGCCATGTCTGCCAGAAGGTTTACAGCAACAAGGGCACATTCAGGGCGCACTATAAAACTGTTCACCTTCGACTCCTGCACAAGTGCAAGGTCCCAGGGTGCGACACCACGTTCTCCTCTGTAAGGAGCCGCAACCGACACAGTCAGAACCCAAATTTACACCGGAACCTCCCGCCTAACAATGGCCTCAACCAGGAATAAAGTGGCCCTGCAAAATAACACACACACTCTCTCTCTCTCTCTGTTTCACAAAACGAGTGTGTTTATGTTCCAGTGGAGATCAAACCACGCAGTTTAAGATCTGATGACTTTAAAAACACCACAACTGTCCTGATTTGCTAAGAGAGAGGCGTTACTGTCTGCCAGAACTGATTACGGTGATCGTGTTGGAGTGAGATTCAGAAATCATGTGCATATCCAGCTCTGCAGAATGCTACACAGACAGACACACACGCCATGCTAACCGCCCTTTTTTGTTTACTCTCCCAACCCATTAAGATCTGAGGGTCTAATCCTGTTCTAAAAGATCTGCAGATCCTGCGGTTTTTGCTCAGTGTATTGGAGTGTTGGAGACGGCGAACAGTAGTTCTCATGCTTCTCCAATGAAAACGTTAGAGGACCTGGAGTGTCCAGCAGAGGTTTAGTACCTAAAAAGAACCACCTCACATAATACCAACCAAAACAAAGAAATATGATGGTGGAATATTGTTACTCTCAATCAGACACTTGAGTACAGGTGTGTAATTTACAGGTACAGATTGTGGTCCATCTGTCACCCCTTTTACCCCCTTCATCAGTGGACAGAACCACCAGAGACCCCCACAGGACCACCAGAAACCTGCTACATCACACCATACATTCCACTCACTACCACTACCATTCACTTCCACTACCTACATTTCCTAAGTGTTCTAAAGAAGCAAGTTCTGTTCTGACCATCAGAATAAAATAAGGTTCAGTTCTTTGGTGAGCAGAACGTACACTGACACCACACACACTTACACAACCACTCACACCAGCACACACACAGTACCACTCGCACTGCCACACACTGTTACACTGCCACACACACATACAGCCACCAATTTAATTGCTACAGATATAAAAGAAAGACTAATTTCAGCTCAAACTCTTGCGCTAGTAATTTTGTATTAATGCACTTATATGCCAAATGATCTAAACTTCATAAAGTGATGAATTAATGTGTGATCTGAAACCACTGACTGAACTATTTATTCTTTAGTTATTTATTCTGCCGTGTTTCAACTACTGGTCAATGTGTGTGTGCGCGTTATTTTAGTGTAGGGAAAGTGTCTAAGAAACACAGAGAGAGAAGCAGTATTATTTCTCACACGCAGTTTTACGCAATGAAAGAGAATCGAGAGAAAGAGTTTTGTGTCACTGTACTGTGTGAAAGCTGACACCTGCTGGAGAAGAGAAGAATCACATTTTATCGAGATTGAAGAAAAAATCCTCAAAACAGACTAAAATAAAACAAAAATCCCTTTATATTGACGCGAATTTCACTTTCACCAGGGTCTGAATACTTTTTGTAAAAATGTAAATAACTAAAAACATTGTTTGGGAAGTTGACCATTGTGTTTTTTCTTCTTTTCATTCCAATTAAAGTCAGAAGATCAGAAGATCTTTGTGGACAAACGCTGATGAAACTTCACCATTTCTTTCAACCTTTCTGTGTTCAGTGATCCTGAATGAAAGAGTGTGTGTGTGTGTGTGTGTGTGTGTGTGTGTGTGTGTGTGTGTGTGTATGCGTGCCTGCGTGCGTATGAGTTTAGTGAAAGGTGCAGGGTTCACCTCAGGCCACTCTGGGTTAATTAATATAAAAGTGGATTTTCTTGGTGTTGATTTGTGTTGTTTTGAGTTGTGACATTGCAAGTTTAATGCTGTTGTTCAGTAACTTATTGAACTGTTATGAACTGTAATGAAGTTTTTGATCTGTGTGTTTCTCTTGTTGACACAAAAACTGACCAAAGATTCTTACAAACAGAAAAAACGGTGTAAAGACTTTCAGACGCCTGTGAGAGAAAACACTCCTGCTGTAAAGACTCCTGTTTATGAGCACAAAACTTTATCCTCAGTAAAGAGTATTCTGACTACTGTACAAACACAAACACCTTTCCTTTGTCGGGTTTTTATTGAGTCTATTGTAATGTTGACCTTTACGCCACTTCACTTCTAGTTAAAAACTCCTGTTAGTAAAGTGTTTGTTTTCTCTCATAAAGTTCAGTGTTTCTGTTCTTGGTTCATTGATAAACTTGATAAAACCTAATAAAGCCATAAGTATTTCACTCTGTGCTTTATTTCTTCTCACTGTTCCTCTCCACACATACATTCCACACATGGTCTAACCAGTGTGTGTGTGTCAGGTGGTCTAACTCGTGTGTGTGTGTCAGGTGGTCTAACCAGTGGGCGTATGTTAGGAGGTGAACAGCACCATTTTTATGCCAGGCCTCTTGAAGGAGTTGCTCCATAACTCTAAAAACGCACAGATGAAACAAGAGAACTAGATACACTGATTATCTCTTTACAGCTATACATGCAAACATCTGATTAGATAATCAGCAAGCAGCCAGTTTCCATAGTCGACCAGTTGCATGTGGGAAGGGGCGAACAGGTAGTGAATGTGTGGGACAGCTCAACACTCAGAAATCATGGAAGAAACTTGGATTCACTTACCCCACACTCAAATGCCCCTCCTGTCATATTGCAATGTCATCCAGAAAAGGTCTGTGAGCTGGTCTGTTCTTGTAGACCCTAAACCTCATGTAACACAAACACTAGTAAACTGAGTGACCCTGCTGACCCCAAATCTCATGATCTTAATAAGTCTACTGACCTTACTGAATATAACTATACTGACTCCACCCATAGCAACCCCTCTGACCGAATGCGCACTGACCCTCCCCCTAGTAGAGAAGCTGACCCTAGGGACTAAATTTAACCTACATTTTAGGGTTTAGGGGTTAGAGTTTAATGAAGTCAAATCAAGTAGATTTATTGTCATCTAAGCCATGTACACAGTACACAGTGAAATGAAACAGCATTCCTCCATGATCATGGTGCAACACAAGAAAACAAAAACAATACAAGTGTAGACAAGACAAAATCTACACAATAAAAAGAGAGCAAGAAAAACACAAGAGCAACAAAACAACAGGCCAAGACAGCATTTAGTGCATTCAGTGTTTGAATATTATACAATATTATGATAGATATTGTATTCTAGCAATGGTGAGGGGTGTGTTGAGGAGAAGAGGGTGTGTGAGGAGGAAGAAAGTGTGAGGGGTGTGTGGGGAAGAAGAGTGTGTGAGGGAGAGAAGAGGTTGTGTGAGGGGTGTATGGAGAAGTGGGTGTTGGAGGAGTGTGTGAGGGAGAAGAGTGTGTGTGAGAGGTGTGTGAGGGAGAAGAGGGTGTGTGAGTGTTGTGTGGAGGAGAAGAGGGTGTGAGGGGTATATGAACACGAAGAGGGTGTGTGTGGGATTTGTGGGGGAGAGGAGGGTGTGTGACGGGTGTGTGGGGGAGAAGAGGGTGTGTGAGGGGTGTGGGGAGGAAGAGGGTGTGTGAGGGGTATATGAAGGTGAAGAGGGTGTGTAAGGGTGTGTGTGGGGGAGAAGAGGGGGTGTGTGAGGTGTGTGGGGAGAAGAAAGTGTGTAAGGGTGTGTGTGGGGGGAGAAGAGGGTGTGTGAGGTGTATACAATGTAAACAATTTCCTCCGGGATAAATAAAGTTTTCTGATTCTGATTCTGATTCTGATATGAAGGTGAAGAGGATGTGTAAGGGTGTGTGTGGGGCAGAAGAAGGAGTGTGTGGGGAAGAAGCGGGTGTGTGAGGGGTATATGAAGGTGAAGAGGATGTGTAAGGGTGTGTGTGGGGGAGA
>JBBJLS010000018.1:18926630-18937693 GCA_037577275.1 Bryconaethiops microstoma
GACCAGTTTCAGAGGAATGTTTCTGTTGGTTAAGACACACAGTGACCTACGTATGAATCGTTCAAGCAGAACAAAGAACATCTAACTGAAGTCCTGAACCAGTGAAGAAACAGGAGCAGATGATTCCAGATGATAAGAGAGAGATAAGCTAAACAGTCATTAGTCCCAGAAGTGGGAAATTTTCATTGCTACAGCAAAGTGAACAGTTCAAGGGTAAGAGCAGCAAAAACACCAGAAAAAAAAACTGCCACACAACGGTACAGTATAAAAAGTACGCTATACAAATAATCTAAAAACATAAATATGGACATGTGTGTATTGAAAAATATATATGTGTATATGTATATGCAAACCTATATAAGTATATGTATGTATGTGTGCACACATTGAAAATATGTATGTATATATGTATATACACACATACAATATATATATATATGTGTGTGTGTATGTAGATAGATAGAGATTGATTGATTGATTGATTGATTGATTGATTGATGGACAGGTAAGACTCTGACTCCATGAGCAATTTAACATATGTCTCTAGAGGTCAGAGGTTGATCTATTGGAGGACTGCGTGATCCCTGAGGACTGAACAGGGGCAAAAGGTCAAGCATCTTTTAAACCCATTTCCTCTCTTTCTGTCTGTCTCTCTGTCTCTCTCTCTTTCCCTCTTTATTCTTTCTGGTGTTTCATCTCTGTGTAATCTGAGATAAGATAAGACATGATAAGATAAAACATCCATTAGTCCCACAAGAAAGTGGACAGAACAAACGTAAGAGCGGCAGAAAGTGAGGGTCCTGTTAAAGGATTATCTCCATATCTGGTATAATCTTGGTCTACTAACAGCTCTTAATTGTAAGTCTGTGTTTAGTGGGTTTACTGGTATGAGATGAGATAAGATAAGATTAGGTATTGTAAGATAACCCTTTATTTGTCCCACTGGTGGGATATTTGCATTGTTACAGCATCAAAGTGGAACAAGAGAAGAAAGAAAGACCTGCAGTATCAGTATCAATGTCAGAATCCTGACAGCTTGTCTGTCCACAACGGAGATGGTCTTCATCAGGTGGGATGTACAGTGTGAACAGCACGAAATTGTTCTCTGTATTTAACCCATTGTGAGGCACCCGGGGATGGTACCTTGCTCAAGGGAACCTCAGAGGTGCCACTAGCAGTCCTGGGATTTGAACCCATGATTTTCTGATCACAGGGGCAACTCCCTAACCACTAGGCCACTTGTAGCTGTTAAGGTCCCTGGGATGTTGGGGTCTTTGGCACTGGTCCCACACAAGGGGTTTTCCAATGCTTTGGTACTCTCCGCAGCTTCAGGCTCAGGTTGAAGATGTGCTCAATTACGCCCCCGCCCCCTTCACACACACACACACACACACACACACACATTTATTACCATTGCTTATAACTGATCATTTCTTGGTTAAATGAAATAAGTTGAATAACAACAGTGTTGGTGATGGTGATGAAGTGATGAGGATGATGAAGATGGTGAGGTGATGATGGTGATGATAATGATGAAGTCATGAGGATGAGGATGATGAAGATGGTGGTGAGGTGATGATGACGATGAAGATGGTGGTGATGATGGTGTCGATGGTAAAGTGATGATTGTGATGAAGATGAAACGTTGCCTGCAGAGGTTCTTCGTCTCTCTCGCCCCCTCTGCTGGAGAAATCGCACTACTGCACTCCAGCACCCTCTCCAGTCTGTAAACAAAACCAGCCCTCTTTCTTAAATCAGCCTTTTCGGTTTCATAAACACTTTTAAAACAGTTTGCTGCGTGTCATGACTGATCGATTGTTTTAGCCTCCAGATCTACTGGAAGGTGTATGAGACTCGCATGTGTTTTAATACACGGTTCATTTTAAAACGTTTTTATTGGGCGATTTGTGAAAAAAAGCGTATAAGTTGCAACATCACGTGCAGCAGCAGCAGCTCTGGGCCACAGCGCGGTCTTAGTTCAGCCCTGTCAATCAGACCCAGCCCCGCCCAGTCCGGGGGGCGGGGGTCATCTACAGGAGACTTGTTCCTGACCCTGTTCAGTGAAATGGAAGTTTGAAGAGGCTCAAATCCCAGACTGAGATTCTCAAATAAAACCGGAACTGATTTGGGTCCAAGTCTCTGGAACAAAACCCTACAAACTAAACCCAAACCTTAACCCCTACAGCCTCTCAGGCCCTCAGTAGAGGGTCATTAGGAGGTTCCTCATGGTGATCAGGAATGTTGGAGCAGCAGAAGCCCCTCAGGAGAACCGGGTTCTGGTCCCCAGACTGTCAGTGAAAACCTTCTCCTGTCTCCCTGGTCTCTCTGATACCGGTCCTTTGATCAGAAGTTTGTCTCTCCCCTGTGCTGCTGGAGTTGATGGTGTGAACTACTGAGAGCATCTGAAAACCGAGCGGCTGAGACCTTTAACCCTTAAACTTCAGTAAACACAAAGCAGATGCAGGGCTGCAGGTGGGCTTGTTCTCTTGCATCCAGACCTGTGATCACACGTCAGTGATGAGATCCTCCTGACTTTCATTGACCGCAAGGTCCTGATTCAGGTTAAATCCAACAGGCTCCGCCTCCAAGGCCAGAATCAAACACCGTTTCTGCTCCTGGAAGCCTGATGTATGTAAATGCACTCAGTTCTGATTGGCCAAACCTCAGGGTTGTTGGGGGAGGCAGAAACACCATTTTCCCGTTAACCCACACACTCCACCAGCCACAGGAACACCCCCCCGAATCTGCTGTAGGCCGAGGGGGGAACTAGTCAAGTCAAATTTGTGTTATACCTAAACAGCTTTACAGCAGGCCGAGCACCCAATGAGAGAACCAGGCGAGTGGGCGGTGCCAAACAGATCCAGGGTGAGTGGGAATATTTATGTTGTTGGTTTTTCTGATCTGGGGTCAGAATAGAAAAAGGGCTTTTACTGCATCTTAAATTTGTAAATCTAAACCGCAGGGAAACATTCTTACAGATTTAAATCTATGAAAAACCCAAAATCCTGCGGTAATAAGTTCCTCCGCTCCATCCAGGCCACACCGTGAAGAAACGCTCAGTCTGAGTCAAACAGTTACTTTATTTATGTCCAGGTAAAAACAAGAACCTGATGCAGTAAATTATTGCAGATTTTAGAAACCAGCACATGAACGTTTGGGGTCGGGAGAGTGAAGGACAGCAGCCTCCCCACCCTCCCACAACACACTGCAGTGCACACACACCACGGTCTGATCCAAGCCAGCAGTGCAAAAAAACTACAGCAAGAAAAGTAAACAATAGAAAATTAAAAAAATAATAATAAGCAGACAGTCCCACCTGGAACCGGGCGTGAAAACTGCATATAAACTTTATTCCATAAACGAGTTTCTGAAATGTGATCTGGCCATGAAACCATAAAACGAGACCAGCCTTTTTCTTTTCTTTTCTTTAATGAACTCTGCGCTCAGCTACATGACGGGATGAGAGCGGGCCGTTTCTCGCTGCAGCTCCTCGCACGTCCAGCAGAGGCGCTACAACTAAACACCAAAAAAAAAAAAAAAAAAATTATATGAAGATATAGTCTCTGTCCAGCGCAGGAGACGAACCTCAACACGGAGTGGAAACTCAACTTTAGACCCCGGCCAGAAACCATTCCAACTGATTAAAAAAAAAAAAATTCAATAATAATAATAATAATAATAATAATATAATAGATACTACACTTCCATCACTATCTGCATCCAACTGCAACTTCCTTACTTTATTTGTATTTTTTGAAAAATGCTCGCAAAACAAAGAAAAAGAAAAAATGAGAGAAATGAAACGCGGACTGTGTTCGATACAGAACAGGAAACATGAAGTGGTCGTTTTGGGCAGAACAGGCTGTGAAATCGGTACAATTGATCTTTGGAGCGCCACCTGCTGGACCCCCCCCCATCCAACACCCCCCCACCCCCTCCCAAAAGCGCACAGTGATGACATCACTCACCACCCCAGAGGGGAAAAAAAAAAAATCCCTTTTTTTTTTTTTTCTCTTTAAATACCACGGCACCCCTGCCCCTAAACAGGCCTGATCTTCTGAGAGACGTGCTGGTCTTCTAAGTCCTCGTTTGGGAGCTGCTGGAGACTCTGGAACAGGAGGAGGAGAACATCTCAGTCTCTTCAGCTTCACTCCCACCAGCCGCTCTTTCCTAAATGGCAAGGCGAGGCAGCCACACACACTCCGCCTCAGCGAGCGAGCTTACAAAAAGACCAACAGAAATAGGAAAAAGGAGAAAGAATAGAAAAGTGTGGGGTGGAGGTGTGGGTTCTGCGGTGGGTTCTGAAGGCATTTCTGCGTGAGTCTGAGGGCGATCAGGACAGATGGAAGGACTGCTGTCCCTCACGAGCTGCGATTAACAGTTTCTCGCGCATGATCTCAATGCTGGAATAGTCCGGCAACTTCAGGTAGTTCACACACGTCATGACCGACGGCAGGAAGTCGTCCGGGTTCTCCGTTGACTCGAAAGTTTTGCGTACGATGGTGAGGGGTGGGTTCAAACTCCGGAAACCTAAACAGAGAGACGTCCAGTTAGTCCAGAAATCACTGCCTGTCACCCACCACCTCTAAACCCACCTGAACCACCCCTCCAACCCACAAAAAACCCTCTCGCTCAAACCCCCAACCTTAACCCCAAACCCAACCCACAAAACTCCCCTTATTCATCTTAACCTTTTCTTAATCCCACTTCAACCCTCAAATATCCCTCCATCTCAAACCCCCGTGAACCAACCACTAACCCCAACCCTTGCCGCCAAATCTGTCTATCTGGCGTGAGGGGCGTGGTCTGTGTCTCACCTCCCACTGGCAGTCTGGGGCTCCCAGTCACAAACTGGAGGAAAAGTCTCTGCTGCTCCGCGTCAAAACTGCTTAGAACCTCAAACAGGAACCGCACTGCCCGACTATATATATATATATGTATAAATACATAAATACACACACACACACACAATTATGGAAATAGAGATGAATCCTGTACACTCTCACACACTTAAATAAACAGAAGCAAATCTATGAGTTAAACAGAAGAAGAAATGCCAGTCTGTCTGTACCTGTCATGTGTGTATCCGTGGTCCGGCCTGCAGCACTCCATTAGAGTCTTCACATCCCACGTCTCCGACTTACTGCCGCACAGCAGTTGATCCAGCTGAAAACACACACACACACACACACACACACACACACACACACACACACACACACACACACACACACACACACACACACAGCTGGGGATTAAAAACATCACTCTCACACTCCCTTCAGCTCCAGACAAACAAAGCTAACAAAGGTTTACATTTTCAAATTTGTTACATTTTGGATTTTCTTTATTAATGTTGGGTCCCTCTGTGACCCTGGTATAAAACAGTAAAGAAATTGTCTTGTTAAGTGATTACTGATTATCTGAGACTCACCTCCTCAGGGTAAAAGTACTGCAGGTGGTGAAGAGGAAACACCGACTCAAACCCTTCCCGGAACGACTCGAACTGCCGTGACACCCCCTCATTCAGAGTCCAGTATACCACCAACTGTGCGCACGCGCACACACACGCACACACACACGAACAAAAGTTGATGCAGTCTGTGCAGGTTTCAAACTTGAATTTGTGTTTAAGATCAGTTCGGGTGTGTGTGTGTGTGTGTGTGTGTGTGTGTGTGTGTGTGTGTGTGTGTGTGTGTGTGTGTGTCTATGTGTCTCCCACCCTCAGGTACTCCTCCAGGTTGTGGATGGTCACAGGTACGTCTTTGCCTCCCTTCTTCAGTTCAATGTTTGGGAACCCAGGCAGAGTGAAGTCCAGCCCCAGATCTTCCACAGAGCAGCCGTTCATGTTCAGACTCTCCAGAGCCTGCTGCAGCGTCTCCCTCGTCTGAACACACACACACAAATGACTAACAATTCTCATCTGTGCTGTTAGTGCAAGTCTATCGCCTGGTTTATCACAATGTGGTTAAAGAGTGAGTGAGTGAGTGAGCGCGCTCACATGTGATTGGTCCTGCTCCAGTCTCCTCTTCTGTCTGATGATCTCCTCCAGGTGCTGAATGGACTTGGCCACCCCGGGGTCGATGTTGACAAGGTCATGGGAACTGATGGACGACTCATGTCTTAACATCCACTTATAGAAGGGCAGACCCAGGGGGAGGTCCAGCTGCAGGGGGCGAGGACACATAATAAGGGCTGTTAAGTTGGGATACTGATAAGCATAACTAACATTTACTATAATATGACAGCCATAATCGTTTCACATGGTACTGTACATTTGAGCCCACATCTATACAGCCCATATATAGAAAATAAGATACAAAACAGTGTTTTCAAATCATAGTTGTGAATGTGAGTGAATGAGTGAGTGTATGTGTGCGCGAGTATAATACCAGTCTGAAGTCCATGATGGCTTTGGCCATGAGTTTCCCGAGGAAGCGGAACTTCATCTTGATCTTGGCGATGTGTGCGGGTTTGGTGCTGCGGCCAAACGGAACAGCGAAGAGTCCTCTGGAGCTGAACATGTACTTAGTGCCCTCCTGACTCCCTGCAGACAGGGGGCGACACAGAGCACATGGTAAATCACTCACACTGTTGGGGCACAGCCCGAGTTAGTGTGATTTAGTTCCTGATTGACTGTCAGATGTAGAAAGGTATAAATATAAATTGAGTGTAAAGACGACAGTGTATCGATTGTAATCCTGAATCTCCATTAACCTGCAGTGCTGATGAGTTAGAGGAGTTCGGATCTTAGTGCTGAACCTTCCAGATCACACCGGAGTGACAGGACTTTGATGCAAAGTAGTCAGGCAAAGTAACTGCGTGACACTACACACTGAAGACTAAAAACGGTGGGGTGTGGGGGTGGATGAGAAACATTATTGGCCAATACTATTTAGCCAGACTCACTAATGCGTAGTGATGACATCAGGTTGTAGAGGTGGAGCTGAAGTTTAGATTTGGACAGAAGACCAATCAACAGTATAACTTCCAGTGTAGAGTTATGTGTATTCTACGAGTCTTTTTGTTCTGTAAAACATGGAGTCACACCGTCTCGTCTCACAGTAATAATTTAAATCAGTGAGACGAATTTATAAAGTTCACTTCGACTTTGAAACAATCTGATGATAAATCTGATCAATAACAGCATTAACTCTAATGAGGTCAAAACGACAATTCAGAGTTCAGGTTGAGTTTAAAAACACTGAAAAGATCAGCCGTGTACTGAGGTGTAGTGTAGCGGGGAGTGTGTGTGTGTGTGTGCGCGCGTGCGTGCATGCGTGTTGCCTGACCTTTCGGGTTAGCCAGTGTGACCTCCTCTCCTCTCCACAGCCCCAGATCAGCTCTCTGCAGCTCCTGAGAAACCAGAGCGTAAAACTCCAGCGTGGGACCCAGACCTGTACCCACCTGTGGGAGGCAGTAAACACAAACGCTCTGAGGTGGAACTTCTGGGCTGATGATGACTGTTGCTGCTGATGTACAGACCAATAACTGATTTTCCCATGATTTTACTTTCATTTTACTAGCAGGAGTCTCCTTTGATCAGTTCAACATCTCCTCCTCCTCTAAAAATAACCAACTACAAGCATTAACCAGCACCAATAATCGGAGCATAAATGATGCTCCTGAAAGGAGGAACCTACAGCAGGTCTTGATTAACTAATTAGTGCTGAGATCAAAGACAGAATCGTTGAAGTTCACCTCATTCTCATACTGAATCTCGAGCATCGCTCTGGAGCTGCCCAGATCCTGCATCACTGACTCTGCCTGCTTCAAGAGCTCCTCACGGTTTATCGTCCTCTACACACACACACACACACACACACACACACACACACACACACACACACACACACACAAATAAAAAATGTGAATATTCTGTTAGTCTTTGTTTTTTCTGATAGTAATATAATTCTTATGCTGACTTGGATCACTTGGTTACATCATGGGGTAGGTTAAGGTCAGGGTCAGAAAGTGCGGGTGAGGAAGTCTGCAGTATTTTCAGAGACACATGAGCCATGGTAAATTAATAAATAGTAGATTAGACATGAATACAGAAAGTGTTCTAGATTTTGTATGAAGCGGGTTCTGATCCCAGCACATCTCTCCTTCACTCTTCAGCAGGGAGTTTTTAGAAGTCATATTTGTTGGGTTTTTTTGCACACGTGCCAGGGTTCCACACTAAAATTCATCAGTCCATTACTCTGTGTTGACTGCAGAGTAGCTAAACATTCAAATGGTAAGACAATGTTACCTCGATGCTCATGTCTCTCATCTGACTGACTCGTTCAACAGGATGATCACATTTGTTGTACGAGAGCGAGCTGTGGTTATGGTTTCAGTGCCACAGTAGTGCAGAATGAATACAGGAGAAGGTAAATACTAGATAAAGACAGTTTATGAAGGCTGGAACCAAAACAGCACCTGTGTAGGGGTGTTCACTGGTGTTGCTCTGACGCTTGTCAAATGGTTCAACAGTCGTGTAAATTGTCAAGATTAGTTTAACAGTGTCAAACAGCAAGCGTGTGTTTCTGGGTTGTGTGTGTTGTGCTCTTGAGTGTCCTGCACGGCGCTCCGTTCGTCAGTTGGTTCTTCAGCTGTTGGGCTGCAGCCCGAGTTCAGTGTGGTTTAGTTCCTGATGGACTGTCAAAAGTATAAATATAAACTCTAGAGTGTAAAGGTGATGGCGTATCGACTGTAATCCTGAATCTCCTTTAACTTGCAGTATTGATCAGTTAGAAGAATTAGAATCTTAAGTGCTGAACATTGCAGATTACAATGGCATGACGCTGTGCTTTAATAGAAAGTAGTCAGGCGGTGCAACTGTGTGAAGCTAAGCACTGAAGGGTTAATGACCAACACTTCTGTCCCCACCTTCTTCCTGTCCAGGCGAGGGGCCACCCGGCTGTCCTGCGAGTCTGACTGGTTGATTTCTGGGTTGGTGTCCAGCAGGCGCTGCATGGCTCGGTCCCGGTCAAACGCAGTGACGTAGAACAGCATCTGCCTCGTGTCGAACGGGAAGAAGAACGGACTGGGAGAGAACGTCAGAAAAAAAGGCAAAACACACAAACATGATCTCTGGGTTTAAAAGAATACACAGTTATAAACATTATTTAGTAATAATGTTAAAGTGTATTTAATCACACAATCGGCACCATCACCATAATGATCATGACCCCCATCACTACATCACACCAGGACACAGGAGAGGAGAGGATGCTGGCGTGGTCTGTTCGCCGCTTCTCCATCCAATTTCAATGGTATACAAATCAAATGTATCGTCACCATAACCATTATGATCAACACCATGATCATCCCCATAATCACCACCATCGTCCATCATGAAATGTACTGTGATCCCACCTCTTACACAAAATGTGAAAAATGCTAACAGCAGAACGTGTGTTTGTGTGTGTGTGTACCAGGTCTTCCCCAGCTCCGTAAGCCAGGTGGGGATGTTTCCGGTCATAATGACGAGGGGATCCTGCAGCTGCCGGTTTGCCTTCGCCGTCAGTTTACTGTTGATGAACTCACTGGTGGGGATGATCTCCTTACACACAGCATTCTACACACACACACACACACACACACACACACACACAAAAAGTTACAACAAGAAAAAAGCTACTGATTGGTTAAACTCTTTGTAAATTAAAGTGGCATTTGGCAGACTCCTTTATCCAGAGCCACTTACAATCATCAGTTACAAGGCAGCGGTGGGTACTGGCAAGTACCTCACGATACGTTACATGGGTCAAGATACAATAATATCACAATATACTGCAATACTATACATATTGGGATATACTGCGATGTTCTACAGTTCACTGAAAATGTGAAAACAGAGCTGAAATACAAGTCGCTGTGTACGATCTGGGTGGTCTTAATGAATCACATTACATTAATAATTCAGCCAAAACAACATAACTCAAAATTTAATTTAACTTTATCATCTTTGCATTTTAACACACTAAAATACTGGACACCAAAAACGTTAAGACAAAGTGCATGCGACTGAAAATAAGACATTAAAGTGCCCAGTCAGTTATCTGAATCTGGTGTGGTACTTGTGGAAGACTGAGCTGAAATGTAAACACATAAAAAAAAAATATCGCATATGCACACAGACACTCCTTATCATCAGTGAACAGACTGATGTAGAAGAGAAACACTGCATATTAACTGTTCTTATAAAGAAAATAAAACAAAAGTCAGTATGATGTTAATAAACTGTAAACATACTGTAATCCAACATGGATACAAAGGCAGACCTACTTTGACATCAAATTTTTAAATAATAGAATTTGATCAAGGTGGTCTCTCGTGTTTGCGAGTTGGGATCACATAGTGCGGCTCCAGGGCGATGACCATGCACCTGAAGCTGGTGTTTTCTACCTGTGATAGAGGAGCAAATCCTGACAAATGCACTACTGATTCCATAATTTTTGGAGCGCGAAGCGAGGTGGATGGGAGTTAGTTTGCGGTATACAGCTTACTTTGTCTTCTTGTGTCGATAGCTTTCGGGTGTTGCTGTACAGTATCTGGATGGCACCTGCCCAAATGTGCTCATACATTGGTTGTGTTATCTGAATATTTTACAGACAGGTGACACAGCTTTGCAAATTGTGTTTCCTTTATCCAAGTCCATCTTACCTGGTTTGTTGCCCACATGTCGGCTTTACATGTTAAAGGGGCCACTCTAATGACAAACGCTCGGTCTGTCATGTTTTGCAATTTCACTCTGCCAGAAATGCCAAGCGATAATTCAGAATACCTAGCCATAGAGCAACATCTACAGGAGTGTAGATTTTAGCTGAAGGAAATCCCAAAACGTCTGGCTGTATTTCGCATGATTCTCCGATATTCTCGGAAATTTCGATTCATGTATCAAATATCCACCAATTTTTTTTGCACAGCCCAATTACAAGGACTGTCCCTCTGGAGACATCGAGAGTTAAGTGTCTTGCTCAAGGACACAATGGTAGAAAGTGGGGGTTTGAACCTGCAATTTTGTGATCACTGGGTTCACAGACAAGTGTTTTACCCACAAAGTGTGTGTGTGT
>JBBJLS010000018.1:18949654-18963559 GCA_037577275.1 Bryconaethiops microstoma
GAATGCTCTGCCCCCTGAGGAAGCTTTCATAATTCTGGGGACGAGTAAGTAGTCAGCACCTTGAGATCTGAGTGACCGCGGAAGTTTATAGTAAGAGATAAGATCACTGTGATCACTATTAAAGTGAGCATTATTAACATGGCATGAGCTGAGTGCTGCTGCATAGTTTTGTATGTTCGTACACTTGAATATTAATCCTCTGCACCCCCTCTCGTTCTCTCTCTCTCTCACACAGATGCAGATGGTGGTGTTTCAGCAGATGCAGTGGAATTGCTGAGGTCAGGATGTGTTCAGAGAGAGGACAGCGACGACTCAGATACACTCTGTGCCTCAGCAAGGTCACATAAACTCTCCAGGGTTTCGTCTACACCAGCCAGAGGCAGCACCACTCCCAAATACATCAGCCATCGCACCAAAGAGTCCGCCGGACATTACGCCACCAACCTTGCCGAGTCAGTTTTGCAGGACGCCTTTATCCACTTGTCCCAGGATGAGCCGTCATTCTCCACAGAAGCAGCAGTTAGCATCTCCAGTTCTCCACAGAAAGCAGCTGGCATGAGACACCATACAGATGAGCCCCCAAGAGCAAGAGCCTGCTCTTTCGAACTCCCCAAAATTGTGATCGTACAAAGCCCCGACAACTGTGATGAGGCAGCCGACTGGCCTGGGACACAGCCTGAACACCAAGGAGCCCAAAAGAACTCAGCTGATCCAGTAGCACAATCACACTCACATCACTCACGTGGCTCTCCAAAAAGACACTCTGCCAAGCCAGTGGAAGTAGCTCTAGCATGCGCCGCAAGCATCATCGGCACAATCAGCACCCCGCAGGTCACTGAGAAGCTCACACTCGAATCAGGAGATGAGGACGATGTTGAGGATGAAGAAGAAGGCAGCGAGACTGAACAAGGAGACTTTTCATTCTCCTCTGCCATGTGCAGCATGGCACAGGTAGCAGGGGCAGTGGCGGTAGTGGACCTAGCGGATGATTCTGCTGATACCGAAGACTCGGGTGAGATTTTTTCAGCGTCTTTGGGCCTGCTTTCAGCAGCCCAGGCCTCCACAGCAGTCCCACTGCACTGCAGCGTAGCAGAAGGCACCTGTGTGGAAACGTTCAGGGCCAACGTGGCTGAGGTCCTCCTGAGGGAGGCTTCAGCAGTGCTAACCCACAAACAAAGCTACACTAGCATAGCAAACTTCTTAGAGGTTACTCATAACAAGATTGTTGATGGGATCACACGTCCAAGGAGGACATATCAGGAGCATCTGGAGGTGGATGATTTTACACAGGAGGTGGCAAGCAGCATTTTTAAATATGCCATGGACAAAGCTGCTAAAAGGAAAGAGCTCGAAGGGAAGGATGCCCCTAGCATGCAGGGTTTCCTCCTTGACAGTGTAAACAGTCTGCTCTTTGATGTCCTTTGTGTCACGTCGAGGAAAATCAGTGACATTTCAAAATGTAATCCAGGGTCATCCGACAGGAGAGGGAGTGAAGTCAGCTCCAAAGAATGCGAGGCTGCCACCAAGCTTGCCAGAGAAGCGTTAAGCCAATTACAGTCTGTGACTGAGCCCAGCCAGCCAGATAATCTCAATGAGAGGCAAAGCAATCCACTTCTCGGTAAGAAAGAGAGGGAGCAGAAGAGCAATCAAGAGGATAGGGAGAGTGAATTAAACTCAAATGGGAAGGAGCCCTGCAGGCTCGCTCAGAGCAGAAAAAACACTGCCATGGCTCGGGAACTGGCTGACCTGCAGGGGCAGCTGGGTAAGTGGGATTGGAACTACGACTCCAGGCTTCCCTCAGCCGAGAGCTCTCCTTTGCACAGTGCTCGAGGGAGAGAGGGAGAACTCAGGCAGCAGTTTTCTACTTCCTCCAACGGAGCACTTGTAGTATCTAAGATGGAGCAAGGTGAGTGCAAGACTCCAGTCATGTGCTTTGCTGAGGACTTGGCATCAACAGTGGTGTCCATGGCCACAGAGCTGGCGGCAATATGCCTGGAGAATTCGAGTGGCAAGCAGCCCTGGTTCTGTGGCCTGAAGGGTGGATCTGAGGTTCCTGAAGGGCTTCTTCTGCCCTGCAGGAAAGCCACAGCTCTTCGTAGAAAAGAAACCCAGAATGGTGGTGTAGTTGCCAAGAAACACCGTCCGCCTCGGCTCAGCGAAATCAAACGCAAAACGGAAGAACAGCCTGAGCTCATGGAGCGTCTGGTCAACCGAGTGGTGGATGAGACTGTCAACCTAGATGATCCGGCTACCTCTGACCCTTTCACTCTCTTTGCCTCTGAGGTCACTGCCCGGATCATGAACTGCCCTGAACTGAATGTGGTGGACACGTCCAAGCAAGGCCAACCAACCCGCAGCCGGCTGCAGTGTGAGAGGTGGAGCAGTCGAGGCAAAGCTTCGAGTTATGAAAGCATCCCAGAGGAGGACACTGATCCTTCTGGAGTGCCAAACACCCTTGGGCCGGGCAACAGACTGGGTCACAACCTGAGTAGAGGAAGCTCGATCTCCAAGCAGTCCAGCTGTGAGAGCATAACTGATGAGTTCTCTCGGTTCATGGTGAATCAGATGGAGACAGAGGGCCGAGGATTTGACCTCCTGCTGGACTACTATGCTGGGAAGAATGCCAGCAGCATCCTGGCAGCAGCTGTTCAGCAGGCAGCGAGCAGGAAGAACGGACACCTCAATGTACGGACAACATCTTGTCTTTCCAAACAGTCAAGCACGGAGAGCATTACTGAGGAGTTTTACCGCTTTATGCTCAGAGACATGGACAAGGAGAACAAAGACTATGGAATCACTAAGACCAAAGAGTGGAGTAACAGTCTTCTGCCTCCAACGCCGAGAACACCCTTCTGCATCCGCCAGTCCTCTGTTCCAGACAGACGATCATCTGACTCCAGGCTAACCGTAAACTCGCCCATCAAAGCAAACTCGTTTGATGGATTTGCCCGAAACGTTCATTACGACTCACTTAACATCTACCCATCCAATTCTGTATCGTCCACGAGCCTGTGCAAGTCTGACTCTTGCTTGTACAAGCGTGGCCAGACGGACCACATCACAGACATGCTGATCCATGAGACATGGGCTAGCTCCATTGAGTCTCTGATGCGTAAAAACAAGATCATAGTTGAACCTTCAGAAGACAGCATGGATCTGGACTCCATTGACTCTCAGCCCCACGTCCAGCTTTTTGCTAATCGTCTAGCTGCTGACATTGTGGAGAGTGGCAAGTCACTAATGGGAGGGCAGCAGGAAGAGGGAATGACTGCTCATCAGAGGCTTGCTACGGTTGGAGAGAAGAGGCAGGGCTTTAAGCAATCCCGACCAGGAAGTGGTCGTAGCCGGTCGAGTGTGGAACCGCACGAGGCCGATGAAGGTCCCCAAGGGTCCCCATGTGGGTGTACTACGCGACCAGGCCAGCGGGAAGTTCCTCTAATCCACATTGAGCCAGATCAAAGGGACGAAGCATCAGAAAATATGCTGAGGGACCATGGTTTCAGCAGGGAGTCACACACCCAGGCTGAACCTCAGAGCAGCAGGGACAGCAGAGTTCTAGCAAGCAGGAACAGGTAAAGTCAAAGAAAACGCATTTATACACACCACTCAAGGGATAAGCTTGCACTGAAGTTATTTCAAGCACAACAGACAAGCTTGTAGCAGAGCTTTGAACACAACTGTAACATCTCAGGTCAGCAGTGTGGCTTTGATCTGCCTGAGTGAGAGAGCGGAGGATTTTGTGAGATTTAATTGCCAACCGTTTCCTTTAATACAATATGATTGTTCCATTTTGCCTATGGGCACTAAAAATAGATGCCTGGCACAGCAAAAAACACACTGAATAAGACTCACTTTAAAATACTGTCTGTTTGTTGTGTTACGTAGTTGAATTAGAATTTTCTCAATGTTCTATGAACTTTGTGCTGGTGTATTAATTGTGAAGAATTGTGGACATTTACACACAGCAAATAAAGCAGAATTGTCTGGTGCGGTTATGCCATGTACTCTTTCCTTCAGCAGTGACAAGACCCCCACAGTGCCCCCTCCAGGCGTGGAGGGTGAGTGCCGCTCTCTCAGCACTAGCAGTGAGGACAGTGGCTCAGGGAGTTGGGCTCAGGTTGCCCCTGATGAAGATCCCCAGGAGGAGACCACCAGTAGCTTTATTCAGCTAAGCGAGGGGTCAGTCCTCCAGTATCCCATCACTCCTTATCAGCCATTCTGGGGCTGCTCCATTTAGTTCTCCATTAAAGCTACATGCGCTAAAAGCTAATGCTCCCGGTGGCTCCTGCTGCTCCATAATCTAAGCTGCTTTGCTTACCATCGTATTTGTGTGAGGATATCAGTACTTCCAGCCACTTAAAGTACAACATCCCCTACTTTAATTGCCAAGACACAATTGAGGATTGTACCCCAGCAATGAGCATAATTTCAACTGCAAACTGCGTCCCAGAATGTGTGGAGTTGTGTGTGTCGGAGCAGAGGTGATTGTATAATGACTTAGGCATTTTGCTAACTGGTGGGGTATACATTAGGGTTAGGATTTAGGGTTTAGGGTTAGGGTTATGATCAGGGTTAGTTTTAGGATCAGGGTGATGGTGAGGTTTAGGGTTAGGAGTTAGCGCCAGGGTTAGGGTCAGAGTGGTGGTTAGGATCAGGAGGAGTTTTAGGATCAAGGTCCCTGTGAGATCAGGGTTAGGGTGGTGGTTAGGATCAGGAGGAGCTTTAGGATCAAGGTCAGTGTGAGGGTTAGGGTAAGGGTGGTGGTTAGGATTAGGAGTAGTTTTTGGATCAATGTCAGTGTGAGGGTCAGGGTAAGGGTGGTAGTTTGGATCAGGAGGAGTTTCAGGATCAAGGTCAGTGTGAGAGTCGGCGTAAGGGTGGTAGTTTGGATCAGGAGGAGTTTTAGGATCAAGGTCAGTGTGAGGGTCAGGATAAGGGTGGTGATTAGGATCAGGAGGAGTTTTTAAGATTCAGATTCAGATTTTATTTGTCACATACACCATCATACATGGTACAACATGCAGTGAAATGCTTTTTGCAACGCGTGACCATAAAAACAGTATGACTGTAATGGATAAAGTACAGGGATCAAGGTCAGTGTGAGGGTCAGCATAAGAGTTGTGGTTAAGCCTCTCTCGTGTTTCGGTTAAGTCTCTCACGTTAACATCTCTGTTGACCTTTTCCTTTCTAGACTCTCTCTAATGTAGCTTGAAGCATCAGCCAGATACAATGAAGGGAACGTGCTTAAACATGCACTGCTAGCTAGACGTAATTGGTGGCTCACACACACACACACACATACACACACACACTGCTCTGGCCAAGTTAGCATGCAGACATACCACATTACGCCAAATGAGATTAAATTGCCTACTGGACACAATGCTTTCACGCACAATGCTTTCAACCAGTCAGAACCTTTCCCTAGCACACACACACACACACACTCATACAAGCCAGGCAGAGCTGGGGGCAATGTAAATCCCTGAAGTGAGAGAGATTCCATTAGAGTGGCCGCTTCAGTGCAGAGCTCTGAATAAGTCAAGCCGACAGCACTGATGGTTTCTGGTCCTCATACTCCAGACAGAACCTTCCCCAGACCCCCGGGACAGGTGCCACCGCTCATATCCTGCTGTCCTTAGCTGTGGTCTGCTCAACACTTTCATATACAGGGCTGCGCAAAAGTCTTCAGCCCCCATTTCTTTATATTCTGTATCAATACAGTGATTTACTGCAACATATTCAACACATATGTACTCTGGGCGGGTAGGGTGGTCCTCCCTCTCCCTCATCACTCAGTATAGCTGTTTTTTCATTTTACATATAAACTGAATATTTGTTCATTTTTAAAACCAAAATCAGAATTCCATACCAAGCTTTTCACACTCACAAACACCTGCTTCACCCGCATCGGCCAGCCCGCACCATAGAGTCATACACACCCTACTGTCCACCTTCACTTCATCTTCTGCTTCTTTCCTTTCAGCTGGCAGAGGGGAAAGGCCCTCTGCTAGTGGGTTTGAGGTAGACGCGCTGGGGTGTAGCAACACATTGTATAACATCACAATGCAGAAACGGCTTCTCAGATCAAAACAACTGAACAGTAATTCAACAAACTGAAGTGCTGTTTACACTGTGTAAGGTCTGTGTTCAATCCCACCTTAATCCAGTGTGTAAACAGAGTGTGTTCAGAGTATGTTTGGTGAGAAACAGTCGATTGTGGAGACTCTGATTTCTTTCCAGTGGAGGTGAATGGAACCAGACTTCACGTCAACCAAATTTTTACGTGTCCACCCCTCCCCCATTATCTACTTCTTCCTATCTGCAAAATTTTATGTCTCCTTCCCTCCCCCACGAGTCCGTTCCAGGGCAACAATACAAACTGATATTAAGAAATTTGATTTAAATAAATATAAACAATTATTAAATAAATAAATTAAAACAATTATTAAATAAATGAATAAAGTCATTAAATTAAAGAAAGTTAAAGAAAGAAAAAATAAAGAAAACTGTCAATTATGTGAAACACATGAATCGCATCATGTAATCTTGTAAATCATGAGAATACATTTTAATTCTGTGAAACGTCTGAACTGTGTGAGTCGTGTGAATCAAATGAATTATTACACCCCTAACATTTTCTCAGCGCTTTGTTCCGCCTCAGATCACTAAAGCGCCGCTGCAGTGCGGATGCTTGCCTCAGACCGACAGATCCCTGAGCCGTGTGTGTATGTGTGTGTTGCAGGAACGGGAACAGCAGTGCGTCCAGCCTCGGCGTGGTCGACCTGGAGGGCTTTCTGGAATGTTCTGGCTCCACCGGGCTAATCAGGTATCAGAACATGAACCGTTCCTCTGCCTGGCCTGCAGCGGCAGGGTTAACAGAGGTCAAACTTTCGTTCCGAGACCAACATCTGGAACCCTCCTCACACACTCCTGCACACGAATAGATGAGCGTTCACGACAGACCACTCACATGGAGTTAATTTACAGTCTGGAATTAAAGCACCCTAAAGACTCACAGACTTGCAGAATTCAGTGTGAGAGACAAAAACTGTAGAGACTCGGATCTCATTCTGGTGGAGGTGAATGGAACCAGACGTCTCCAACACAAATCCAACCGTTTTATTTACTAGTCAAGTAGGTTTTATTGTCATTTCGACCATATACACACAGTACACAGTGAAACCAAACAACGTTCCTCCAAGACCGTGGTGCAACACAAGAACAGATCAGAACAAAACAGAACACCACAAGACCACAAGTGCAGACAGGACAAAAGCATGCAAGAAAAACACAAGAACAACAAAACAACTGGACAAGACAAGGCAGCATTTAGTGCAAGCCATAATAGCTACAGCCTGGATAAATACAGTATTTTGGCTGATACTGTATTCTAGCAACAGAGTTCTGTGTAAAAATGCAGAAGAGAGTTAAACAGTGTTGTGGGTGGGCTACAGTTTAATGTTTCAGTTCCAGAAGTCTGACGGCCCTAATGGAAGAAACTGTTCCCCATTCTGGCAGCAGAGGCCCACATGCTACATCCCTTTATATGGATGTTGATGATGGTAAAATAGTGAATCTGACTAAATCACTTTTCTTTGGGGACTATTTTGCCTCACAATGTCCTGCATGTATCCCTCCACCATGAATGGGTTTAGTTTTAGGACCAAAAACTTCTAGAACAATGTCTCAGGCATCAGGTGGTACAACAATAACCATTTGATGGCATAGCTTTCTGTGAGGGAGCTTGTAGAGTCAGTTGTCTGGTTCCATTCACCTCCACTGTAAACAGATCTGACTCCAGAATGGTTGATAGTGCTGATTTGCTAGTAAGCCCATCGGATGTTGTTAGCAGTTAGCCATTCAGCTCTGAAATGTTTCAATAATTTTATGTGATTTCGAAACAGTTTAAGTTGATGTAGCTCAGCGGTCTCCAACCCTTCTCCTGGTGATCTGGGACCTGTACTACGAAGCGCATTTACTGGCTTACCATGGTAAATTCGAGAGTAACTTGATCACGTTGAGGTGTAACTTCGTGAGTAACCCGTACTACGAAAGGTGATTAGGTTTGACCCGAGGTATGTTGCCATGGCACTTTACGCAGCGTCTTTTTAGCGTAGACTCCACAAGCCCCACCCCTCCACACACCACTTCTCCGTGGCCAATAGCGAGCCTGGAAGATCCACGGGACCTCAACGCCTGAATTGTGAGGGGCTCTCTCCGCAGGGCGGGGGTTTTTAGAGACTGGCAGAATCTTTATTGTAATTTTTATTAGTAAATTGTTTTATTTTTATACACAATTTCCCACATGATTTCCAAGGGTAACTGAATTGCACACACATCCCCATCAGAGCACCCCTGGGAGAAAATGGGGGCAATTATGTGAATCGGAAATTAATGTACAGGTATCTTTCATCATGTCTTAATTGATCTGATATATGGGCTCTGGACTACATGATGTCCTACATTAAGTTTACCTTCTCTCCACTTATTGGGTCCACATAAGGTGGGGATTTGTGTTTTGTTATCCTCATCCTTAATCCATATTGGTTACAACGTTTATGTATCTAACAGGCATCTCACATTTCTTCCCCCTCTGACAGGTTTTCATTCCTTTTCTCTCCCCACATAGGCTACTGGTCTACCCTGATGTCCTTGTTTAACACTGTGGCACAACTTTTATTCAGGATCATATGAACATGACTTTGATGTTACAATAGCGAAATGAGCTAATGACTTTGGTGGTCACCAGCTCATGCCAACTTGAGGGGCAGGACTGAAATGGCTTTTGGAATCTTGAAGGCACGTTTTGCGTGTAAAGTCAGAGAGGGCCTGTCAGGTGGTGTCAGCATGTGTGGTTCTACACAACATCGCCACCATCAGAAGGGAAAACCTTAGTTGAACCTTTGACCCTCGACCACCCCACAGGGTGTGATGTGAGAGAGGCCATCACACAGCACTTCTTCAAAAAAAAAAGATACAGACTATGAACACATTGAAACTTTGTCATGTTTTTATTTGCTTATTTGCTCCCGTTCCTACAAATGGAAAGTAAAAATTCAGTAATGGCACACACATATAGATGAAAGAGTGGTGAACGTGTGGCAATACCTTCTTTTCATGCTCAAGCTTCTCGATTTCAAGCTTTAGTTTTTTTATTTCAAGTTTTGTTTTTAGCGCAGTCAAGTTCGAGCATGACATCGTCTGCACCAGCCTACATAGACAAAAATGGAGACTCAGCAGTGTTTCATCACCCACATCCTCCTGAAAATTAAAGGAGTACATTTGGAAAGTCACATCAGCATGGTTCACATAGTGAAACACTCATTTGAACACTCACCTGTTCCTCAGGATCACAGGAGATGTTGGGCTCTGCAGGTGGAGCAGCTCAATATTCTCCCCCTCCACTGAACACAACACATGCAATGGAATGTCATGACAGTACAAATGCACACACTGTACAGAGTGATTGTGATATTACTCTGCACATAAAGGGTGGACAATCCTGCCACCTGGGTCCGACTGGACGCCTCCCTCCACCCCTCCATAATGGGCCTCCACCCCTCCACAATGAGCCTCCACCTCTCCATAATGGGCCTCCATCAATTGTTGGCCAATGCCACCTCCTCTGCAGGCATGAAAGCTTCAGGAGGTCCGCCACCTGTCGCCTTCGCACCAACCTTTTTCTTTTTGCCTGTGAAACATAGAAACAAGCTATTAACTAGTGCTTAGACACACTGCATATCTCATAATGAGTAGACATATTAATGCATTAAATATTAATACATGGGCGTACCACTTGAAATGATGTTTGAAATTATACATACTGAGTAACCTCCCAGAAATTGAACTTTAGGAGACATTATATTAATTAACAGTGATTAAAAGACCCAGTTTTGACATGTGAAGCATCTACACGCCTCTGTATTTTTTAAAAGTATTTTAGTTATTTTCTAACATTTAAATAGTCTAATAAATAAGATCATGAGACAATGCACATGAACTTACGCATTTATTAGGTCAGCAATACGTTGCCAACAAGCCTGCGTGTCTGGCTGCTGCGGTGTTGGACTTGCACTGCAGCACTGATTTCTGTCCCTCGTAGCCTTGCATGGTTAGTGTAGATTCTTTCTGCGTGAAGTATGGCGATCGCGCTTTAATTCGCAACGGTGACTTGCACTGTTGAACGCACTCCATTTATATGAATGCGAACAGACTGTGATAAGTCAACTGTCACTCAACAAATCAACATCTTAACTGGCGTCGTAGTATCGATTAACATCACCTGAGACAACCGCGTTTAGTTAAACGTGAGTTTGCACTTAAATCAGAGTTAGTTAAAGGCGCAGCTCTCCTGCTGCGTTTACCCGTATCCAACCTGCTTACCTCACTCCCTTGACGCTCCCGAATAAGCTCGTTAATCAGTGCAGTTGTTGTAGAATTTGGTCTTCAGGAAGGTGGATCTCCAGAATCCAGGATTGGAGACCAAGGTCTAACATCTTTAATCATGTTTTCATGCCAATGTAGCCTTTAGCATCTTTAGCCGTATTTTTTCAGTCCCCCCCTCATCCAGTACCAACACATCCCATAATGATCGGATTGGTTGCCGTGTGGATCTCATTTGTATAAAGTTGTAAATTCCGTCTTAATTTCTCTTTAAATTTGCACCATCAGAGTGACCTTATCAATAACAGTGAAACTGGAGCACTGAAAACGGTGTGTGTGTGTGTGTGTGTGTGTGTGTGTGTGTGCAGTGAGGAGAAGGAGAGGAAAACAGTGCAGAGCCCTGAACAAACAGATGGTGAGTGATACAGCTTTTAAAACCTTTTTTACACACATACACACACACACACACAGTCTCTGTGCAGTACGTGGGTGCAATCAGTGAAGTGTTACGGTGAGAGATTATGATCCGGTTGTGAATTTGGCTCTTGTTAAAGCTTCTCCTTCATGAACTTTCTGCAGCTCATTTTTCTTCTGTAAACATAAATATATCACTCTATATTATGCACTTTATCAGAAACACCACCCTGTCCTTCCATACACTGGCCACTTTATTACAAACACTTTAAGAATGATCCACCACCCTCAATAATATCTGTACATCAGCAGATCTGTGTTCAGAAACTAATCAGAGATGAACAGAGTTTAGTATGATAAACTGAGAAACTGGAGTCGAGTCTGATCAACTGATAAACTGAAGTTAAGTCTTATAAACTGAGAAACTGGAGTCGAGTCTGATAAATTGAAGTAGAGTCTGATATACTGAAGACAGATCTGATAAACTGATAAACTGGAGTCAAGTCTGATAAACTGATAAATTGAAGACAGATCTGATAAACTGATAAACTGGAGTCGAGTCTGATAAACCAGAGTTGAGTCTGATAAACTGATCAACTGGACTACAGTCCTGAACTTGAATAGAGGGTATAGAAGGGAGAGGTTTCTGATTAAGTGGTCACTGAGTGAAAATGCAAGGTGTTTCTAATAAAGCAGCCAGTGAGTGTACACCATTTTAAAAAAGTTTTAAATATGTAATATTTTTAATATGTAATTTTTTTTTTCAAAAAGCATATACAATAAATAAGTAAACATACAATATTTCAATGTATTATTTCTGTTTATATAATCGTTCCATTATTGAAGCTTGTAGGACATTCTAGTGACTCTTTACTCTCTAACAGGGGGGAGAAAGAAACACAGAGAGAGAACAAATGAAAGAAAGTGTGAGAGAGACAGTATGTCAAATGTGAACGAATTATGGGGGAAAAGGGAAAAAAGAAAGAAAGAAATAAAGAAAAAGAAAGAAAGAAAGAAAAATAAAGAAAGAGAAAGAAAAGGTACAGGAAGTGAGAGAAGAGGGGAGAGAGGAGACAGGGAGAAAAGAAAAAGAATATATATTTATAAATATGGGGAGGGGGGTATAGAAGATAGAGAGTGTAAGAAAAGAAAGAAAGAAGGATCAGCAGGGGAAGAGAGGAATGAGAGCGAGAACAGGGAAAGGAGAGAAGAGAAAAGAGAAATGAGAGAAAGAAGAGAGAGGGGAGAGAGGGAGAGAGAGCGAGAGGGGGGCAGGGGGGTAGGGGGGCTCTTTGAATTTGCCCACACAAATTCACAGTCATAGATGACTCATTCAGATGCAGCAGAACAAAAGACACACACACACACACTTTCACACACTGAGCAGAATACAGAAACTCCCTGCCGAGTGGCAAAAACACACACTGAGCTGGAGTGGGTTTAGAATTACACACACACACACAGACATATACAAACAGACGCACATACACACACACACACACACACACACACACACACACTCAGGTCTTCAGCATATATGTCCAACTTAAAAGTTGAGTCACACAAATCTTTTCATCCTCAAAACTTCTCTGGACCCTCAAACCACATCCAGCTCTTCATTAAGGTGATCAGACTAGTGGATGTGGATTAGGACACAGTATGACTTACTGTGAGCTGTAAAAATGAACTGAACTTCAGCGTCGAGCCAAACACTGCAGCGCCTTTTCACACAACTGGGTCTGTTTTTGTTTTCACAAACCGCCTCAGGAGCAGGAGCGATGATCTAGAGTTTCTGTGACATCACAAATACAGAGGAATCTGATTCAAGATCAGTCCTGCTTTCTGAACAACAACACTGTTGTCGTCTGAAACGCTGAAAAGTTCAGTTCACTTGTGTCACTTGTGTCTGATCTCCTGCTGAATTTGTAAAAACGAACAGTCTAATTTATGAGGTAGTTTCATTTTTATGGAGATAGACAGAATATCAACCAAACATCAAGAAAGGATATGTTACATAAATTGATTTGCGCATCACTGAGTGAAATAAGTATTTGATACCCAAGCAAAACACGACTTAGTACTGGGTGGAGAAACCCTTGTTCACAAACACAGCAGTGACGTTTCTTGTAGTCGGTCACCAGGTTTGCACACATCTCAGGAGGGATTCTGGCCCACTCCTCTTTACAGAAGCTCTCTAAATCCTTCACGTTTCTTGGCTGCTGCTTGGAAACTTGAAGCTTCAGCTCTTTCAAAGATTTTCTATAGGACTGAGGTCTGGCTAGGCCACTCCAAGACCTTAATGTGTTTCTTCATTAGCCACTCATTTGCTACCTTGGCAGTATGTTTTGGGTCATTGTGATGCTGGAAGACCCACAACCCATATTCAGTGTTCTGGCTGAGAGAAGGAGGTTCTCATCCAAGATTTTACAGTACATGGTCCCATCAATTGGCCCCTAAATGCGGTGAAGTCATCCCCAAGCATCCCCAAGCCACCTCCATGCTTGACTGTGGGGACGGTGTTCTTTGGATCATACTCAGCATTTCTCTTCTTCCTAACATGGCGGGTTGAGTTGATGCTGAGCCCGGTCTCACGAGTTTTCATAAAGCCATCACGATATACAATGTAATCAAAATACATGCTGCGATCACACTTTAGGGTTTTTTTGTGCCCTAAAGCATGATCGCAGCACGTATTTTGATTACATTGTATATCGTGATGGCTGCACGAAAAGTCGTGAGATCGGGTCGTGATGCCAAAGAACTCGATTTTGGTCTCATCTGATCACAGCACTTTCCCCCAAGCCTTCTATGAATCGTATAGATGTTCACTGGCAAACTTAATATTGCCTGTACATGTGCTTTCTTGAGCAGGAGGACCTTGCGGGCACTGCAAGATTTCAGTACATTATGATGTAGTGTGTTACCCATGGTGTTCTTAATGACTGTGGTCCCAACTGCCTTCAGATCATTAAGAAACTCCTCCCGTGTAGTTCTGGGCTGATCCCTCACCTTTCTCATGATCGTCCACCCCATGAGGCAAGATACTGCATGGAGCTCCAGACTGAGGGCAATTGATGGTCATTTTATATTTCATGCATTTCCGAA
>JBBJLS010000018.1:18963659-18983680 GCA_037577275.1 Bryconaethiops microstoma
TTCCGTATTACTTCAATCACGTCTTCTCCGTCGTACCGTGTATTCTCCGTACGACATCATGTACCGAACCGTGACCCATGTACCCTGATGGTTCGGTACGAATACATGTACCGTTACAGCCCTAGCAAATAATGAGTGAATGAATGAATAAATAAAGGTTTATTGTACATGAACAATTTATTTGGGGAATTTGATGCTTGTAAATTGAGTACCTTGTAAATTGTATTTATAGTAAATTGTATTTATTGTATACTGTAATACGTTTTTTTAATGACCCCCACACATACATCGAACAAAAGCTTGTATTTCCAGAATAAATTACTTTATTAAAGAATAATGAAACCTTCTCTCCTTATAAAGTATGTAAACATGAAAATATTTTTGAGGTTTGTGTGTGTGTGTATGTGTGTGTATGTATGTGTGTGTGTGTGTGTGTGTGTGTGTGTGTGTGTGTGTGTGTGTGTGTTAGGGTCGCTCTGGCAGTGTTACACTCAGTCCTCTGTCTCTCTGTCCTCCAGTCCTCCTGTGTGTGTGTGAGTGTGTGTGTGTGTGTGTGTGTGTGTGTGATTGTGAGTGTGTGTGTGTGTGTGTGTGCATGTCTCTCTGGCAGTGTTACACTCAGTCCTCTGTCTCTTGGTCCTCCAGTCCTCCTGTGAGATTCCAGTCGTGCTAGACTGTCTGTCCCTCATTGTCCCTCATAATCGCATAATTGACAGCAGCCAGCTCTGACCTTTACTGCAGATCAGCGTGGGACCACACAACGTCCAGCACTGTGGAGACATCTCGGGACACCTGAGGGAGTCAGTAGTGAGAGAGGGCAAGACCAGTTTCCTTCCCAGCACTGGGACATCCCAAAACCAGCAAACAAACACAGAACACAGGACTACTCCTTTACCCTTCAGTAATAATGATAATGATAATAATAATAATATGCGTATATCATAATATTATTATTTACAGTCATCAACAATAATCAGTCATGAATATATATTAATAATATAATTACAATAATCTTCATCAAAAATAATTATAATTGTCAGCAGGAAAATCTAACAATAGTAAGAAGAAAAAGAAAAGGAACCACATGTGTGTGTGCGGGCAGGTGGAGGGGGACTGGACCGTGTAGTGGATGCTGGTGTTGTGTGTGTGTGTGTGTGTGTGTGTGTGTGTGTGTGTGTGTGTGTGTGTGTGTGCAGATGTGGGTCAGGGCAGTGGGTATCTATATTAAGCTCAGCTCTGACCTCCAGCATTCCTGCTGTCCACTCCACTGCATAAGACACACCAGAACACAACTGTTACTGTCAGTCAGCTGCTCTTACACACAGACACTCATACTCATATACACACACATACACACACACACACATACTCATACACTCATACCCCACACACTTATACACATATACACACACTCATCCACTCAAGCACACACACACACACACACACACACACGGTCATATTTATACACACACACACACACATACACTTTCACACTTCCTCATACACTCATAGATACATGCAATCATATACATACATAAACACACATACACACAAACACACACACACACCCACAGATGCATGCACCACAAACTCACTATGCATGGCCTGCCCTTTGTAAACACACTATAAAGCTGACTGTGTCATTTCAGTCTAAGACAGTATTGTACATATGATATAAACATGTAATCTTCACCATGCATTTTTAGAAATGATGATGATTTATTCAGTAATTAGGTTGTGACATTGATGTGTGAGTTCTGCAGTCCTGAGAGGAGGTGCAGAACCGCACACCCTGAGGGTTTAAGGGGTTAAAAATGTTCCACATCTCACACACAGGTGTGAACCATCACCTGCTGGTGCTGCACTTCATGCTGCTCAGCCAGGTTAGCGGGTGTCCCCTCTGTTAGGCCATTACGTGGCTAGATTGGCGAACTTCTCCGCTATTCAGCTAGCCAATGTTTGGTGGCTTTCCTGCCCCTCACAAAAAACTGCAGCTATTATGAAATTGACTGCATTATTTACACTGCAGTGTGTTGCAGTCGAATGCAGTATGTTAGAGACAAACGCAGTTAAAATGTAGTTGCAATACTGCAGTTTACCCAACATACAGTTTGTGTCCGAAAAATATGTGACTGCAATTGAATGCATGTAAAACTGCAGTGTTTATGTAAGGAGCTCTATGTTTAGTTTGGTAAGCTCCTTTATGACTGTCTAGTTTGGTTATCTTCCCTGGTGACTGGATGCAGGTATGCTGGAGTACCAGCTAAACCAGTGCTAGACAATTTAACCAAAATTAATTAGCTCAGATCAAAATTCTGATTTTTAGATCATTCGCATTATTCACATTATTAGTTTAAACCACCAGGAACCAACAGGAACTTTGAAAAGTTTCTAGGATTTTTTTCAGCTTTGCTACTCTTTGGCTACTTTGGCTAGCTTCTAAGGTGTTTGAGTGGTCTTCCCAGGTGTTTGGCTATTTCTCCCTCATGTTTAGCTCATTTCACTAGTGTTTGACTAGTTTTCTCTGGTATTTGGCTTGGTTCTCATGTGTTGAGCTAGTTTCCAAGTTGTTTAGTTAGTTTTCTCTGGTGTTTGACCAGTTTAATGGGTGAATCGCTTCTCTGAGGTTTGACTAGTTTCCTGATGTTTGCCTAGTTTAATTGTTTTTTGGCTAGCTTTCCTTGTTGTTTGCCCGGTTTCATTTGTGTTTGACTAGCTTTTCTGGTGTTTGGCCAGTTTGGCTGATATAACAGGTTGCTCAGTGTGGAATTCATTAAATGCCCTGGACCACAGGGCAGTTAACGGCAGTAATGTGTTCATATGGCCGGGACGGACACCTGATAGTGTCTGCCAGTGAGGAACGAGAGGCACGCAGCTAGGGAACACCATTAGAATCCCCGAACGCCCGAAAGCAACATGATCTCAAGTGGTCAGCAGGGTGGGGCATTGCATTCTTTGTAGTGTCACAGCACACACATACACAGAGGACTGAGAAATGTTCCAGGCCAGAGAAGTGCTAAGGGTCAGAAAAGCCATGGAAAGAATTTAAAATGTGTCTGTTCCACTAAATCATGTGGTCAAGCACAAGTCAACAGGCCTCAAATTTTCATTTCTGCAAAAGTGTAATTGGTCAATGGACAGAATGAGTTCAAAGACTGACAGATGGATTACCACCACCTTGGTATGAGTTGTATTGATTAGTGTCGTGGTCGGGGCATATTTAGGATACTAACCCTAACCCTAACCCTAATCAGTGATAATAAAATCTGGACGAATTGGATGGTGCTTTGGGCCCTTTACTGCTGCTCAATGAAGCACAATGACTGTGAGATTCAAATATTATGGGATCACATTGGGTAATTAAGCAGAATTTTAAATCAGTTCCTTCTTCATTGCATACCCTTTACAGTTGGTGATTGTGTGAAGTCCACAAGTCAGGTGATCTCCATGCATCTTCACTGGTTCTCTGAAAGGCCTGTCATGCAGCCTTTTTAATTTTGCTTTCTGCTGGGGGCTTTTGGCATTCAGTCAGGGGTTCAAGGTCAGGTTATTATACTGAAAAGCTCTATAGTTGCATCTAGTCAATAAAGTAAACAGCTTAATTATCCTGTAATTTCTGTGATTTTCATGTGGTTCACACATGTATATCGCCCTGAATTAAAGCATGTGCTGCAGCGCAGAAAAAAATACAAATTCTATCAGTGTCCAGTTATTTTTTGACTGCACTATATCTTGTGCTTTTGAAACCTGTTATATTTCTTTATTTGGCCTTACATTCTTTTTCCTGGTCGTATTTGGTCCTCATAATTGATAATAAGATCTGCTCTGTTTTTCAGACTCAGAGAGGGAGTTGGAGGACAGCCATGGTCATTCAGAAGCCAAGAGTCCAGCTGTAGGTGCCCACCACATTTGTGTATGCTATTGTTTGACCCCAAAGGTGTCAAATCCCATTCTAAAAGTGCTGATTTGGCTGTAGGGTTTTGCTCCAAACAAGCAGGAGCCTCACCTGATCAGTTGTTTGAAGACTGAGACCAAGGGCAACCAGGTGTGCCCTTGATGGTTTGGAAAGAGAACGTGCAGCTACACCAGCCCTCTGCTGACACCACTGGTCAGCTTGCAAAGTATGTCCAATGCTATCAGACAGTATTAATTCTGTGTTTATTTGAAGAATGACGGTGCCTTCTCACCGAAAAAGTGTTCCAGCCATGTTACATATCATGAAGGTATAATACACTCTTCCTAAGCGATATATCTAAAATATCCGTCCACACCCTGCATTAGCATTTTTCCTGGGTGATCTGATCACACGACATCTCACTGTCACGGTATGTGATCAGTTCACACAAGGCAGATGTTAGTACCAGGTAAGATGAGGTATCTGTGCAGTCGTACCCAAACAAGCCACACATTTCCGTTCTGGTACAAAATAACAGGACCTGCTTCAGGTAGTGCTACTGCGGTTCTTCAAATCAGTTACTACTAGGAACTGAATTCATAAAGAAATATCTCCAGCATGATGGTCAGATAGCTGTAAACAAACTTGATTGGTCTGGTCAGGTCAAGTCAAGTAGGTGTTTATTGTCATTTGAACTGTATACACAATACTTAGTAGTGATGTATGGGCTCACCTGTGATTCCCATGACCCATGGGTTGGGTGTATTTGGGTTAGTTTTTTAGCTTATACTAATAAATTATTAGCTTTTTAGGTCAAAATATAACATATAACATACATTAAAAAAAAGTGAAACTATTTTAAAACACAAATGTGAATAATATAATAGGACAGGACAATACACTGTGCAGGCTACAAGAAATAGACAGAGTAGCAAATGAGAGTGAATTGTATGTATCCTCCCCTGTACTGCAAACAATTTGACTAATGATGCACACATAAATGCAGCCAATGGCAAAAACCACACAGAAGGCACATGCCGAGAGCTTGCAAACACCAAAATGAGAAATGAAAAACACTATGATTTTGTGGTCCTAGGGCATAAATAAAGACTTCAAATCCTCCAACTGACTAGTCTCAAAGACAAAACTGATCTAATCTTGTTTGGTTCTTCTCCTTCTGTGTATTTTTATGAGCAGATAAAAGACAAAAAGCGCTCACCTCCTTCAGACAGGCCTCCCTCTGCCACCCAACTCAGCCAGCACCACTGCATCACCCCGGACGAGCAGGACAGTCCAGAAAGAGTTGTGAGTACCGTTTACAATTTCAAGTGTTTTTTCAACCAGCTCTCATCCTGAAACGTGGATAGATCCCCTTAAAGAGTTGCACCAAGGAGGACATTGTGAGGAACATCCCCATCACCGAGCACAAGGATGAATCACAGGGAGGAACCGGTATACGAAAGGAGAAAGCCCCTAACATCACCAAGAACACCTCCATTCACAGCTTGCAAAAACATGCACCCTGTATGAACTGGTCATAAGTGGACAACTACAATTACAGGTGTGAACAGTTTCCAACATGTCTTGGAGATGTTCTGATCACCTGAACCACCTTTGGACATGCCAGGTATGCATGTGACCACATCACATCTACAGTGTTAAAATGTAAGCATGTCGGCGTGTCCCCAGTGGCAAAGAAGGATCACAGTGCATCGCTGCAGAACTGAAAGAAGTTGTGTAGCTTCTTTTTTTTCTCGTCTTCCTTTTTTTTTATGTCGATTGTCCATGCTGTCTAACTACTTGTACAGCCCAAAGACGAACACGAGTTAGTATTTGCATGACATTTTTGTGCAGCAAGAGACTGAAGCAGTAATTGTGCAGGGTAATCCTCCTCTAGTCATGATCCCTGGTCATTAGTAGACACATGAAAATACCAGGAAGGAACACTGAGAGGAAACAAGACCCAAAACAAGAACTATCCTCTGATTGCATGGTAACTGTGGCAACTGTGGCAACTGTGGTTGTTACAATGGTGTTGCTTGGTGGTTACTATGGCACTGCAGGTGGTTGCTAAGGTTTAGCTAGCCGGTTGCTGTGGTAACTGTAGTGGTTGCTATGGTGTTGCTAGGTGGTTGCTGTGATGCTTTAAGTGGTTGCTAAAGTGTTGCTGTGGTTTCACAGGATTAATGTCAAAAAGACAGTGTCTCTCATCCTTTCTTTCCACATATTTTTTTAATGACCAGTTAAATTAGCAGTTTCTGGACACTGTCCAAGTAGTGGCATATACCCAAACTTTTACACTGAGAGAGAGGCATCCAAACCATTGTTTTATGGACAAAAAATTCCACTGTCAACAGAAATCAAACTAGCGAGGTTTTGATCCTCTTATTCAGCACACCGTATTTAACTGTTCACCCATGGTCGGGGCCCCCACTGGCAGGCATTAACTTGCTGTCTATTACCAAGCCATTTATGGTTAAGGAGGCCTGAAAATGGGTGGAGTGGACTGTTCACACCTGAAAATGCTGTCTGCTTGAGCAAAAAACACCTGGTTCAGTTGAACTTTTAAACTAACACATCTTTGACTCGTTCCATTCACAGGGCTCATCTCTTCTAACACTGTGTGTTTAGCGGCTGCTTTCTCCTCCACGCTACAGCGTTTTATTTGGCTCTCTGCCATCAGGTCACCGGATTACGTGACGTCGCATTGGCCAACATTCAATGAATGCAGGTCCATGGGCAAAATTATTGATTTTAAGTAATCAATACTCAGCTCCTGATCAACCAATCAAAAAACTGAATACACACACAATACACTGGATATTAACATACATTTTGGCATTGGAACTGTTCCAAAATTCTGAACAAGCTTGTCCGAGAAGCAGTACCTCTATTCAGCTATAAAAATAGGAATAACTAGATTGCATTTTCACTAGAAAATGTCAAGTTTCATTGCTATGGTAATTGTGGTTGTTACAAGGTGGTTCCTATAGTGTTGCTACGTGGTTACTGATGGTTGCTATGGTTCTAATGGTGTTACTAGGTGGTTATTAATGGGCAGACATCTGGTTCCATTCACCACCTCTGAATTTCTCCAGAACAGAGTGTCTCACATCAAACCTGTTCTGAACACTTCTGTTTACACCATAAACGCTTAATTTTGGAAATGGAATTCCCCTTAAAAGGGAGGGTATGCCCATGGCCACAGCACAGATTAAAATAGTGCAGAGAATAAAGTTGCCACCTAGGAAAACCTGCTCTCATTCTCAAATTAAAGGACTATGGTTTCTTAAAGTCCTGAAAAAAGACACATTTTTCACCTTCCGCCAACAAACAAAAACAGGGGGTGTGGGCGCTACGCTTGTGTACATGGAGACAAACACTGAGAAAATCTCTGTTGAGCATAAAACGCGCTGGTAAATTAACCTATCACACTACCACACATTTTTCACCCAGATAATTAATAATAAAATGAAAACTTAAGAACAATAATGTGATTGCTTCCACAATCACACTACTTACAGTCTCAAACAAACAGTATTGAATTAGATAACTCCAGTTCTCGTCTTGGAGTATCCTTCATCTGCACATTCTAGTGTTTTTCCTTCTTTAATAATCTCTGGAACTAAGGAAGTTTTCTTTATGTAGCTCAGGGGTGTCCAATTCCAGTCCTGAAGGGTCCACCGTTTGGTGGTTCTCCTGTTCAAACCCACCACTAAACATGGTGATTAGCATGTGAGTTGAACCAGGTGTGTCTGAGCAGAGAGATCCCCAAACTGTTCTGGACTTTAGAGCTCCATCACCAGAACATGGGCACCCTTGACTTGAATCAAGTGAGTTGGAGCAGGAGGACTAAACTATGCAGGACTGGTGTCCTCCAGGATGAGTGTCCTCCAGTTATTGCCACTTTGTGGTTGGACGAGCAGATCCAGTAGAATTCACAATGATTGGAAAAGTATCTAAGTGGTTCACAGAGAATCAAACTTGTCTGTTGATAACACAAACATCTGTACTTTCTTTCAGGTTCAGAAGGAGAAACTCCATGCAGAACTAAAGCAAGTTCTAAGTCAAAAGAGAAGCCACCTGAAGGACTGTCACTCCGCCCTTGCAGAGATGGATCCTCCTGAGAAGAAGCGTGAATCTGCGGTAATCTTCATAACCATAATCATTCTTTTCTCACTACAAGAGAATGATGTATTTTACAGAAACCCATATTGGTTCTTACCATAAGACACACTTTTTTATTTTTTGATTAGCCACCGTCTTTGACTGGAAAATAATTGCCCATTATGATTTTTCTGAGTAAAACAAAGGTTCAGTAAAAAATTATCCCCATTGGCCTACTGCCAAGAGTAGTCAGTCAGCCAAGACATGTTTGGTGTTTGAAGTGTCCTTCTTTAATTTGAACATCACAAAAGCTCTATTTAGCTTAAGTCTGTTTGAGATTACTTAACAAACTGACACAATGTAATTGCTGTATATTGGTGTACAGTGGAGTTCTAAAATCAACAACTTAAAATAAATTTTTACAATATTAATTGTTAATGGACACAGGAAGAAGGCCATGGATCACAGTTGGTAGAGGTCGTGGTGGAGACAGAGGCTGAAGCAGGAGCCAGTGGATACAGTGTTGTTGGAGGAGGGGAGAGGGGCATTTTTGTAAAAGAAGTACTGAAAGATTCTCCAGCGGCAAAGCAACTGAGCCTCCAAAAAGGTGAAAAAAGAGCATAGTATTCTGCAGAACATCACATGTCCTCTTCTGGCCAATATGAATACTTTCTTTGAAAGCCAATAATAAAATATTTTGAGATCTGTAGTGAAAAAAAGTGCATGTTTGTGTTGATTCCGTAATCAATTCGGAGTTTGGTGCAACTGTGAGTTACTCTTTGAATCATTGTGTGCTCTTGTAGGAGACCAGCTGCTTAGTGCCAGGGTGTATTTTGATAACGTGAAATATGAGGATGCTCTGAAGATCCTTCAGTGTGCAGAACCTTACAAAGTGTCATTCTTCTTGAAGAGGACTGTACCTCAAAGTGATGTCAGCAGTCGCCCAGGTGCAACAAATGTTGAGCTAAGAGGACCTAAGGCCAAGATCCAAAGAATGGTACAGCCCGTAATCCTATGCACTGATACACTTTGGATTGGTTGCATATGATTAAAAGCTGCAGTGTTACTCGTAGATGTTACCTTCATTTGGCTGTAATGATTCTCATAGGAAAACTTGTTCTTCACATTCTGTTGCAGAGTGTCAAAAGTGTTAAACCGTTCAAGGCCAAAAAGAAAATAGGAGGAAGATTTGGACTGAAAAGACTGAAAGAGAACAAGAAAGCACAAGCCAGAGCAGAAATGGACATTGACGGTTCACCAGCCAGGACGGACTTAAATTCTGTTGATGTGGAGTTTGCCTTTCCAAAGTTTAAGCTGAGGAAACGTGGTAAAGCCCTGGCGGAGGGATCAGGGCAACTAGAAGGAGTGATCGCCAGCGGCAGGAAGAAAAGGAAGATCAGGTTTCCAAGGACAAAGACAAAGTCCACTGCAGGAGGTGTGGAAAGGGACACCATGGACATTTCAGCACCAAAAGGGGAGACAGGGATATCTGGAGCAAAAGTTAAAGTCAAAGGAAAGGGCCCAAAGTTTGGAATGCATTTTCCTCATACAAAAAAATCTAAAATAGACTCATCCTTGGATGACAGTGAGGCTAAATTTAATACACCTTCTGTGGAATTTGATTTCAGTTTGCCCAAATTCAAGGTGGATGCTGAAGTGATGGTACCCAAAGGAGATTCAGATAACTCTAACACCAAGACGAGAATGCCAAAAGTCAAACTGCCAAAGCTAAGACTCTCTCAACACTCAGATGATGGTGAAGCCACCACAGAAATGGAAGCGCATGGAAAAACTAAATTAAAGATGCCAACAATTGACATTGCTGCACCAAATGTGGATGTGGACATACATATTCCTAAGACCACAGAAATGGCTGATTTCAAAGATGCTGGAATGTGTGATCCAAATGTGAAAGGAATGAAAATCAGCATGCCAGATGTTGATATATCACTACCAAAACTAGGCCTAGACACGAAGGAATCATTTGGAGATGAGATTGATGGATCCCTGGCTAAAGGGTCAAAAATTGTCCTTCCAAAAGTTGATATTGTAATGCCCAGTATTGACACATCGAATGCTAGTTTCCCATCACTAGATATTGCTGTACCAAGGATAACTGGGAAAGACATTGATGTTGAAGGGCATACAAGTACTGGGACAAAATTTGACATGCCAAAATTAGACATCTCCTTGCCAAAAATAACATCCCCTGAAGGCAAAATCAGTGTTGAAGGATTTGATGGAAATGGGAAAGAATTTCACATGCCGTCAGTTGATTTATCCTTACCAAAAGGAAAACTGAAAGGAGATGTTTCTCTTAAGGATGATACTGAACATGGAAGCAAGTATCAAATGCCTCAAATCAATATTTCTCTTCCTAAAATTAACTTACCAACAGGTGAAATCTGTGTTGAAGAACATAACGTTAAAGGTGGAAAGTTCAACATACCATCCGTTGACATAGCACTGCCAACAGGAAAACTAGAAGGGTCTACTGAATTTGAGGAAGGTAAATCTGGGAAAGGAGGAAAGTTTGAACTGCCCAAAATTGATATATCCATGTGCAAGGTAAAGGCTCCTGAGATTGATATTTCAATGCCAAAAATGAAATTACCAGAGGGGGAAGTAAATGTTGTAGGATCCGACATCAAAACAGGAAAATTCAGCTTGCCGTCTGTTGATATATCCCTACCAAAAGGAAAGGCAGAAGGAGAAATTGCCATTGAGGGACATTCTGGGAAAGGAGGAAAATTCGAAATGCCAAAACTCGATTTCTCCCTACCAAAAATGAAATTACCCGAAGGTGAAATCAATGTGGAAGGTCCTGAAATCAAGGGTGGCAAGTTCCACATGCCCTCTTTTGATATCTCTATACCAAAACCTAAGGTAGAGGGAGATGTCAGAATTGATGGAGGAACCAAAAAGCAAGGCAAGTTCAAAATGCCCAAATTTGACATTTCTTTACCCCACATGAAATCAGCGGGTGGTGACATCAGTGTTGAAGGACCTGACATCAAAGGTGGGAAGATCCATATGCCAGACATTGACATCTCATTGCCAAAAGGAAAAGCAAAGGGAGCGGCTGATCTTGAAGGCGATGCCAGTAAAGGTGGAAAGTTCCATATGCCCCAAGTTGATCTTTCTCTACCAAAAATGAAATCCCCAGATGTACATCTAAACGTTGAGGGATCTAAAGGTGGAAATATCAGCTTGCCATCTGTAGAGCTTTCTCTGCCCCGAGGAAAGGTGGAGGGAGAACTTGATGCTGAGGTTTCTGGAAAAGGGGGAAAGTTCGAAATGCCCAAATTTGATATATCTCTGCCCAAGGTGAAAGCTCCTGAGATTGATATTTCAATGCCAAAAATGAAATTTCCAGAAGGAGAGGTCAGTGTTGAAGGCCCAGATGTAAAAACAGGAAAATTCAACCTGCCATCCATTGACATATCACTTCCAAAAGCAAAGGCAGAAGAAGAAATTGGCATTGAAGGACATTCTGGGAAAGGTGGAAAATTCGAAATGCCAAAACTTGATATCTCCCTACCAAAAATGAAATTACCCGAAGGTGAAATCAATGTGGAAGGTCCTGAGATCAAGGGTGGCAAGTTCCACATGCCCTCTGTTGATATCTCTGTACCAAAACCTAAGGTAGAAGGAAATGTCAGCCTTGATGGAGAAACCAAAAAGCAAGGCAAGTTCAAAATGCCCAAATTTGACATTTCTTTACCCCACATGAAATCAGCAGGTGGTGACATCAGTATTGAAGCACCCGACATCAAAGGTGGGAAGATCCATATGCCAGACATTGACATCTCATTGCCAACAGGAAAAGCAAAGTGTGCGGCTGATCTTGAAAGCGATGCCAGTAAAGGTAGAAAGTTCTATATGCCCCATGTTGACCTTTCTCTACCAAAAATGAAATCCCCAGATGTACATCTCAATGTTGAGGGATCTAAAGGTGGAAATATCAGCTTGCCAACTGTAGAGCTTTCTCTGCCTCGAGGAAAAGTGGAGGGAGAACTTGATGCTGAGGTTTCTGGAAATAGGGGAAAGTTTGAAATGCCCAAATTTGATATATCTCTGCCCAAGGTGAAGGCTCCTGAGATTGACGTTTCAATGCCAAAAATGAAATTGCCAGAAGGAGAGGTCAGTGTTAAGGGCCCAGATGTAAAAACAGGAAAATTCAGCCTGCCATCCATTGAAATATCACTTCCAAAAGGAAAAGCAGAAGGAGAAATTGATATTGAGGGACATTCTGGGAAAGAAGGAAAATTCGAAATGCCAAAACTTGATATCTCCCTACCCAAAAAGAAACTACCTGAAGGTGAAATGAATGTGGAAGGTCCTGAAATCAAGGGTGGCAAGTTTCATATACCTGACATTGATATATCATTACCAAATGTTAAGGCAAAGGGAGCGGCTGACCTTAAAGTTGGTGATGGTAAAAGGGGAAAATTTCACATGCCTCAAGTAGACCTTTCTCTGTCAGATGTTAAAAATAAAAGTATCTCTGACAGCAACATTAGCGGAAGTACAGGTGGAAACTTAAAGCTGCCAACGGTGAAGCTACCAGCTGTTGATATATCTGCACCTAGAGTTGACCTTGAATTTGGTCTTCCAAAAGCAAGAGACAGTGATAGAGAAGATATTCAGCTTCTTAAAGCTGAAGGCAGTAGACCATCTTCTGGAGCAAGTTTTGAGGTCCCAGACGTGACTCTAAAAATACCTAAAGTCTCTCTCCCCAAATTTGGTGGAAAATTTAAGAGTGGAGAAGTAGAAAGCCCTGATATATCTGCTGATTTGGATGTGGAGAGACAGACCCTATCTGTCGATATAGAAAATGATGGAAAAATGAAAATGAAGAAGCCAAAAATCAAAATACCCTCATTTGGTATATCTAAAAAGACTGCAGATTTAAGAGGTACAGAAGTTGAAATGAAGATACAAGCGGGTGAAGCAGACATTGCAAAACCAGAAATCAAAGTGGAAGGTCACGAGGACAAAGCTAAACACAAACTCAAACTACCAAAATTTAAGATACCTAAAGTAAAACTCCCAGAAGATGATGGGGATATTTCACTTGATGTTGAAGGAAAAGGGAAAGGTGATTTTAAGTCTCCATCATTGGACATGAAAGGGAAGGTAAAAATGCCATCAGTTGAGATATCTCTGCCAACAGCAAATATACCAGAACGTGAGGCATTGTTACCAAAAACTGAGGTTGATGTATCTGAGGCAGATATTAAAGGTTATGAGGGAAGCTTAAAAATTCCAAAGATCCCAACTATTGATATATCAGTGCCTAAAGTTGATCTGGATGTTGCCCTTCCAAAGGTAACAAGTGATCCATCTGTTAACTCAAGTTCTCCAGACATTAACATTGAAACTCAGAAATTAAAGATGCCACATATAAAAATGCCAAAAGTAGACATGTCATTACCCCATTGGAGAACAGGGGGTCCTGAAACACCAGAACTGGAGGTAGAAGGGAAAGGTGGTAAATTCAAGATGCCAAAAATTACAATGCCAACAGTGGACATATCACTACCACATAGTAAAACTGGAGAAGTGGTTGCTTTAGACTTGGAAATGAAAGGAAAAGGTGGGAAATTCAAGATGCCTGATGTTAAAATGCCAAAAGTAGATATTTCACTTCCCCATGGGAAAGTTGACATAGATACTCCAGACCTCAAAACTGATGGACAAGATGGAAAATTCAAGATGCCAAACATTTCAATGCCTACAGTGGATATATCACTGCCCAAAGGTAGAACTAATATGGATCCACCAGAACTAGAATTAAAAGGAAAAGATGGGAAATTTGAGATACCCGATGTTAAAATACCTAAAGTGGATCTTTTCTTATCTCATGGTAAAGCAGACATCCATTCTCCAGATCTTGAAACTGAAGCACAAGATGGGAAATTCAAGATGCCAAAAGTTACAGTTCCAACAGTGGATATATCACTGCCCAAAGGGAGAATAGGAGAAATTGGTCCTCTGGAATTGCAAGCTGAAGGAGGTGGAAAATTAAAGATGCCTGACATTAAAATGCCAAAGTTAGATATATCTTTACCTGAGAGGAAAACATTGGACACTTCCAAATATGAAGCTGAAGCCAAAGGTGGAAAGTTCACAATGCCCAAAATCACAATGCCAGCGGTAGATATTTCATTACCACATGGACATACAGGACACTTTAGTCCTCCAGCACTGGATGCTGATGGAAAGGGTGGAGCTTTCAAGATACCAAAAGTTGACATATTAATACCTAAAGTTAAAATGGTAGACTCTGATACGCCAGAACTGGAAATTGAGGGAGGCAAATTCAAAAAGCCCTACATTAAAATACCAAAAGTGGACATATCTGTACCTGAAGTAAAAGCAGGAAACATTAATGTCCCAGAACTGGAAGTTGGAGGTGGTGGAAAATTCAAGATGCCAGAGGTGGATATTTCATTACCCAAAGGAATCAGGGGAGAAACAGAACCTCCTGAAGTGAAAATTGAGGGAAGAGCAGGCAAATTCAAGCTACCAGATGTCAAAATGCCCAAAATAGATATTTCATTGCCTCACAGTAAAGCTGGGGATGTCGATACTCCACAACTGGAAACTGGTGGACAGGATGGAAAATTCAAAATGGCAAGTATTACCATGCCAACAGTGGACATATCATTGCCCAAAGGGAAAAGGGGAGAAATAAGTGGTCCAGAATTAGAAGCTGAGGGAGGCTGGAAATTAAGGAAGCCAGAAATTAAAATGCCAACAGTAGATATATCACTCCCCAAAGGGAAAATGGGAGAGATTAATGCTCCAGAGCTGGAAACAGAAAGAGGGGACAACAAATTTAAAATCCCAAAAGTAGATTTATCTCTGTCTCCAGGAACATCTGGGGGAAAAAAAGCACCCAAGTCAAATGTTGACAGTAAGGCGGGATTCAAGATACCTAAGGTGGACATATCTTTGCCACAAGGAAAAACAGATGATCTAGAACTGGAGACTCAAGGGCAACAGGGCAAAATTAAGATGCCAAAAATTACAGTGCCAACAGTAGACATTTCTTTGCCGCATAGTAAAAAAGGAGACTCTGGGGCCATGGATTTAGAGGTCACGGGAGGTGGCAAATTCAAGATGCCGAAAGTAGAAATCTCACTGTCTGGGGATGGAAATGTATCGCTTCCTGCTAGTGATACCAAAGTGGAGGAAGAAGGTAGATTCAAAGTGGAAATGCCAACAACAGATACAGAGGGCCTGCCAGATGTTGACCTGAGCCTGTCTCCAACTAAGGGGAAAATAAAGGGGGCAAAAGTGAAAGGTACAAGATTCAACATTGGAATGCCCAAAGTTAAGTCTTCTGGACTGGAGACAGATATAAGTAAGTCAGGGAAAGTGGAAGCAGGGATTGGTGGAGAAGTAAAAATGAAAAAGCCTAAAGGAGAGGTTAATGTGGATTTGGGGGGTGGACAGGAATCCTATAAATTCAAGCTGCCTGAAGTAGAGATCTCTGGTCCTACCATCAAGAGCAAAGGCCAAGAAAAATCAGTATGTGCAGATCCCACTGATGAAGGTCATGGGTTCCGGTTGCCTAATATTGAAATCAAAGCCCCAAAGATTCCGGAATTAGATTTTGATATTGGAACCACCCAAGACGACAGTGGCGACGATACAGAGAATACAAAGGCACGTACCGCAGTCAAAATACCGAAGTTTGGTGTGGCTCTGCCTTACATAAGCTCACCTGAAGTCAAACTCAACATTAAATCACCAAAGTCCAAGGGCTACTCGGTCATCACAGGTCCTGAAGTAGAATACGAGGGCCCTCCAATGCCAAAAGTAAAAAAAGCAGTATTTGTTTTAATTAACCCCCAAGCGGAAGGCTCTGCTAATCTACCTGCTGAAGCCAGTGCAGATGCTGGAAGTGAGAAAGCCAAAGGGCCAAAGCTAAAACTGAAGCCAAGTTTTGGAAAGTCGCATTCAAAAGGTAAGGGAACAGATGCAAATGGTGATGAGGAGGAAACAGAAGGAAAGTCAAAGACGGGCATTTTTAAGTTGCCCAAAGTTGAGTTTTCCTCAATAAAAACAGGAGCATACAATGCAAATGATGGAGCAGGTCCCAGTGTAAATGGTGACAAAGATGACAAAGTAATTTTTGGAAAGCTGAAGCTGCCCAAAGTTGAATTTTCCTCGCCATACTCCAAAGATGTGGTCGAAGAGGAAGACTTAGAAATGGGTGCGAAACTCGGCAAGAAGGATGCCTCAGGAGATGCCAAAGATAGCAAAGGAGCCAAAGCCAAATCAGGAAAGATATCATTTCCAGGTTTCAGAAAAAAAACAATGAAGGGTGAGGAGGAGGAGACTGAAAGCAATGTGGTAGTGTCTTCGAAAGCAAGGACAGAGATGCTGGAAGAACGGGAAGGATCTGAGTCCCCCATTCCCAAGATTTCATTTGGTATCCTCTCAGGGAAAACATCTGGCCAACGAGAGGGTGGTTCCGAAGGACGTGTTCGAAGCAGCGGGCAAGAAGTGGAAGAAACTGAGGAGACAACTTGGTTCAAAGTGCCCAAAGTCACCCTCAGCTCTCAGCCCTCCACAGTCACACAAGAGGGACCTCTGGAGGGAAGTGGGTCCTACAACGAAGGAACTTCTGGAGGTTTCTACATGAGGATGCCAAAGATAGAGTTCTCAACCCAGGAATCTTCATCAGAGCACACGGTCACCACGACGAAGGAGGGAACACTTACTGTCGTAAGTAAAATGTCGAAGTGCACAGTGACCGAATCGAAAAGTAGCAGCTCGACAACACACTGGAGTCACTGAATGAGGGGCAATGGGTAGTACATGTTTTTATATGTGATGAACTGTACTGTTGTTGTTTTTATTCTGTTTTAATCTATTTATATTTTTTGGCACATGCACACAAACACTGTTTACTATAGCAGAGTTTTATTTTCATACATTCGCCACCGAAACCGAGTTGGTACTCTTGTAAAGATAGTCGTTCTGACATCGCACCTTCACTCGAAGCTGCTGTAGATACAAACACAAGCTCACGTGAGTGGGGTTTGAAGAATTTCGAGAAGTGTCATATTTTAGGTTAAGACAGGTTTGGAGTACATTTGCATTTTTGAGGTTCTTTTACAAATGTTTTGGAATGCAGTTTCTAAGCAAGTTTCTATGCCTTTTTTAAAAATTGAAGCTAAACGTGGTTTTGTCTTATAAAAATGTTCTATTTCCATTAATTCACATAGTGTACATATTCAGCAATGAGATTCGTTTGTAGTGCCAGGGATGTGCTTTAACATGAAAATTAATTCAAGAATTTAAAAAGAAAAAAAAAAAAAAAAGTAATAAAGGAGCCTTCTTTAATGGTTGGGTGCACCATAATGTGATACTGTATGATGACGACATTTCTGTGATGAAGGGAATGTTTTGAGTGTGAGGTTTTTTTTTTGATTAACTCCTGCATTGAGGATGAAATTAGCTTAAAACGAGCAGCTAGCATCTTTACTGTATAGTTTTGTTTTGTTTTGCTTTTTGAAGAGGAGTTTGTGGTACTGATGAGCATGTCTGATTTTTTTGAAGCACAATGTCTCAGTTGGATGAAATAAAAGAAATAAATATATTAATGGTTGATATCTATTATTAGCCTTTGTCTGAATGTTTTTAATGTTATGGTCAAATCTGGTCCTCCTTCTCCCCCATGACTGTCTTCTCTCTCTCTGGGTGGGTAGGGTGGTCCTCCCTCTCCCCCATTACTCAGTATAACTGTCCTCTCTCTCTCTGGGTGGGTAGGGTGGTCCTCCCTCTCCCCCATCACTCAGTATAACTGTCCTCTCTCTCTCTGGGTGGGTAGGGTGGTCCTCCCTCTCCCCCATTACTCAGTATAACTGTCCTCTCTCTCGCTCTGGGTGGGTAGGGTGGTCCTCCCTCTCCCTGATAAAGCAGTATTGAGTGTATTTTGAGAGAAATTTGAGGAAACAGATTTTGGTTCATTTTATAGAGTTCTGGCAACGACCCAGATGCAACCGACCGATGCCAGAAAGGCGTTTCCCTGTTTTGATGAACCTGCCATGAAAGCTTACTTCAACATCACTCTCCTCCACGACCCAGTAACCATCGCCCTCTCCAACGGCAGAGCCATCGGTAAGAGAACCCACATTCTAGAACCTGCAGGAATCTCCTCTTTACTGACTTAGCCAGACATAGTGCTGAAAAAAAATCCCATTTTTTATGTTTCCCCAAAAAGTTTCAGCAGAAAACTGAAGTGTTTACGTAACATCCCAACGCCTCTCCTCCGTTTCAGAATCCGTGGATATCGAGGTGGACGGAGTTTCCCTGAAGAAAACAACGTTCGAACAAACCAGGAGAATGTCGACGTACCTGCTGGCGTTTATAGTCAGCGAGTTTGACTTCATTGAGGAGATGGAGGGAGACGTCTTGGTAACCACTTCTCTGAGATACTTTTAGATACCGCGAATGTGGCCAAAAGTTTGTAGACACCCACTCTCCTGAAACAAGGACAGTTAATGACCTTAGCTGTAGTTACAGCCTCTACTCTTCTGGGAACTAGATGCAGCCTGGAAAATTGCTGTCAGGATTTAATTGTATGAGAGCATGAGTGAGGTCAGGTACTGATGGTGAACATTGCTGTGAGGAGTTGATTGCAGACCTGATAGCATGAGTGATTTCAAGTTCTGTTGTTGAAGCTGCATGGACTCAGCCTGTCCGTTTAGAAGTTTGATATTTTATAGTTAAATTATAAAAATGTCCAAATCCCCCTTTTTTTATTTAACCTTTATTTATCAAAATAAACAGTTTGAGAACTAATTCTCATTTACAAACATGACGTGGCCAAAAAAAATCCCCCCCCCTTTCTTTGTAAATGAGAATTAGTTCTCAAACAGTTTACCTGGATAAATAAAGGTAAAATAAAAATAAAAATGTTCCCCTGGGAGAGTGAATGTTGTACCGTTGAGGGTTCATTCACTCAGATTCGACAAACACACCTTTTCAGACAGTGTATGTTCTCTCACTCTGAAACTCTGAGACCAGCTGACCCGTTTTCTGTAAATATTTGGACTAATGTATGTTATGTTTAAGGTGTGTTTAGTTGCTGCTTAATTTAGTCTGTTTTGGTGGCAAAAGCAACACGTCGTGCCTAATGAGACCACAGCAAACTCCAAACCACGAGTCTTGTTTTATTTACACTGTGGAGCCCCTGAAGCTGGGTTTTTAAGGCTTAGACACGTCTTTTTCTTTACATATATATTAGGTTTCTGCTGTGTTTTCAGGGCTCCACATAAGAATATAATTATTATTAGAATATTGTTATATATTATTATTATCTTCACAGCTGGGTCCAGCTACAGTATCTACACTGTTCATAGATGTTTATTTTGTCGTTTTCCTCTCGCAGATCCGCATCTTCGCCCGTAAAGAGGCCATCGCCGCTGGTCAGGGGCAATACGCGCTCAACAAGACTGGACCGATGCTGAAATTCTTCGAAGAGTATTATAACGCCACGTACCCCCTCCCCAAGTCAGGTAAGAGCCTGGAAAACTGTGGATAGAGCTGCGTCCCAAACCACACACACTGCACTCCTGAATGCGTTTCTAATTCCTCTGTACTGTTTTTACAAGTAGTAGCTTGCAGTTTGGGACTCCATAAAGAACTCTCTACATGCTACACAATGAAATGAAAGTCCTTCAGTGAAGCTGAACCAAAAATGGAACTCTCAGTTCCTCCTCTAGTCCATCAGCCATGAGATATTTGGTGGTTCTTCAGTTGTACTCTGGAGCTACGTTGCTAATGTAGATGTGGTATTTACATGGACACTCTTGTTCAGAGATACATTTAATAATTTGTACAGATGTGTGAGTGTAACTTTAGGAGGTGTACTGACCACCAGTCTCCTGCCGAGGGGTCGCGGTGTTCCACCAGTGTTATCCACTACACTCCCCAGTTCCACCAGTGTTGTCCACTACACTCCCCAGTTCCACCAGTGTTGTCCACTACACTCCCC
>JBBJLS010000018.1:18989801-19004391 GCA_037577275.1 Bryconaethiops microstoma
CTCCTTTATCTAGGCTCCTTGTATCTTTAGGCACTTTGCAGCCTGTCAGTAAAACATTTGTTCCCATTTCTTTCATTTAATCTACTCAATATTCTAAAAATAAGACAGTTTGACAGAAATTTGTATTTTTACACCAACAATGAGATTCAAAGTAAAATATGAATAAATGAGGAGGTTCAAGACTGTCCAGCACTGTATGCTATTTACATATAAACTGGAGCACTTAGATATTTTTATTAATTCAATATTTGATCATTTAGGGCCTTATTTTCAGTCTTGTAAGCTCTCAGGGAAGTTAAACCGATCAACAAAGTGATCAATAAAAATTTTATATAGATCCCCCCTTATTAAAACTCCAGCTCTGTCAGTCAGTGTCGGGTGCCATTTTATTTGAGCAGCAGAGTTTGTGCTTCCTCTGAGGCCCTGAGAGTTGGCCCGATTGTGTGTGTGTGTGTGTGTGTGTGTGTGTGTGTGTGTGTGTGTGTGTGTGTGTGAGTCATGGTCAGTCCCCTTTCCAGGTCGTTCTCTATGACCTCATCTTTGAAATGATTTGAAATAATACAGCGAGTCAAACAGTCCCAGCATCAGACCATTGCAAGTGTGAAGAACACTGATCTGGTTAAAGTGATTCATTTATTTAAGCGCATTATCTTTATTGATGCAAACTAATTAACTTCATCAATGTTAATGCGTTATCTTTATTAATGTAAACTCATTATTTTTGTTCAGGTCAACTTATTATCTTTGTTAATACAAAGTAAGTAATTTTATGAATGTAAACATATTATTTATGTACATTTATTCTACTCCTATTTACATTAACTTTATAAATGTAAACACATTATATTATTAGTGTAAACTATCTTCAATAATTCAAACTAATTAACTTTATTCATGAAATTCCATTACCTTTATTAATGTAAACTCAGTATCTTGATTAATGCAAAGTATTTAACCTTATTAATGCAAATTAATTACCTTTATTAATGTCAATGGATTATTAAAGTGAACGCATTGTCTTTATCAAAGCAAATGTATTAAATTTATTCATGCAAACCTATCTTTATTAATAAGACAGATATACCCCTAGTTGGTAGAATAAGAGCTTCTGTTAGTTATTAGCTGCATTATCCATGGACATCTGGACGCTGCGAGAACATTAATTCTCAGAGAACGTTTGTCAAATTGTGTTCTGCAGGTGGAACCGAATGGTGGAGATGGTGGAGCAGAGGAAGGATCATCTGGACTCCGTCCTCCGGGTCCAGAACTACCTGCTGGAGTGCACGGAGATCAAGTCTCAGATACAAGAAAAGCGCAAGGCCATCGATGCCACGCAGTACGTGGGCAGTGACCTGGGCAGCGTGTTGGCACTGCAGCGCCGCCTGTCCACCATGGAGGGTGCTCTCGCCGTTCTGGAGCCCAAGCTCATCCACCTGCAGCAGGAGGCTGAGGAGCTGGCCACTTCGCACCCAGACAAAGCGGTGGAGATCCTGGTGCCGTTTGAAGGTATCAGCGTGGAGTGGGAGGAGCTGAAGCGGACCCTGCAGGGGTGCGAGGACTCGCTGACTGTGGCTGGACGTCTCCAGCAGTTCATCCAGGACCTGGACGCTTTCCTGACCTGGCTGGTCCAGACACAGACAGCTGCCGCTTCCGACGAGCTCCCGAACACCCTCGAGGAAGCGGAGCGGCTGATAAACCTGCATGCGGCTCTGAAGGAGGAGATTGGGCGCTACGAGGAGGACTACGAGCGCCTGCAGTCGGTCAACGAGCTGCTGGAGTCCGAAGATGCTCCGTTACCGTACGCTGCTCTGCAGCAGTGGCTACATAAGCTGGACGTGGGCTGGAACAAGCTGCTGGAGATGTGGGAGAGCCGGAGAGAAGTGCTGGTCCAAGCACACATCTTCCACCTGTTTCTGAGGGATGTCAAGCAGGCAGAGGCTTTCCTCAACAACCAGGTAAGGCAGTTCTGGATTGGCAGTGAGGGGCTCGTTGTTGTTCCATGGAGGACTTCCTCATGTTCAGAGTTCCAAAACTCCTCAGTCCTCCACGCAGCTCTTTGTAGCTTATCTTGTGTTTGAATGGGAGGAAGGTTCACCACCAAGGAAGTGGTGGCAGTACCCACTGCCAGAACTCACCAAAACAGGCAGGTTTGAAGGTGTGAGCTCCTGGTTTTAGGGTCACCCGCCCAGAAACAAATTATTTTTCACCAACGCAGTTCTAAATATTGACACCCAGTAGCAAGTTAATATTGTATTAACAGCCAGCTGCTCTGGAGCTATATGTTGCTGTAGAAGACGCAATTGTAGGCCCCCATTACTGATGGTTGCTAAGTGTGCAAAGCCATAATGATTTCGGCATATACTGCAGGTAGCATCATGCTAATTGGTAGTTTATAGGCTTCAGTTACATGTTAGCTCCAATGCTAGTGATAATGATTAACATGATGCTAACTGCATGCCTACATCATTATGGCTTTGCCTATTTAGCACTGGTTTCATTATCAGTGACGAAGAGCTACAGTCGTATCCTTCACAGCAACATAGGGCGCAGGAGCGGCTAACTGCACAAAGCCATAATGATGTAGGTATTTAGTTAGCATCATGCTAATTGGCGGGCTATAGGCTTCCATTACTTGTTAGTTACAAGTTAAAACTTAAAACACAACTGTTCAATTATTTAATAAAATTCAACTATTTTTCCGCTGTATGGTGCTACAGCTAGAAGTGTCAAGGTACGTATGTTATCATAAATAACAGTACTGAATGCATTAATTAAGCTAACATTAGTAAAGTTAATAAATGAATGAGTTAATGAGTCTTTGTTAATAAATAATCTTACATTAATAAAGATATGGTTACATTATTACATATTGTGCATTTACATTAATACAGATAAGTAGACATGGGCCTGATCGGTATCGGGTCCGATATAGCCGTAAGTCCGTCATCGGATATCGGTCGGTTAGGCCTGATCTCTATATTCCAGTTCACAGCTTGAGCTGGACCTTAAACTCGACACAATGTAATACGAGATGTGTCACCGCTCCTTATTCCACACCATGAACCTGCAACTTCAATCTGAGCGAGCGAATAATATTAGCCGTTGTTTTGAACAAAATGTCGCTCGTTTGGCATCTCGCAACTCGACCGGTCCACCTTAAATACAGAAGTGGTTAGATTACACTGCTCATGTCGTGTCTCCGAATTCACGTTATTTAAAATTTATTAAAATGTATTAGTTTATTTTTTACACAGTTGTTGCTGCTAAAATGGACACAGTACTTGATTTATTTAGATGACACAGCCAAGATTGTTGTGTTTTTGATAGTTACAAAATTTTACAGCTGTTGCTGCTACCTTTTTGTGAAGTGTGACATAAATAAATACCTTTGGAATTCAATGTAGTTGTGTATATGTTTTGCTTTTCTAATAAGTGCTTAGTAGATTATTTATTCTGTGATGTAACCTTACTACCAAACAGCACAATTTTAACAAAAATAATGCTAATATTAAAGTAAAAAGATGTATTATATCGGAATCTGTATCGGTATTGACAGTCGCATATCGGCATCGGATTGGAACGGGAAAAACGGGGATTGGCCCATAACTATAGATAAGTAAATATTAATAAAGGTAATGTGTTTACATTAGTAACATTTTCATTAATAAAGATAAGGCATATACATTAATAAAGACAATACGTATCAAAAGTCCTACTTTCAGTTGTTGGACTCAGATGTTCTCAGATGTTCTGCACCTGTAAGTTCGCTGGAGGTCTTAATCAGAGTGACCCTGAGGAGCTCGATATTAAACCCAAATATCACTTACATCACAACGGTTTAGTTTTCAGAGATGTTGATGTTGCTGTTTCAGGGTCAGTGTGGTCCGCTGTAAATGTCAGGCCGTGGTGGAGTGTCCACTCCGGTCCGACACGCCTTGGGCCAGGCAGAGCGACCCGTCTCTGAAACTCCAGTTTAATCTCCGTCAGACGTCATGAGGAGGTTCAGGTTCATTATCTGTGGCGTTTTCTGTTTGTCAGCCCCGTTCTCACACTTAGCGCTCCCTGTCTGCAGTATTAATCTGTGTAAAATGAACAGGAGCTGCTCTTTTTCCCGCACTTTCATTTTCAATGGGTTTAAATCACAGATCCCAAAACCTTTTATCTTTTGGGGCACAACTTGCAAGGCTTCTGGGCCAGGGATCAAAAAAGGCATTTTATCATATAGCACAATATATTGTTACTAAAACATTTTAAAATGCATTTAAACATACATCTAAGAGTTTAATGAGAGAGAGACAGAGTAATGGGGGGGAGAGGGAGGACCACCCTACCCACCCAGAGAGAGAGAGAGAGGACAGTTATACTGAGCGATGGGGGGGAGGAAGGACAGTGATGTTGGAGGGTTGTGGTGTTATCCACTACAGCAGTCCAGTATAAAAGTTCAGTCTTTGATGCTGTTTTTCCTTCTGGGGTGTTAGGAGTCTGCACTGGCCCATGTTGAGCTCCCCACCACGGTGGAGACGGTGGAGGTCGCGATTAAGAAGCACAAAGAGTTCACCACCACCATGGAGCTGAACCTGCACCGGATCAAGGCCGTCATTGAGGCAGGAGAGTCCCTCATCAGCCAGAGCAACATCTACTCTGAGCGCATCAGAGAACGAGTGGATTTACTTGCCACCAGGTCAGACCACCTTCAGACTGACACATCCAGGCTCCGCCCACTCAGAAGATCTGCTGTATCAGCTCCTGGGAGGTTGATCTTCCAGAACTTTGGTAAAAACACGTCCAGTCTAATAAGAGACTAAAGCACCCCAGATTATTTTATAAACACACACACACACACACACACACACACACACCCACAGTTACTCACTTACACTCATTTATTCTGTGTGTGTGTGTGTATGTGCGTGTACTACCTCTGTTTATAACACACGCACAAACACACACACACACACACACATACACACAATGTGTTACTCACACTGTTAGGACACATCAGGGTCAGTTTATTTGGTGTGTAATAAAGTTTACATCATCTTTCACACTCGCACAGAGTAAATGTGAGTGTAAGTAACACTGTGTGTGTTTTTGTGTGTGATATAAACTGAGGTAGCACACGCGCACACACACACACACACACACACACACACACACACACACACTCACAGACTAAATGTGTGTCAATGCATAATACACTGTATTCACACATTATCATTCATACAATAGAGTATATTATTTAGTACATGTGTGGTGTGGTATAATCTGACGTGCTGTAGTCTCCCTTTAGACTGGATGTGTTTTCACAAGTCATTTGGAAGATCAACCTCCAAGCAGCAGATGCAGAAGATCTCCTCGGTGGGCGGAGCCTGGAGAGTGCACTTCTAAATGTATTTAATAGAATCAGTTTTTGTTTTACTCCCCAGGCTACATGCCTCTAACGATGTCATGAATTTGAGTGTAGATTGTTATTATTTTGATTATTGAACACTTTCACATGGTTAGAACTGTTAGCGGTTTTTACAACCAAGTTGTCACAAAGCAGCTTTACAGAGTCCAGGTCCGAGCCCCTAGTGAGTGAGCCAAAGGCAACAGAGGCGAGGAAAAACTCCCTCAGCTGGAGGAAGAAATCTGGGGAGGAACCGAGACTGAAAAGGGGAACCCGTCCTTCTCAGGTCGCCCCGGAGAATGAAAAGAGTCTTTATGGGGATAAATAACAAGAGAAGGCCTTCATAAACAAGATTATTTACTGATAGGCTGCTAACAGAGTTGAAACCACTAAGTGTCCATAGACGTACATTTTGTTGAAAGAGAAACTGAGAGTCTGTAGTCCATAAAACTACAGGATCAGGAGCAACAATCTCTGCTGGAGCTTTAAGCAGGACTTGCCCCTGATTGGGGTAGAGCACGAGTTGTGCGCTGCCGAAACATCTAAATAAGTAGGTTTTCTGCCTGGACTTAAAAACGCCACCTGAAGAAGCACTTCAGACACCAGAAATGACTGAACTATATTCGATAAAATAGGTTTTTACTGAACTGTTTCTTTAAACCTTCAGCACATAGCATCATACAGTTGTGCCGCCTGACTCCTTTCCATTAAAGCACAGCGTCACACCGGTGTGATCTGGATGGATTCTAACGTTTCTAACTGATCAACAGCGCAGGATTACAGTCAATATGCCGTCGTCTTCACACTCAGATTTTTTTAATTATACATTTATACATCTGACAGTTCATCAGGAACTAAATCACACCAAACTCGGGCTGCGGCCCAACAGCTGACACACCAACAGACGGTCGGAGTGCCGTGCAGGACACTCAAGAGCACAACACACACAACCAAGAAACACTTCCAAACTAGAAATACACACTCGCCATTTGATGCTGTAAAACAAACCTTTACATTTTACACAACCACTGAAGCACCTAACACACGTCAAAGCGACACCAGCAAACGCCCCTGCAGAGCTGCTGGTTTGGTTCCAGCCTTTATAAACCGTCTTTATCTAGAATTTATCATCTCCCTTATTCATCACTACTATGGCACTGTAACCATAGCAACCACAGCTCCTGCTTTTGTACAAACATAATCATCATAATCATCACATTTATCACTCACGAATCAGAAGAGTCACACCAGCATCGAGGAGAACTTTGTCTCACTGATGAGGAGATAGTAGAAAAAATTATACATTTACTACATCAAACAGATGTCAGGTGGTCACTTGCCCAGAACTGCTGTTCTGAAACTGCAGATCTGCAGTCAGGTGGTGCATCCGGAGTGAATAGAAGAACAGTTTTGGTGTGGAACACAGCAAAGAGTAGAAGTGTTAAAAACTCCATTGAAGGGTATCATTTATACTTTGTATATGTTGTGGCCCAAAAATTATTGGACTCTACAGACTCAGGACTCAAGATTCAGAGAGACTTTAAAATCAAACAAAGTTTGTTATATTTGCCAGGCAAAGAGCAATCTGTACTCAGTACACCAGGTTCAGTGGTCTGAGAGGGATGGCTGCTTCAGGAAAAGTTTTATGGCTGTTTATAGTCACCTTTTACTGCTCTGGGCCTGAACGCCCACCTCGTCCTGTGCTTGTGCTTCAGAACATGCTGACACTGCTCGGTCGTTACTGGGGATGCACACCTGCATCTGACTGTGTCTATTCTAAGCTCACGACATTTAAGAAAGGTGTTTGTTCTTAAGGATACCTTTGTCCTCAGCCCCTGACCTTTTTCTGAGCAGCATCCTCCCTCCTCCAACAGGTAAAAAAACAAGTGTCACAGACTTTATTTCAGACTAAATGGAACATAAGAAAAACACAAGAAATAGCAGAATGTAATTATAGACAATAAAAATACTGCAAAACAGGTTAACCAGAAAAATTTCCCTCCACACTCCCCGCTTTGATTAACATCAAACATGTAAATCAATTAAACAAAACACATATGAATATATGGGTATATGTGGATCATATGTATTCAAAGAGTAAAGAAAACTCACACGAGTAATAAAACGTAGTATGCGTATGCTTAAATCATATGTAAGAAATAAACTCAAAGCACAATGAAGAATCAACCATGATATGAAATAAACTTAAAACCCAATGAAGAATCAACCATGATATGAAATAAACTTAAAACCCAATGAAGAATCAACCATGATATGAAATGAACTTAAAACCCAATGAAGAATCAACCATGATATGAAATGAACTTAAAACACAATGAAGAAAACTTATCAATAAACCCGAGAGAGTAAATGGATAGAAAGGATACAATATACAAAAAAAAGACCAAATAGTGAGATGACCAAATAGTCCAAATAGTCCATCCTCATGTTCTCATACCCCATGCAATCAGGGTAAAGATACAGATTGGGGTAATCGCCCTCGGAGTCAACCTCAGAACCGTGCTCCATACGGATCATCGTCATGTGCACTGAATCTGTCACCCTCGGCAGCATCGAAACAATCAGCTTCTCAATCATCTGTCTGACAGGTGGGATACAACAACAGCCACAGAAAACAACTACACATGCCCCGGTACTCAATGCAACTAAAAATGAGCGTACCATACCTGACCATTTCCCGAACCAAGCTTCTAGGAACCCAAACGGGCTATTATTCATCCCGGAGTTGGTGGCCAGTTCTTTGGACAGAGCGGTTTAACCCCTCCAAGGCCACATTACCATCCGGACTCGTGTTATTTGGATGAAAGTACAGCAAGTTTGTCCAAACTTTACACACACTCCGCCCCTCTCTGCCAAGAGCATACCCAATGCAATTCTAGTTTGCCACGCCACCAAGCTGGTGACATGGAGCTGTTCAGCTAAACCCATTACTGCGTCTCGAGTAAAATTGTTGAAGCTTTGCTGGTTATAATAAATGTAATTGATCCAATCCACATTTTTATTAATTGTAACCCACGAGAACAGAGGGGACTCAAACCCTGCTGCAATTTGACTTTAAATTCGTCAGGGACTCCCCTTGGGACCCCAATTGCATGAATGTATACATGTGGATCGAATGCCGATCCAGGTTTGGGCAAGGACCGTTTCTATCTAGAAGTTTTGGTAATACGATCATCTGGTGAAATAAAAAATAAAAACGATATGTTGGCTGATCTGCGATAGGCAGGGTTTGTGGATTTTTGTGGTGTAACAGGTTCTCTACTCAGAGGGCCGGTCGGTTTTATTAAGCCTGTAATGTGTGTTCATTATGTTCTGGAGTTCTATTGTTACGGCTCATTGTGAACATAGTGCCGCGTCCTTTTGTTGGCCAGGGAGCGCAGCTGCTCTGTCGCAGGCAGTGCGATTTAAGCGGCGCCCCTCTTCAGGGTCCGGCCCGCTCTGAATGGGGGAGTGACAATAAAAAGCATGAAATCTGCTGTGAATGGAAGCGGCTGTTGCCTGGCCGCCCCTCTCTCCCGGCGACCCCGGGATGTCCTGCGCTGAGGTGTTTTATAGTATGTTTGTTTTGTGTTCATCCCACAGGGGGAACCAAAACCGTGAGCTGGCCCAGCAGTGGCTTAGTAAACTCAACGACCAGTGGGAGCTGCAGAGGTTCCTGCAGAACTGCCACGAGGTAGGAGATGGTTTTCGTACTTTTAAATATTACAAATATTGTCCTGACTGTAGGAAAATAGGGATTTGGGGTATATGGAATATTTTTCATGTAGATACTTACATATATAGAACATGTTGTTGTTGTCTATCCATTCACATATTTATCTATATCTATCTGTTTATCTATCTATGTAGCTATCTATATCTATATAAATATATATGTGTGTGTGTGTGTGTGTGTGTGTGTATATATATATATACAAATAATTGTATATAGATACTTATAACACATGTTTCTACATGTACATAGTATAAATGTATATATATGTATTGTGTATGGATGTGTGTTATATGTATATAATACATGAATACAGTATAGTGCAGTACAGTGTTGTTTTGTATATAGGCACCATTGGGGCATATTATTATTACATATATACATATGGGACATAATAAGCATATGTAGATACATAAAGATCCTTGCGAGTGAATTTTATGGATTACATCTGCTGAAAACTTTATCAGAATGTTTGATGTTATGTGTATGGTTGTCTTCACTCCTGCTTGAGTGGCTGTGGGAGATGTATAAGAGTCCACGCGCGCGCGTGTGTGTGTGTGTTAAGTTTTTATTATATATGTATGTATATAAACACAATCTATTCTATAGATTTTTTATTTTTTAATCAGTAACCAAAACACAAAATGACATTTCATGTATTGCAGCTTTCTGAGGACTAAATGTAGGCTCGTTTTCTGACGCGGTTCTCCAAAAATGGGGGTCGTTTGGCTGTGAAAGACAGAGATGAAAACGTCTGGCTTACTTGAAGTCACAAACTAACACACTTTAGTCTCCTGAAGGCTCAGGTGACTGCATTCAGTGAAGTCTTGTCCTGCTGTTATTGTTGCTCTTTTGTCCTGCGGTCTTGCAGTGTTTGTTTTCAATGTTGCACTGTGGTCTGGTGGAACCTTGTGGTCCTGGAGGATCTTTGTGGTTCCGGAAGATTGTTGTTGTCCTGGAGGAATGTTGTGGTCCCGGAGGAACATTGTGGTCCTGAGGGAACTGTAGAAGAACTTTGTTTAGTTACATGATGTACTGTCTATATAGTAAAAATGACAATACACCTACTTTACTTGACTTTAAACACATTTATCACCCACAGAAGCCACATTTTGTTCTGAAATCAGCTAAATGAGCTGAAGAGCAGTTTGCTGGTTAAGATAAAGATTCAACATCTTTTTACTTTAATATTTGCATTATTAAAGTAAACTACACTGAATTTAAAGGAATTACAAAGGAATTTATTTATGTCACACTTCACAAAAAGGTAGCAGCAACAGCTGTAAAATTGAGTAAATATAAAAAACACAACAATCTTGGCTGAATCATCTAAGTAGTTCAAGTATTATGTCCATTTTAGCAGCAACAACTGTGTAAAAAATAAAGTGCAAAACTGATAATTTTTAAATAACGTGAATTCGGAGACACGACATGGGCAGAGTGTAATCTAACTACTTCTGTATTTAAGGTGGACCGGCCGAGTTACGAGATGCCCAACTTTAGCCTCGGCGTGTTTTGAGAGATGGGAGAGGGGGAAAGGGCAAAACAGCCACACAGAATAGTCCCTGAAAGAACCCCAAGGAGGTCTTGAGTAAATTTGTTGCGTTTTTGGAAAACGTCACCGAGCGTCTGCTGTAAACTTATGCCTGGTTTCTTTTCCCTGTTTGCTAGCATAAACTCTTTGTTGTGAAATCTCTGCAGGTGCTTGATTAAATTTGTTGTATTGTACAACACAAACGTACTTCCACCCCTCTGTCACGTGGGTTCCGCCCCTTCCCCTCGCAAGCCGAGCACGAACACACGTACCACTGGTTGTCGAAATGCATTTTCGGTAGAGACTTTATTTTTAAACAGAACAAGAAAACAAAACTGGCATGAGAGCTGAACTCTAGACTATTGATGCAGAACTCCAAAGGAGACACGAGCAAAGGACTAGAAACACAAGAACATAAACTTAGAGACTGTGGAAAACATGAAGAATGACTGGGAGGCAAATACAAAACAAGGTTAAGGACCGGGTTGACCGACACTAGAAACTAAAACACAAAACCCTTAAATACACAGACCGACAGAAAAAGAACCAATGACAAAACACATGTACTCAAACCAAATGACACTCAGGTGGAACTAATAACTAACATTAAAAGAAACCTAGAACTTCAACAAGGGTGGACCCTAGTGGCCACCCACCGTCGTAAGCCCCCAGCCCTGACACCCTCGGCATGCTGGCTTTACACACATTGCAAGTAGCCGTCTTGCTTTTCCAAATGAGCCACATTTTGTTCAAAACAACAACTAATGTTATTCGCTCGCTCAGACTGAAGTTGCCGCAGGTTCATGGTGTGGAATAAGGAGCGGTGACGCATGTCGTATTACACCATGTAGAGTTTAAGGTCCAGCGCAAGCGGCAAACTGCAATATAGTGCCTGTCCGACCAGTATCCGATATCAGATTTACAGCTATATCGGACCCTATACCGATATCAAATCGGATCGGCCCATCTCTATAAACCAGAGTATGAGTCCTGTTTTGTTGTATTCGGTGCTGCAGTGTTTCTGCCGGTTGTCCTGCTGCCTGTAGCTCGGAGTGAGGAGACGCCACAGAGCGACAGCGTTCCACCATGAAGATCTTTGGAGAAAATTAACGACTTTGACTGACCGATACTTGGCCCCTGATCAACTGATCGAAAAGTTGTATACAAGCGCAATAGTGGGGTATAATGTTAGAGTTGTTACCATTATCTCAGACAGCTATTCTGTCATACGGGAACGGAAATTCTTCCTCTGCGTTTAGTCCATTTAACCCAATCACCAAGTGAAGCAGCAAGCAAACAGGAACACAGTGCCCAGGGAGCAGTGTGTGGGGACGGTACCTTGCTCAAGGGTACCTCAGTGGTGCCACTGGCAGTCCTGGGAATCAAGCCCATAACTTTCTGATTGCGGGGCGAATGCCCTAACCACTAAGCTACACAAAAAGATGTGTATTATAAATTTTTAACTAGATTGCATTTCCACAAGAAAATGCAAAGTCTGCTTGCACCATTGCTATGGTAACTGTGGTTGTTACTAGGTGATTGCTGTGGTATTGCTAGGTGGTTACTAATGATGCAGTGTTGTAGACAGGTTGCCCTTGTCGCCTGGCTGGGGTGTGTGGTGTTGGTTCTGCATGTTGTCATGGTAACAGATGCTGTAGTGCGAGTGTATGGTGGGCGGCCGACGAGTGCTGAGTGTGTTTTCCACAAAGCTTTATTTAGGATCAGCCTTTCCTCTCAACCCACCATCAATTATTCAGCACCTCTACTCATCACTTATACAGAGAGAGAGAAAGTGAGAGAGAGGAAAAAGAAAGAGAGAGAGAGAGAGAGAGAGAGAGAGTGAAAAGAGTTTTTGTGTGACAGAAAGAAAGACCGAGAGAGCAAAGAGAGAAAGACAGAGAGAGAAAAGGGAGGAGAGAGAAAGACAGGCAGAGGGAGAGAGGAGAGAAAGGAGAAAGAGAAAAAAAAAGGATTGAGTAGGAGGGCGAGAGAGAAATAGGGGAAAGAGATTGATGGAGAGAAAAAAGAAAGAGAGAGATAGAGAGAGGACGACTTCGGCCAGATGAGGGCGTACTCGTCATGTTTTTTCTTTACTGCAGCCCTGAGCTTCTGCTTCAGTCTGGTGTCTGTTTACCTTCTCCTCTTACATCAGTTCCATTTTTCCCGCACTTCGCTGAAGCAGTTTTCTAAGGGATCAATAGCGTTTTCTTATTCTGATTCTGATCGGACCATAATCAGGTGTGAGGAGAGCAGATGTTTGATGAAAAGTTCTTTCAGATCTAGGCTGTTCCCACCTTACTTTCAAGGAGCTCTAGTGTGTGTGTGTGTGTGTGTGTGTGTGTGTGTGTGTGTGTGTGTGTGTTTTCTGACTCCCCAGCTGCTCTAATTCAGATCAGAAACAGAATTAGAACATCAGCCGATTGATAAACGTCCATCTGAAGCACAGACACACCACTGATACACCAATCAGTGGGTTACACCTGTTTCCATGGTTACACTACACTCATTTCCATGGTTACATTTTACCCATTTCCGTGGTTAAACTGTACACAATTCTATATATTCATCACACCCTTTCCATAGTTACGTTATATTATATTACATTAGTTACATGTGATGGTGATGCCCTATTGGGTAGGATACTTGCCTCTGGACCAAGAGGGTCCCTGACCAAGACCCTTAACTCCAAGTTGCTCCAAGGAGACTGCCCCCTGTAGTTAGGGAATGGAAGTCGCTTTGGATAAAAGCGTCTGCTAAATGTAAATGTACATTACACCCATTTCTGTGGATATACTATACCCATTTCCAAAGATGCACTACATCCATTTATATACATACACCACACCTATTTCCATGGTTATACTACACCCATTTCTATGATTTCACTACATCCATTTCCATGGATGACTCAGGTTTGAGGGTCTAGAGAAGTTTAGAGGATGTGTTTACTGTAAAAGATTTGGTGACTGTTGTGGCACTTTCATATGCCTGAGGTATAAACACAAATGCTGGGATGACAGATGCAACTCTTGTGTTTATTTACAGATAAGTGAATGGGGAAGTGTGGTAGAGGGAGGAGGGACTTCAGGAGATCTGATGCAGAGTTGTGACTGGTGAAGAGGGTACTGCTGGTGTGGTCTCTGGCATTGGGTTTTTTGGCAGTGTGTTGATAGCTGGAAACCAGTCACGGTGTACCGGCATCTTCAGAAGGCTTGCACGTAGACCGCAGTGCTGGAATCTGGCAAAGCATTTGTTGTTCAGCACCTTCTTACCTTCACATGCAGGATCTGTTGCAACCGGAAGGCCCATGGGTGTAGGAAGCGGTAGTAGGGCCAATAGCTCCTGTGTTGTAGGGTGCAATCCTCTGGCCATTTCATGCACAAATTGTCCAAGTTGGACCCTTGTTAACAGGAGGTACTGCAGGATGGGGTACCAGGGGGGAGCATCCGTGGTCAGCGTCCATGATGCCCGCAATATTCACCACTGGGCACTTCCTTGTGCTCAGAGCACGGGCACAAATCCCTTGTTTCCGTCTCACTATTGACTTCTAACATTAGCAATGTTAGCCTTGTAGTTCCAGTTCTCAACTAAAGAACATAAATTTGGACCCAAACACGTCTCGACTGATCCAAAGCACCTGGGGTCAATGAGACACTATGGACTTTTGTTTTTTAACATTTAATGTCACTCTATTGTCTGACTGACTGCGTTTGAAGCAAAATTGGGTCTGAATTTGATTTTCTGCTGAACTGTCACTTTAATTGCACGTGTTTATGCTGTGGAGGCTGAATGTGGAGCATCTTCTTCCCTCTTTCTTCTATGGCTCCTCCCCCTCTCCTCCCCTCTACCTCCTCTTCGCTCCTTCACTCACTTTACAGTCCCAGCATCGTCACTGGTGACACCAAGCAACGTAGACTCCCTCTAACCCCCTCCG